>CM057843.1:47161364-47568864 GCA_030068075.1 Paguma larvata | reverse complement strand
GAGGCTCAGTCATGGGGAGACAAGCCGTAGAATACTAAAATCTGCAGAGAGGTCTCTTACAGGGGACCAGAGCACCAGGCAGGGAGGAGCCACACAGTCCCCCTCCTTTGTCACCACCATTTCCAGGATGACAGGGCCCCCTCGGGCTTGTAGCCAGGCCCCACACAGTGCCCCATTGTGCACCTGCCACCGAGGGAATGCAGCCAAAGGCCAGGCGGGAGTTGCATCAGAGCCCCGAGCCCTGGGGTCAAGTGCCGGGGCGGCAGTGGAAGAGGTCCGGTCCCTCCTCTGGTATCACTGGTCTTTCCAGCCGGGGAGGGAGGGTAGAGAGTCACAGGAAGTGGCCCCAGGGGCCAGATAAGCCGAGGGAAAAGCAGGGTAGCTGGCAGGACTGAGAATGGGTGGAGCTTCACACACACGCACGCACACGCACATACACACACAAAAGGAGCCAGAGAGAGAGGACCCACGCCTGGAGGCAGCACCTGCAGGCTGAGAGGGGCGCCCAGAGGGTCCCGGGACAGCACTGTACCGACCATGCTGCCCTGCCTGCCCCTGCTTCTCCTGATGGGGCTGTCTGCATGCACTGTGACAATTGATGAGGAACTGGCCCTCGGAGCCGAAGCAGGGTCCTGGGTAACCGTGACCCTGGAGGTACCTTTGGGGTGAGGCAGGGGCTGGTCCGTGGTGGAGGGGATGGAAGCTCCCTTCCGTGGCTGCCAAGAGAGCAGGTTGTGCGTTGTCAGCGATGTTGTCTGGCTCCCCTCTGTAGGCAGGTTCGAGGCCACGGCCCCTGGCCTGGCAGACGTCCGAAGGGGCGCGTGTCCCTGGGAGCAACAGCGTGTGTGTGTGTGTGAGTGTGTATATACGAGTGTGTGTTTTAACTTATTCTGTGTGCCTGGCACTGTCCTAATGCTTCATAAATATTAACCAGTTTAATCCTCCTATCGACCTTACAGAGAAAGTCCCGTGAGTACCCCCGTTTCACAGATAAGGAAACCGAGGCACAGAAAGGTCAAACAGTCTGTCCAAGGTTATGCAGATTCAGAAGCACGACTGTGCATTTGTCCAAGGTCAGATTCGGTGTATCTGTCCATCAGAGGGCATTTTCCAGAATTTCCTTTCAGCGGGGGGAGGGGAAGTCAACTTGGGGCAGGATCCGATCCATCTCCTATATAAAAACTCTTATTTCCTGGTAAGTACTTGGTTTGCTCGCCAGTGTCGTCTCCTAAACTGCCTGGGGAGAAATCCAAAAATTAGGCGCACGGCTTCTGGGCCCCCACTCCATCTGATCGGGAAGACAAAGATCCTGTGCTTGGGCAGCTCCCAGACAGGGGAGTGAGGCCGAGAGAGCCAAACAGACCAGCGTTCAGTGAAGGGTTTTAGGAGGGCAGACGGGGGGCAAGCCTGAGCCCGGCTCTCCCAGTCCCAGGATGGTCAGGACCCCTGGGGTCACTGGGAGAGCCACTGAAGAGACAGCCATTCATAGTGGATTTCCCAGGAATCCCTGTTTTGTCTGAACATGGAAGTGTGTGCAGTTGAGAAGATGGCAGGGTGGCCAGACCTGGGTTCGAGTCTCCGCGCGACCTTGGGAAGGTCACTGCCTGCTCTCTGGCCATGAGCTTCCTCACCTGTAAAATGGGGGGCGAGGGAAGACGGTCCCCAAGGGTCTCTTCGAAGCTTTGACGTGCTTTGTGGAATCTGTGCCAAACATCACGGGACCTGGCCCGGGCCCAGGGACACCCACACGGAGCCCCATGTGACAGGGAGCTCTCCACGCAGCCATGAGAGAAATAGCATCCACCTCACCCGGTCTGCTGGGCTTTCCACCTGCGAGCGCCTCCCCCCTGTAGCTGGGTCTCATGCGTTTTCTGTTTCCTGACACACAGGGCTGGGAGTAGAAGGACCATTTCCACGAGGGAGGTGACAGAAGGAAGGGACAAGGCGGTGTCAGGATGACTTGTCACCTCCCCAGCTCTGAGGGATTCCCCCACTATGCCTGGAGCTGGGGGCTTTGGGTTAAATGCATGAGGAGGGCTTCAGGTGGGGGAGGAGTCTGTCCCGAGTGAGAGGGAACCGGCATCCGGACCCCCGGGGAGGGGGCAGAGGGGGAAGTCTTACTTAATTCATAAATAGCCATTCTCTCCAGCTTGCATTAGAAGGCTGCCGTTTGCCCAGGCCGAAGGGGTTTTCATGAGCTTTTCAGAAACGGGTCCAGATCTCCAAGGAGACTTTTCCGGGTCCTGGCCAGGCTAGGCGACTCCGGCCAGAGACGGCCGCCCCAGCCCTCGGGCAGACAGATTGGCAGTGACCGAATCAGGCCAGGGCTTAGAAGACAGTCCACCCCTGGTCCCGAAAGCCGGGGCCAGAGGAGCCATGAGAGGCAAAGGGGTGTCCACGGCATCCCAGTCGGGTCCCTGCTGTTTCCAGGAGCTCCAGTGCTGTCCCTGGGGGGGAGCTGGGGAGGGGACGAGGGAGCTCCTGACCCAAGCCCAGGTCCCAGCGTCATGGCTGGCTGGCCTGTGCTACTTGAGGGCTCTGGTGGTCTGTCTTCAGCCCTCCTGGAAAAGGAGCCCCCATCCCCCTCCCTCTTCCCAGACTGCCAGAGAAAGGGCCCCTCCTCGGCCTCCTGTATCCCACACATGCTGTGTTCCAGGCTCTGTGCCAGGCGCTGGGCGCACAGAGATGCGGCGATGGTCTAGTGACTGCCACCCGCTGTCACTTTCTCCACCAGCAAGCATCTCTCCCTCTTAGCAGAGCTGGGCAAGCCCTTCGGGGGCTCAGCCTAAGCCTAGAAAGTGAAAGGACGTTGGCCAACATCCCAAAGGCTGATGGAAAAATGGGAGCTTCAGTCCACAGCCCTTGGTCCAGAACTTCCACCCCATCAACTCAAGGATGAAAATGCCTTTGCCCGGGTTAGTGGCCCCCACCCCAGGCCACGGGCCATGTTCCGTGCAGGAGACCCAGGCTGTAGGGTAGGTAGGGTACACGTCTGGGGAAGCGGGGGGGGGGGGGGGGAGGAGCGGTAAGGGTAGGGGTGCAGGGGAGAGCGCTCCCGCCTTGCCTACGGGGCGCCCGCCGTGAGTTCGCCAGCTGCCCCCTCCTTGTCTGTGCCTGCAGATCTGTTCCAAGATGCAGAGGAACCCAGGTGCTGGAGGCAGAATCCTCGGGTTCAAATCCTGCCTCCACCACTTCCTGTGTGACCTTGGGCAAGCCACTTGCCCTCCATAAGCCTCGGTGTCCCCATCTGTAGAGTGGGGATAAATCACAGTCGCGACTTCCTACGGGGGCTGTGAAGAGTAAGGGAGATTTGGCTGCGGTGTTTGAGCCGGGCGGCCTGGATCCAGGTTCAGGCTCCGTCTCTCACATCCCGGCTGGTGAGCTTGGACAAACCACTCTCTCCGTGCCTCGGTGTTTTTGTCTGTCACCCGGCGACCGTACCAGTTCTTACTTGGTGTGGTTTCAGTGAGGATTAAACGAGTTCATAGACAGAAGCGCTGGGAACGGTGTGAGGAACGGAGCAGGCAGGACGTGAGCTAACTAATTGTTGGGTCTGGGCACCGTACGGGGTAAAGGGCGTGCCCGAGCCACGTGCCCGCACAGAGCAAGTGTCGCGACGTTGCTGTTGTTTAGGCTGCCCTCCCTGTCTCGTCTCCAGCCTCTGATGATGAACTCTCTGCTTCTCCAGGACGGCGGCGCCCCCCGCCTTCAGCTCCCGCTTCAGGAGCTGAAGAGGGGCAAAGCGAGGCAGTTCTTCGGGCTGATGGGGAAGCAGGCGGGAGGTGAGTGACAAAGGTGGGCGCCGCCCAGACAGGAGTAGTTCTGAGCGGGGTCTGGGATACGAGCGGAGGCCCAGCTTCAAGTCCAGGCCCCAGGGGTCGCCCGTGCAATAGAGTGTCCGTATAAATGATCGTCAAAGGCTGACGCTTTGTGGGGAGTTCATTATGCCAGGGGACAGGTGTAAACACTGGGGCTGTCTGGGGCCGTGCAGGAGTGCAGCAAGCCCAAGGATGAAGGCGTCGAGAGTCGGACGCTCAACCGACTGAGCCGCCCAGGCGCCCGTTTTTGTTTTTATTTTTGTTTTGTTTTTTTAATGTTTATTCATTTTTGAGACAGAGAGAGACAGAGCGGGAGCAGGGGAGGGGCAGAGAGAGAGGGAGACACAGAATCCAAAGCAGGCTCCAGGCTCTGAGCCGTCAGCACAGAGCCCGACGTGGGGCTCGAACTCACAGACCGCGAGATCATGACCTGAGCCGAAGTCGGACACTCAACCGACTGAGCCACCCAGGCGCCCCTGTTTTTGTTTTTTTTTTTTAACGTTTATTTACTTTCGAGAGACAGAGCGTGAGCAGGGGAAGGGCAGAGAGAGAGAGAGGCAGACGCAGAATCTGAAGCAGGCTCCAGGCTCTGAGTCATCAGCAGAGAGCCCGACGTGGGGCTCGAACTCACAGACTGTGAGATCATGACCTGAGCTGAAGTCGGCTGCTTAACCAACTGAGCCACCCGGGCGCCCCTGTTTTTGTTTTTTAACAACTACATACTTAACACCCATACGTATATACAAATACATAGGGAAATTTCTAGAAGGACAGATAGCAAACTGTCAACAGTGGTTACATCTAGGCTGGGAAGTGGAGGTGAGGGGAAGAGAGGAAAAGGGACTTTAAGTTTTAGTCTACAAACCTCTCATTACTTGACTCTTTTTATAGTGGGCATGGACTCAAAGACTGCTTTTGTAATACAATAACTATGCACATAAAAAACAGAGAAAACCAACTTGTGACCAAACACTTTTGGCCTTCGTTTTCTCCTCCACAAAATGCGTCTTGGACTGACTGGGCCACTGCAGAGTTCTCTTCCCAATCCAACGAGCCACGAGGAGCAGGGGATAGAAGAGAAGTATTTATTGAGCACCTACTATGCCCACGTCCGATGGCATCTCGAGACAGCATCCCCTTTCTCGCCAGTGGGGAAACTGAGGCTCAGACGGGTGAAACACTTTTCCAAGGAGGCCCGACTGGGGTCAGGCACCAGTGATTCCAAAGTCGGTGTCCTTCTCGGTTCTCCACACTGTCTCCTTCCCGGAGTAGCCGAGTGGCCCAGCCACAACAGGGCAACGGGAAGTGACTGGAGTCCCACTGATGACCCACCAAAGGCGCCAAACCCCAAAGAGCCACGAGACCCCCTGCCTCGCGGTGCGGCCCTCATTCCTTCTTTCTCTCTCCCCCAGGAATCCTTCCTATCCAGCCAGAGAGAAGAACAGGTAAGTGTGGGCCAGGCCTTCGGCTCAGCATGCTGGGTTATCCCAGCCGCTACCAAATCGGAGGTGGGGGAGATGAGCTGGCCAGGGGCGCGCCAGGCTGGCACTGGAGGGGGCGGGGCCGGCATGGTTTGGCCACACACTAGGCTTCCTGGTTGTTTCCTTAGAGAGGCGGTCTGTGCGTGTTGGGCGGGGGGCGTAGTTGCAAGGATAAGGAAGAGACAGGATGAATCTAGTCATGCCAAAGATTCAAAATCACTTTGGGTCTAGAGCCTGGAATTGGAAAACACTAACCAATCCGTTCCCCACACTGAGCCTAGAAGGAGCTGAAAAGTGCAGCTCTGAGCAGCCAGTCCCCTGCCCCAAATCCCTGGTGAAAAGGGGATAAAAAAAAAGAAATCAGAAGAAAACCCACCAACCTTTCCCCGCCACACCCTCGGGACTCGGGATCAAGTCCACCGCTCTGACGACTCACCACGTCCTCCCGGCTGCTCTCGCTGACTCGACTCCAAGCCCCACCTCGCCTTCCCCGACTGCCTGCCCTACCCAGGCGGAGCTGGTCTCCGTGGCCTGGGCGCCGTGCCGTCCTTGGCCGCTGCCCTGCCCTGCCCTGCCCTGCTGGGTCACGCGGCCGGTGTCCCCAGAGCGGAACCCCTCCTGCCGCCAGCAGTGGCGGGTCTGCCACCTCCCCTGTACCCACAACACGAACTTCTATCGGCGAGAGGTGCCCGCGAGGCGTCTGCGGAAAGAACAGCAGAGGGAGGGGACGATGAAGGATAAAGGCGCGGGAATCAATGAACGCACCGGTGAATGAATGAGGGTGCTTCCTCGGCTCCCAGGATGCTTGAGGGACGACTGTGTTTCTGAGGCCCCCGCGCTGGCCCTGCCCTCCCTTCTTGGGGCCCAGGACGGCCTGACTGTGCTGCCCTCTTTCTGCTCTCTCTCTTCTAGCTCTGCCGCCAGGGCGCCAGCAGGGACAAACGGCATGGGGCCTCCTCCTGGGCAGGCCGGGGCCCTCCACAGAAGGTAGGTAGGAGCCCCTAGGGGATGGCAAGGGCATCGCGAGAAAGCGAGTAGACGCCTCCCTGCCGGTGGCCATGGTGGGGGCCCAGCAGGTGGACAAACAGAGCAGCCCCCCCCCCCAAGCCATTAGGCAGATGCCCTGTAGAAGAAAGCAGCCGAGATGCGGGGAGGCAGGCCCTCTGATGATCCCGGACTGAGACAGCCAGAGTCCTGAAGCTGGACCCTCTCCAACCCCAACACACCCAGGCGCACTCTGCTCCCCGCCCAGGACCGGCGGGGGCCACGGAGAATGATGCATGTTTTGTCCCTCCCTCATCAACAAGGGTTAGAGAGTCAAGCTTTTAGTCTTAACGATATTTTCGATATTTTCGGCCTTTGGTCTTCAACAATTGTGTGAATCATTCGGGGAGGGGGACCACCCTAAACGCTTATCGACTAACACCTTCTGGCAGGGGCCACACCCCCCCAGATGGGTCTACTCAATAGATGAATGAACAGGCAGGAAGGTAGATCAGGGAACCGGGCTAGGGCACCGATCAGAAGCTCAGGCCGGCCAGTGCGGGAGCGGGGCAGAGGTGCTGAGTTCCGGTCCCTCTTCTCTTTTTTTTTTTTTTCCTAAAACGGTTATTTCGTTTTGAGAGACAGAGACAGAGTGTGAGCGGGGGAGGGGCAGAGAGACAGGAGGTCACAGAATCTGAAGCAGGCTCTGGGCTCTGAGCTGTCAGCACAGAGCCCGACGTGTGGCTCGAACTCACGAACCGTGAGATCATGACCTGAACTGAAGTCGGCCGCTTAACCAACAGAGCCAGCCAGGCGCCCCTCTGATCCGCCTTCTCTAAGCCTGGCCTCGTCCTCTGGGGCTGCGTCCTGTATTGGGAGGCCTTTCTAGCTTCCCTGATAGAGCACCTGCTCCCTCCAGCGCAGGCTCTCGGGAGTGAAGATGGCAAGCCCTCTATTTCCCCCCTAAGACTCATTTCTAAATGTTGGAGCGATTCCATTTGAAGGGCCATGGAAGTCACCTCAGTGCCAAAATGGAATCAATGTCCCTCCATGCAGAGGGTGGGCAGGAACCGTCACTTTGCGGGGATTAGAAAGCAACTCGCCCCAAGTCGCACAGTGAGCTGAGAACAGGAGGGACTAACGCCGGGTCTCCTGCTGCCAAATCCACTGCACCTTCTGCATCTGCAGGAGGGCCTCCGCCCTTTGAAATACTGGACTAGCGCTGCCCTTCTTTTAGAGAGACTAGCTGAAGGCTGGCTCCTCCATGCCCTGGAGGCGCTGACGCCTGAATACTAGAATAAACGGCAGGCGGCAGGCGGCAGGCGAACTTGTCATTTGTCCAAAATACGTACAGCCCGGGGTTAGGGAAGTGGAGGGCCCAGAGGGGAGTGACTGGGGAAGCCCTCCGGGGGCGGAGGAGACAGACAAGGCTCTTCTAACCACCGTCATGCACAGAACCCTTCCCAGGCAGAGAGGACGAGGACCACGGGTCAGAGTGAGCGCGCCCGCCGCACACGTCCCAGGGGACGAAACCCCATCTCCTTACCTGGACGTTACAGCTGACGGCGGCCAGGCCAACGCTCTTCTCCGCGCGCCTGCTGCGCCCGACGCTGGTGTGTCCCACCTGGCCTCACCGAACTCACTGCGGTTCCTTGCGGGCCTCTTCCGTGGTAGACAACGGTGCTGCATAAATGCACCGTCAGCTCAGTTGTGAGCCCCTGCGAGTGACCCTGCCCTCCCTCGGCACTCAGCCCCCATCGCACTACTAAGCAGGGCCGGGTGCTACCTGCTTCTATGGCTCCTGTGCCGGGAACACAGTAGGGGCTCAATAAATGGACAAACAGTGAGTACTTTCTTCTCTGGTGGAGGGTAGGCGGCAGAACGGCCTGGCCCAGAGGCCTGACAGGGCGGCAGGCTAGGTCTTTTCCAGAACTGCAAAGGGAAATTCTAAGCGGCCCGGGTCCCCGCCTTTGGGACACAGGTAAGCAGGACAGCCCCGGCCTGAGAGACACCCTTTCCCTACTCATAGTCGTCGTCTCGGCGACCCGAATCCATGGGTCTACTGACCTGGAGAGGAATTGGGACCCCGGTCCCTCATCAGTTCTCAGGGATAAAGTCGCTCTTGGACTAACTGCTTTGCTCTTGGGACACGGGGAGTTAGTTCATGGTCTGGGGCACTGGGGAGAACCCCAGAGCGACAAAACCCTTCCTACCCTCAGGGAGCCCCCAGTCTGACGGGGAGACCACGGTCACAGCCCCTGTGGTTAACAGGCAGGCAGGACACAGAGGACCTCGGGACGCTGAGAAAGAGGCCCATCAGCCAGAATGAAACCATGGAGGGCGAAGCTATGTAAGAAGTGTGGAGGGGCTGCGTAGGAACGAGCAGGGAGTCGTGTGGGTTCAGGAATACATAACATTTAGCTTCTGTGTCCCTCTCTCCACATAGAAGGAAATGGGTTAGAAGTTTTTCGGGGGGGGAGACGTCTGATCTTTGGGGAGCGGGGTGGCCAGGCTGTTTTAAAAGGAGGGGAAGAAGGCACTGGAAGAGAGGGCAGGCCCTTCATCTGGGTGCCGGGGGAAGCTTTTGGTGACAGCAGGGACCACTCTGCAGCCGCCAGATGGTGTCGGCACAACCAGGAAGATAGATCCGTCTATTCGACCTGGAATGAAACAGCCTCCGTCCTGTTTGTCGTGAGCCCCGAATAAACCTCGGGTCTCCCCGTTCTTCCTTCTCCCACCTCACCCACGGCCAGTGAGCCATGCGGGAGTGGGCGCGGTGCAAGCCCTCTCTGGACACCCAGTTAATGGCACCCCTTATCCCATCCGCTCCTGAACTCCCAGCCACCCCCACCCCCGCCCGGCACCTTCCCCACCTCCCCCCACCCCCACCCAGTGCTGTGGTCCCAAGAGGCGGCTCACGGTCATAACCCAACCTGAAGGATCGGCGAAGAAGCTTGAAGATTTTATTCTTGTGTGTGAGATTTGGGACATTCAAAAGAAACTGGAGTCGCCAAATTAGTGAGCGGCACTCTCACCTCTCTGTGCCGGCACTTGGCCAGCGACCCAGATGGAAGCAGCAGGCCACAGATTCGTCCTCGAAGACCTAACGACCTTACGCAGGGACTGAGATGCGCAAAGGCTGCCCCCTGCTCTCCACTGATCCTTTCACACACACCCCCGCACCCCCCCCCAATGTTCCCTCGAGCTTCTGGTTTCTGGACATGCCATTCTGGGGAATTCTTACCCAGAGGTCAATGTCTCTGTACGGCTTTCCCCAGCTGGGAACTACCCAACTCACTCCCTCGTCTGGGTTTCTAAAGCACCTTGCGCTTTCTTCCATGACATCACTTAATACAGGATGGGCTCACTCGCAGCTCAGTCCGCAGCGTTTCTCAAGTACACGGACCACATCCCGTGTGTCCTTATCCCAGAGCCAAACTAGTGCTCGGTGCACGAGAGGTCCTTGGAGAGGGTTTGGACAAAGGACTCCCACTTCCTGCCCTCGGGGGTCGAACTTCATACAAGTACCGGAAACAAACAATAGCAGCTGCGGCCTATCACACACGTGTCCCGGAGTTCTCTCGCTCAGCGCCGCTCCGCGCGGCGGGCGTCTCCGCCAATGCGCCTCCCTCCGCGTGCCCGGCTGCTCCAGTAGAAACCGGGGGGCCACCCTCTGCTCCTCGCTCCTCACATGGAATACGTCCCCCAGTTCTTGGTTTCCCCAAAATCCGTCTCAAATTCCTGCCCCCTGCACTCCCATCCACCCTTCAGGCAAACCACGGTCTTCCCTTGTCTGGAGGGGGGCAGCCCCCCCATGCCCACTTCTTTGCTTTCCCACCTGACTGCCAGACTCCCCCCCCCCATCCAGGCTCCGCCCAGAGCATGACCTTTTAAAATGGGAAACTGGATCCCGCCAGCCGCTGCTGGCCACTGTTCAACTTCCCGGGATCAACCCAAGTCAAGGCCTCCAAGGCCCTGTGGCTCTCTCTTCCTTCCCCCACAGCCCGCACGCACACCAGGGCTCACCTACAAGGGGGTCCACACCTAGGCTCTCTCTGCCTTGGGAACGCTGTGGGGGCAGCTGCCCCCGTCCCTCCCACCGCCCCCCCCCCCGCCCCGCCCCGCCCCGCTAACTCCTCATTGTTCAGGCCCAAGATAAAGGGTCTTCCTTAGCTCAACTAGCTCTCTCCGGTCCTGCGCACACGCCCTCTCCTCCCTTCTTAGCACTGATCACAAGTAAACATCTGATGTACCCATATCCGTCTCCTCCAGGAGACCGCGAGGTCACCGTTTTTGCACAAGTGAATATGTGTGTATCAATCGGGCATTCTGCGAGACAATTTCCCTTCCTAATTACTATCCTCACTCTGCAGAGGAGAGAGTAAGCCACGTGCTGGAAGTTACACAGGAAACGGCGGAGCCAGGATTTGAGCCGAGGTGCCTTCACTCCAAACCCCCAGCCCCTCCGCTTACTTGGTCTATGCCATAATCATACGGACGGACGAGCCTCAGGCGGAATTAAGACTTCACAAGGAATTCCTTTTTTAGCTGGGCCATTTCAGTGGGTAGGAAAGAAACTTCCAAATGTCTGCCCCTCCGGCATACCGGTCTTTCAGGAGTCTCCTTCCAGATCCGATCGTTTTAGGACACGTTGCGGTGTCTTCCTCTGGGAAAAGGCCGAGAGGGAGGTGCTGAGCGGCTCTGAAGCCAAGAACCATACCTGATACTGAGTTGTGTTCCTAGTTGATGTGGCTAGAGTATCCTTTTGGGCCCGACCCCAGTGTTCAACGGGACACACGGAGTGGAGGATTTCCCAGTAAAAACAGGAAAGGGGGTAGAGACTAATCCAGTTGTACTCTGAGGCTGTGTGGTGGGGAACGAAGGCCATCAGGGCTGAGTCAGCTTATGGAAAGACTTGAAAGCCAGGATGAACGTGACCTTAATCCGACGAGCAACGGAAAGCCCCGTAGATGAGCACGAAGTAACTAGCCGAGTCTTGATAGCAAGACAGTCTCTACTCTTCCCGATCTACTTCCTGATTCCAAGGCCAGGCAGGGGCCTCAGAAGCAATTTGAGAGCTGACGGAAGCTGAAAGGCCAGACGGGGCTCGAAGAGGCTGCCATCGATCGTACAGAACAGGAACAGTGTCCCCGGAGTCACACGGGGGGTGGCGCTCCTATCACGGGCAAGCAGCAGCCTACCAGGCCAACCTGAATTCCTCTTCCTGCATTTCAAAAGTCCTCTTCCTCCATTTGCCCATCGCTGCGAATCAAACCATCTGCCCACAATGAATGGCTTCAAACAGGATTTCACTTGCCTTTCTTTAGCTTCGGGTGGTGCCGGCAGGGGTCGCTGCCGAGGCCGCTTTCAGCAGGTTGGTCCAGGATCTCGGGGTCTCGGTGCCGGACTCCGCACCTTCCCCCACACCCCGGGTCGCTCTAGCGCGGCCCTCACTCTTCACTTTTGCTCAAGCTTCGGGTGTGGCAGCATTTCAGCTGGCTTCCCACGGCAAGAGCGGAAGCCGCCAGACTATCACCTCTGCCACACTCGAGGAGTCAAAGCAAGCAGAGAGGCCGGCCCACATCCCACAAAGAAAAAGATCGCTTATTGGGAGGAATGGAACACACACCCAGAAATAGCAGAGATTGCTGGTAGCCAGCTGTGGAGACGACCTGCCACAGCAGCGTGCGTGCGTGTGTGTGTGTGTGTGTGTGTGTGTGTGTGTGTGAGAGAGAGAGAGAGAGAGAGAGAGAGAGAGAGAGAGAGAGAGAGAAAGTGAGACAGACAGGAGTGTAGGTTTCTAATAACTCCGGAAAAAATAGGTGAGCTGTTCCCAGACACGAACACCCAGTGAAGAAGGAAAGCCCGGCGGCCTGGAATGAACGTGACCGATCAAGGTTAAAGGTGTTTGTATCTCGCAAAGAACATCTGGGGGCGGGGGAGGAGGGGGAGGCCACGGAGCCGAGGTTGTGCAACGGGCCAGGCTATTTTCTCCACTCTCGGGCACAAATAAACCCCCGAACTCGCAAGCGGCGGCGGCGGCATGACCTGCGGGCACAGGTATTGCACAAGGTCGAGGAGACACACTGGTATTTCGGCACCAGGGACATTTGTCACCACGGGGCGGCCCTTTTGTTTCCTGCTTCGTGACACTCCTTGGCATTTGGCTGGAAGCTACCACAAAGGAAGTGGGCAATTACACTGCCCCCATCAGCAGGAAACAGTCTGGGAGAGTCTGGAGCAGAAAGTGCCGGGGCCGAAGCGGCCCGCCTCGTACTAGAGTTCCTACAGTTCCGAGCACGCGACAGTTAGCGAAGGAGTTCCCACGTTAGCCTAACAACACGCAGAACCCCGCGCGGCCTGTCGTGTGTGTGTGCGCACTTGTGAGGCCATGGGAGGAAGCGGAGAGCCACGGCCGGCCCGGCCTGCTCCCCCGGCAGTCACTTGCTCTCACTCCGTGGGACCGGTTATTTGAGCCTGCACGCAAGAGCCAACTGAGGGCTCTGGGGTGAGTGCAGGCAGGGTTCACACCTCCTCCCGGGAGCTTGCGCAAACCAAGGTTTCTCGTTTCTTAACCTCAAGGCGAGGATGGACTTCGAAGGCCGGGTTTCCTGAACTGTAGACAAAGGTGTGCGTATCAGCATCACGTGCGTTCCAGAAGGTCCGTCGCCAGGACTTGTTCTCAGGTCAGGAGGAGGGAAAAAAAAAAAAAGGTAAAGCAGCTCTGCGGAGAGAGCTGCACGGCTGGACCCCGGCGCTGCTCTCACACACCCCGCGCTGCCTGGACGGCAGGAAGTGGCTTCTCAGCGGCTCTTCAGACCGAAGGGCTGGAAGGTTTTCAACTACCCTTGAAGTAGTTACTAATACACCTCTAAGATGCTTTCCATTCCATCCCATATTCCGGAAGGCATGTGTACTGTGAGCCAGGGGTCTATTTTCCTGCCAGGCTCAACCTCCATCAAGGCCACGCGAGGCCGGTGCTAACCGTAAGCAGGCAATCTGCCCAGGACTGCAGGGACCAAAAACAAGCCGACAGTCAAAAGGGTACATCTTATCGTTAATCCCTCGACTCCCTATAGCCCTTGTGAGAAAGGAGAGTAACAGGCAGAGGCATCAGAGGGCTCCCGACAGCATCGCTAGCGAGTCTGGGATTGGAGAATCAGTGCTTGGTTTCTACAAGGCAGCAGCAAGAACTCTGAGCCTCCAATTTTCCCATGAGGAGGAGAGAGGTGTGAGGAGGGAAGGAAACCGCAGGAAGGGACAATGCGTACTCAACAGCTCGATCCTCAATCAGCAGCACCAGAACGGGGCCCGGCTTCCGCTTCCGGTTCGGGTCTCTGGCCCCCAGCTGCTGTTCACAGGATCAACTGAAGTCCTTTCTTTCATCTGAAAGTTTCCCCATTTATCTTTCTTGCAGTGGAAACCACTAGAAACATGGGTGCCTGTGGCTGAAGGGAGCAAATCTAACTAAAAAGGGGACGATGAATGATCATTATGGAAGCAAAAAAGCAGAGAAAGCAAATGGCAGAGGGAAGGGTGTAGGTTCTGAAGTTGGACAGGCCGAGAGGAGCGTGCTGCCTTCGCCGCTGTCACCTCAGGCTCCGGGTCTCCTGCGGAGCCAGTGAGCCCACCGCGCGGGGCTGACGTGAGGGTCGCAGGCAGAGGGAGGGCACGCAGCAGTGCCCAGCACCCGCCAGGGCTCCCTTCTTCCTCCGGAAATAGCCTCCACTTGGAGGGGCTTCGGGAGCTGGATCCAGAATAATTCCAGACTTGCTCCGCCAGTGCAAGAGCCTAGGCAGCCAGGTGCTTCTGCGCAGGCAGAAAGGGTCGGAGGGGACAGTCTTAGACAAAATTGCCCAGGAAGTGAACACTCTGGTCCCATACCCGCAAGCGATTTAAACCAGAGAAATCTTCCTTTCACTCTTCGGTAAGGCACGCCGGGTGGCAACTGGCTGAGTCTTGGGATCCAGACTGTGCACAAGAAAACTTCGAGGGCCCTGACCTCGGCATTCCAGGCTCCTGGCTCACATCACCTACTCCGAGGTTTCCGAAACGTGAGTGAACAGAATTTCCCTTCGATATGAGTATCTAGAACAGGGAGGCTTGGGCATATGTCACTGTAAGAGTTTAAGAGGTTTGTTTGTTTGTTTTGTAGAATTTATTCTGAAAGAGTGAGCAAGACGGGGAGGGACCGAGAGCGAATCCCGAGTAGGCTCCGTGCTCTGAGTGTGGGGCCCCAGGAGGGGCTCATTCTGGTTTCCACAACGAAACCGGATCATGACCTGAGCCAAAACCAAGAGTCCCATGCTCACCTATGCCGGCTTTCCTCTGCCTGCACGGAGCAAATGCAGCTCCTTTCAGAAATCCTCTCAACCTGGGAGTCAGCGATCGGAGGGGACAACGGTCACTATTAACAAATGAGCTGGGGGGGGGGAGGGGATAAACCTGTCCCCACTCCACCCCAAGTACCCATCGTACCCCGGCTAGCCTCACTCCCTGCCGGTTCCTTTGCCCTTGAAATCACAGGAAAATGAACTTCCTAAGTAATTACTGTGGCACCTGGCTGGCTCAGTTGGTAGAGCATGTGACTCTTGATCTTGGGTTTATGAGTTCGAGCCCCAGGTTGGACATACAGCTGACTTTAAAAACAAAAAAAAACGAACAGTGACTGGTCACTGCTATGCATACCTATGAGCTGCAACCGACTGAGGCAGAGAGAAGTCCTCCCACCTAGAAAAGTTCAGAGTAATCACTCCCTCTATAGACAGCCTGCATCAGAGGGAAAAAAAAAAAAAAAAAAAATTCCACAGCCACAAACCACATCCCTCAACAGTCGGCTCAGTGCCGGGGGAGAGCAGCCCCAAGCGCACGCACTATGGCAGCGGGTCGCCTCCACCCTTGTCGGACACACGAGAGCTCCTGCGTGAACATGCTTTATTGAGGAGTAGACCTAGAACAGCACATCCTACCACACGTGGGGAAGGGCTAGCTTCGGTAAAAGGCCTTGACCCCTTAAGAAAACCCCCAGTGAAGTTGCTTGTGGATAAACTTTAACAGTGACACTGAAACTGGCAGGGGGCCGCCACTGAACATGCTTAAAAGGAGCTCCCCCCAACCCACAGTGAGCGTAAGTAGTGTACGGAGATGACAAGAGAAAGGCACAAATGACCAGAGTCGGGGTCGTGGGGAGGGCTCCACACGAAGACAGCCGTGTTGGAGGAGACCGAGTTGGGGAGGGTGGCATGTCCTACATCAAAAGCTGCCCCAAGATAGCAGGTTATAACGGGCTGGAGAGAAATTAGAGGGAGCATCTCTTCCTTTGCTTGAAACCAAAAATAGAGGAGCCCAGAGAATGGGGGCGGGAATGGTGGCCGATCCCAAAAAGGAAATGGAGGAGGAGTTCTTGGAAGGGCACGAGCGCTTCAGTTCGAGAGGGAGGGCGAGGCACTGTCGGAGAGGAGCGACCGCTGGCGGGGGTGGCCACTCTGCCCCGAGTCTCCGGCTGAGGAGAGACTCGGAAGTCATTTGCAATCACTTCCTCCTTCTCCAGGGGTGTTCAGGCGAAACTCCATGCGACCCGGGCAGAAGGGCGGGCGTGCCAGAGGGGGCTGGCGGATCCTGGGGAAAGGTCTGTGCGGTCTGACGGCCAGGTCAGCATGCGGCATGAGGGGGAGCTGGCCGTTAGTTTGGCACCTGCAGACGTACAGACAAAGGGGCGGGGCGGTATGGGAGGAGAAAACACTTCGGACTGGAGACTTTCCGGTGAGGCGAAAATTAGTACTCGGCCCCTTCCACCGAGACCCCGCCCGCAGGTGAACTCAAAAGGACAGAATCACCACCTCTCAAATCTCCTCTCCATTTCATTCACATAAATTATGTGCTGTCACCAAGACGAATCCCTGGGGGAGTCTTAAAAAATACTTGTCTCCGGTCAGCCGGACACGGATCAAAAACAGGCCTTTCGATAAAAATGGTGGGAAAAATTTCAAGTAGAGATAAAATCCAAAGGGAACGGACCCCTCCCGGTACGCACACACTCACGAGTGTTGTTACCTCTTCCCTGCTCTTCCAAAAAAATAAACCAAAAAACAAAAAACACGCGGAAGGAGTAACTGGAAAGGTCGTGGTGGCGGCAACCGTTATTTGGAAGTCTGGTGACCGGGCAGCAAGAAGCACTATGACAAAGTTCAGAAGACACGACACAACCTCACGGGGCTAGAGGGCACGAGGAGAGCCAGTGACTGGACAGGTACAGTACCAAACAGAACACCTTGGGTCAGTGCTACGAGGGACCTGCGCTCAAGTCTACCAGAGATCCCATCCGGGCAACCTCACTGAGGCCGAAACAACAGTTCCTCAGAACCAGCGTCTGCAGTGTACGCGAGGCTCGGAGCCAGGACAGTCCTGAGGGGGATGGCCTTCCCGAAGGATACTGTACTTGCCAATCACAAGAGCAACAGAAATGACAGACAGATCCCTAGGGTACGGATTCCTACTGCTGGGGTTCGCTGGCTCAGAGTAACAGGTCACTTTAAGTGCCCTTGGGAGGGGTCCATTTTAAACAGCTTGGATCCATGGTTTTGTTGGAGTTGGATCTTTTGGCCTCTTTGGCTATCCACTCATCGATCAGGTCCTGGGGGAGAACAACAGGAAAAATTATTACATGCATTCGACGAAAATGTCTTTATATACAGATTCCAAGTTGCCTGTCAGTCAAGAAGGAATCACCAAAAAGTTCAACGATATACTAAGTTACCCAAGAGGTGTCAACTATCTTCCGATTTACAAAATACTCTCCTATAGAATCCATTTCCTCCTACTGTGTCCTCAGTAAGAACCGAAAATCATTCTTTATCTTCGCTTATCAACACAGGAATCAACTGAAGCAAGCTCGAAGTGGGCGTGACTGGAGATGGCATTTGTTAAAGGAACTGAAAAGCACTTCCGTGAGCCCTGCCATCTACGAGGACCCCCCCCTACAGATGGGCCATCTTTTCCCATCGAAGAAAATCATCCCACGGCACAAGTGCCGCGAGGCACGAAGCTGCCTAACGGAGCTGCTTCACTTGTGTCATCCAAATTTGAGACCGGAGCTTACCCAGGGCTTCCGAGAAGGGCAAGACAGGAAATGAGCCTAACAGGCATCAGTGCCTACAGGGGGGGCCGGGGGGGAATGCGACCCCGTGGAAGTTGCATGTAAGCAAACTCCTTTAAGAAGAGAAGGCTGGGGGGGCCTGGGTGGCTCAGTCGGTTAAGCGTCAGACTTCGGCTCAGGTCATGATCTCATGGTCTGTGAGTTCGAGCCCCGCGTCGGGCTCTGTGCTGACAGCTCAGAACCTGGAACCTGTTTCAGATTCTGTGTCTCCCTCTCTCTCTGTCCCTCCTCCACTCACACTCTCTCTCAAAAATAATAAACATTAAAAAAAAGAAAAAAGAGAGAGGGCTGCCTTTTGGGAGTTAAGGCCCCATCTTGCTGTTAATAAGCCTTAAGAGACACTCAGCAATGAGCCAGCAGCTGACCAAAAAAAAAAACCTTTACCTGTCTCTTTAAAACTAGGTGTTTCCCTTTCCAGTACTTGAGCATCTGAAGGGCTTGCAGAGTGCTGACAATGTCCACAGGATTCACAGCTGTCTCCTGGCTAATTTCTGAAACAGAAGCACTACTGAGAACCTGGCCAAAGTGCAAACACTCACCCCCCAACCTGCCCCCTTAGAGGAAATCGAAATGGTTGGAATCTTGGATACTCAACCCAACCTGTTCGGAAAAAGTTTACAAAGCACTCATTTGACCGCTCGTAAGAACTACAAAAGAGGAATAGTACAGCAAGAAATCACTCCGGTCCCTATAGAAATCAAGGTCAAAGACAGACCTGACTAAAGTCCTTCAACCCTTACGTAAATATACGAGGCTGTCTTATCAGCTCCTGTGTGTGCCAAAAGACTTGATGGGAGAAAAAAAACCGTTTTTCTTCGTTCTTGACTTTTGTTAACTCCAGGTTTGTGAAACCAAATGCTATAACCATTCCCAAGGAGCCAAATGCTCTGGAACCCTTAGGCTCCTTCAGTGAGGGTCTCTGCAGGGCCCCGTATCCAGCGGGCCTTCCACTCTCATCCTCAGATGAAACACAGAACGAGGCACTCTCTTTGCAGGTTCCGAGCACGCAGGGCCCAGTGGCAAAGCTGGACTGCGCAGCGGCACTAACATCTCGGGTACCAACCATCTTCGAGAGTCAAAACCAACCTTTGATAGATATCTCTTTGCCTTGGAAATTGTGCAGGTAACGGAGCAGCACTTCTTTCCAGTAGCTGCGATAGCTTATGAGCCCCAGGTCGGAGAGGGGACGTTCTGGGGAGCCAACTTTTTCTTCCACTTTGGAAAGCAAGTAACCTGCCAGGGAACGGAACAGAGACACTATTTCATCCGAACAGCAAACGACACTGTGCCAACATGGCAGGCCTGGAGAGTGCCGTCTGCTGTGCAGTCCAGGATTCGGACCTTCAACAAAATACAGCACGCTACCGTGGGGTACGCCAGAAGGAAGAAGGTTGTGTTTGCATTCACTTGTACAGGACGTGAAAACTCTAGAAGGTTCCACATGCAGAAAACTTTAAAACAATGGTTGTCTGTAGGTGCGTGTTGGGAACAGGGTAGTGGGCACAGAGATGGAAAGCCATTTCATCACGTCATTCTCTGTATTTTTGGAGAATTTTAAATTTTAAAAATAGATTATCATCTCAGTACCCGAATCTCATTATGGGGACGCAGTTCACAAATCCACTCTGAGAAACCTTAGTGGGAAATTAACCTGCTCTAGACAAGTCAGTCACAAAGGAAAACGAACAGACGGGAGCGGGAGCGCTCAACCACCAGCGATTCACAAGCCGCACCTGCCAATGCTGACGCATCGCTTTTATTTGCAGCGGAGTTAGAATAATGACGTGTGTTTTAAGGAACAAAATCATAAAATCAAGGAACTCTTGAGTACCATAACCGAGGTTATTAAGGAATTTAGGCGGGAGGTCTGGTTTTTTGGTTTTTTTTTTTTTTTTAAACCTGAAATAGATCTTATCCTTCAGAGACAACAAAGTGATTGAGGGTGGAAAGAGAGGTGAAACGAGATCGGCCATAGAATGCTAACCACTCGTTACAGGGGCTTTATTATGAAACTATTCTACTTCTATGCATGGCAGAAATTTTCCATAAAAGCGAGTTTATAAACTAGGTGTCCGGAGAAACGGGCACAGCCCCAGCCCCAGCCCCAGCCCCAGCTCTGGCGCTCCCTGACCTCCTCTGCCCAGGGGGCTTCAACACGGAAAGGCTGGAAGGCTAACTCTAAGAGTTCTAATTTTGACTAAAATGCCGTAGGACCGTGAACCCTGAATAAAATACAGTTGGTTCTCCTCGTTTACAGGAGCTCAATGTTCTCTGAAGTCATGGCAAATACCACGCCACCGCTCCTACAAGGCTCGGTTTCTATCAGCCTTTGGTCATGTATCAGCCTTCACACCATCGTGTAACCAAGTTTCAAATGTTTCTGTCTCACAACGCCTTATTTAACATGCGCCATCGACTCCTTGGCTGCCCACCACGACCTAGGCCTGAGCAAAGCCCGTGTAATGCAGGCATTTTCTCTGCAAGGCACGGCACAGCCTCTCTAGACGGCATCTCAGCACTACACTTGGAAGCCATTTAAAATCACCAACAGGGGCGCCCGGGTGGCTCAGCTGGTTGAGTGGCCAACTTTGGCTCAGGCCACGATCTCGCAGTCCGTGGGTTCGAGCCCCGCGTCGGGCTCTGTGCTGACAGCTCAGAGCCTGGAGCCTGCTTCGGATTCTGTGTCTCCCTCTCTCTCTGCCCCTCCCCTGCTCACACTCTGTCTCTTTCTCTCTCTCTCTCTCTCAAAACTAAACGTTAGAAAAACTTAAAAATAAATAAAATCAGCAAGAAAAAGCACCAACATTTGAAAACTGTGGCACTAACGGACCGTGAAATAAATATCTGTCTACACCACGAAGGCTGAAACGAGGCACCTGCTTGTTTGCAGCCTGAGAGAATGTGGTGCCTTACTTTTTGCTGCTGCGTGCGTGTCCACAGGTGACTGCAAAAGTGCCCAGAGTATTGACCTGGGGATTAAAAATAAATTCCCAAATACAGAACACACTATGAATGAAGCCCGAAGCCTCCACCGGGTATAGGGACTGCCTCTAGACAAGGCCTTACAAAACTGACAACCCTAAACCAGGAACGGATTCGAAGCCTTATGCACGTATGTGCTGCTCCTAAGTCTCAAAGGGGCATAATCCTCCAAAGCTTACTTTACCATCCTCTCTCTCTCCCGCAATCAGGTACCGACTCCACGTTGGGACAATGAAGGGTCGATGGATAGCAGGCTGACCCCAGAGACCATGGGACAGAAAGAGGACAATATTCCCACAGCCCCTGCCCCCTGTGGAGCGCGGGCCTTGGCAGTTTCACTTACTGAAATCAATGAGCATCTTGCCATAGCCCTGTCTCATGTACTGAGGCATGGTAAGGATACAGGATACGTTGTAGTTGAGGAATGAATTCTTTTCCTGAAATCAAGAACAGACAAAAGCAGGTCAGGAGGGTTTGGAACCAAAGGTGTCTGCGGCCCCACAAATTCAAAATGAGGCGCTTGCAAAACATCGGGCTAACCAGTCCTGGGGAGTGGCTGTCAGGCTCACAGCTGTTGTGTCCACGCCTACGACGGCCAAAGCCATTAATCCTAGGGTTTCCCTAGCTCTGGAGACCAGTCTTGCTTCAGGGGGCGGACTTAGGGTTCTTTATAGTCACAGCGCAAGGCAAGGAGGGTTGAGGTTTCGACTGCTGAGTTGGTCGGGGACAACCCTCTGTAAATGTAATGTTTTTAAAAGAGGGCTGCTGCCTACTGGGAAGGAGAGAGATCCCAAACAGTAAGCCCCCAGTTTGAAAGGGGCCAGTCAACAAGCAAATCACATACTGTATGATTCCACTTATGTAAAATGCTCATGAGAGGCCAACTTCTAGAGACAGAGGGCTGCGAGGGGCTGAGTGGAAACGCAGAATGTTGCTTAGGGGTTTCTTGCCAGGGGAGCGAAACGGTGGGGCCTGCATTGTTGCCGCACGACTCTCGAAGTACGCACTCTGAACGAGTGACTTGTATGGTATGTGAATTACATTTCGATAAAGCTTACATTAAAAGGTTGTAAGCCAAATCTGGCCTTCAGTCTTCCAAAGGCACAGAGGCGTTATCGCTGAAGGAGCCCAGCTGAAAAGCCAGGCGGAAGGAATATATTCCTGGTTTTAGGCTAATAACAGAGCGCAAAGCCAGGAGGGTTGGCCTGACTACAAAATGTGGGTTTAAGGGTTAGCAGGCAGGGCCTTGGCCAATAATTAATAGGCAGTTCCAGCCCACAAGTCCAGAAATGAATAAACCAGAAGCTTTTAATAAAGAAGTGCACATTTTCAAACAACCTTTGATACATGGATTTCCGAGTCCCCCGCCCCCAGCCCCTGCAAGGGAAGGGCAGTCATCACTGTCCAGGGTACTGTCCCTTCCTGTCAGTGATTTGGGTCCCCATATGCCAACATCAATCATCCTGCTCTGGCCATTGGCTTCTTAATCTCCAGATCCTGCTGACCTTGGAAAAATATCCAATCAGGTGACAGCCAGTGTTGTCTGCTTCGGTCATAACATAAAACAGGAAGGGTTCCACGTCGTAATATAATGTCTTGTGGTCCAGAAAAAGCTTGGCCAACAGGCACAGGTTTTGGCAGTAGATCTGGAAGCAGAGAAACAGAATTCATGTGTGGGCCAGGGACTCCTACACTTATCAGATAATGGCCTAAAATTAAAGATCGTGTCATTATTGTTGATGAAACAGAAAGCGGACTTTGGTCAAGAGTTGAGCTTCATCTTCTTTGTAAGGTGAGATGGAGACCAAAGGAACACCTTCTGAAGCCTGTGACTACACACCCATCACCATCACCACCACCCCCTCTCCTCTTTTCCACCGTTTACCTTGTTTTTCTTGCCGTCTACTTCAAACACGGAGATGGAGCCTTTGCGATAGATCTCATCGCCGGGGGGGTGTTTCCACACACATTTCGCCTGCAGGAGAATGGAATTCCTATCAGGGAAACCAACTTTCCCCAACAAGACTACTGCGCGAAAGGAAAAATGAATCACTGGTCCAATTTAGTTAGCCGGGATGACTGACGGCTGGACACACTTGAGAAGGTACGGCAAGAGAGGGTTTCTGTTTCAGTAAAAACAATTAAAGGCTTCTAAAATCCTAGTAACGTATTTATGGTATTTTTATAGCAGTTTAGAACAAGTTTTCTAGATCGTATTCTGGCCCTGTTTCAACCCAGGAGATTAAAATCGTCTACTACGTAAAAGACAGATAAATAAAAAACACCCTCGCTTATTATAAAACGCCCTGCGCCAACAGGAAATTCCTAAGCAGCTTATTTCCAGCAGCTTAGAGTTGCTAAGGGCAGGAATACTTGACGCTCACCTTACCAGTAAATTTTTTTACCACTGAGCCATTAGTCTTTTTGTCAGAGCATCAAATAGGCCTGTAATAAAAACTACCCCCACCAAAGCATCCCCTTTGTTACATAAGGAACAGGAGCAAGTCTTTTCTGCGGCTTAAAAAACTAAAGTTAAGCAACAAGAAACTGCGGGGGTAGATGAGCACCTGGCCACAAGGGGGTACAAGGCATACCCCCTTTCCTCACCTTCAGTGGCTAACAGATTTCATTCCTTTAAACTGTTTATTTACTTTTGAGAGACAAAGCGCAAGCAGAGGAGGGACACAGAGGGAGACACAGAATCTAAAGCAGGCTCCAGGCTCTGCGCCCTCAGCACCAGAGCCCGAAGAGGGGCTCGAACTGTGAGATCATGATCTGAGCCGACGTCGGTCACTTAATGGACTGAGTCACCCAGGTGCCCCTGCTAACAGATTGAATGCAGCCTGTCAGCCGTGGCTGTATATAGGTGAATTCTTTTGAAAAAGTTTGATGTAAATACACTTTAAAATATCATTTAAGGGGCGCGTGGGTGGCTCAGTCGGTTAAGCGGCCAACTTCGGCTCAGGTCATGATCTCACGGTCTGTGAGTTCGAGCCCCGCGTCGGGCTCTGTGCTGACAGCTCAGAGCCTGGAGCTTGCTTCGGATTCTGTGTCTCCCTCTCTCTCTGCTCCTCCACCTCTCATGCTCTGTCTCAGTCTCTCAGAAATAAATAAACGTTAAAAAAAATAATAAAAAAAATAAAAAATAAAAAATAAATAAATATCATTTAAGATGCATATGTAAGTAGAACATTTTCTCCTATGTTTGATTGTGACTTTTGGTCCACTCATGAATCATGCCCCAATTTGTCACATGTAATTCCAAACATGAACTGGAATTACTTCAAGAAAGCTCCCTCCAGTCTGTTCCTATATCCACCTCTTTATTCATGCTAGCTCTTTCCAACAATAACCCAATTAATGTAACGATTACTTGTTTAGAAACAGAATCCAAACTGTTGACCAAACGGCCAAAAAAGGCCCACGTCCGCGATTACGCCTGAAGCAACGAGAATCAGAAGAGGTGTGGGCAAAAACAGGTTTTCACTTCCTGAAACTGGATTCTTGTACCTCGCTGATGCAGCAGGTCCTCACACAGACAAAATGTCGACTTGACCTTCAGGTTTATCCACACCCTTTGTTTCCCCCATCTACTACTATTTCCTGCCCTTCTTGGCTACTTCACTGGTTAATGCCACTAAGTAACCAGAATGAAAAAGAAGACTTAAATGGTAAGAAGTTCACATCAATAAAAATACCAGCCTCACTGTCACGCACCAACACTGTGTTTAAGTTTACCCTCACGGTCCACAACAGTTGGAGACCCGTCCTCCTGGCAGGGCTCCCTGGTGGTGTCCCCACCCTCGTGTCTCTGTGCCGGTCCTGCCCACGCCTCTAGCAGTCTCTCTCCACCCCAAGTCAAGTGTGTAGGGGTCTGGACGGCTAATTCTCAGGGGCGGTTCTGGGCCACAACACTCCAGACCAAGTGCTCAGTGATGGGAACACAAAAAGCAGTCATCCCCCCCAACCCGACTGGGGGGAAGAGTGAAGGGCAGAAGCCCTGGGTTGCAGATGCTAGGCATAAGGAAATCCCGGAAAACAAGGGGACAGAAGAGAGGACCCCCTAAAAGGTCGTAGAGCCGAATACGCTGTGACTGCAGCAGCAGGAAAAGGAAGGTTCCCTGCCCGAAAGGCTCCAGTCCCTCCCCATCTCTGCTTCCAGAAACTCCCTTGTTTCAGACAAGATTTTTCACTCCGCGGCTAGGGAAAGAAAAATGGCTTCGAGCTACAAACCATCTAGGAAGCAATAAAGTGAGTGTCACATCTTTATTCCTATTTTAATAAGGGCAATGTTCAAGAACCAGAAAGCACTAGACTTGAGGAGGTGCCAATGGACCCGTTTTGGAAATTTCATAATTTGCCTCCTTTAAATAAGCATTCATTCGGCACTCATTTACTACACGCCGGCTGCTAGGGCTACAAAGGTGAGTCAACGCTGTCCTTGCTCTGTCTAATGAAGTCGGTCTAATGAAGTCCATTTGTTTTCACCTAGTTTGGGACACATAAAAACTGCAGGCAGAGGGAATTCCTATCTCGAGGAGGAATGGAAAGGAGCAGGCAAGGTGGATGCCAGGTTGCGGTTAAGGGATGTCGGCTGCTTCAGGGGCCACACGGGGCGCCAAGTCCTGCCACGGGCTGAATCCCCCAACCCTGAAACGGGGCTTTCGATTTCCCGCGCCTTTATCTCACGGCTCCGGCCCGCTGAGAGCCGCGTGGACCAAGGTCATCCGGGTAACACCCAGAGCTCCGTACCTCCTCGCCATCCCGATCGCACGACCTACCATGTGCCGGCGGAGGATCGTCTGGCTCTTCATGTACTTCAGGCAGAACTCGCACATGTAGAGGCGCCCCAGGCGCGCATACTCCTCAGGATAGGGGGAATGGTACCAAGTATCGAGCTCGTAACGACCAAAGGCGATTGTTTTTATCATGTTGCTCCCCTCTGTGATTTGGCCTTGCAGCCTTAACTTCTCCTAGTGTCGAAAAGCATTCGAAAAGTCAGGAGATTAGAAGTGATCGTTGTTTTTACAAAGCCCGTAGTCAGCTTATATGCACGCTACCACGCGAGGCTATTAGAAAAATAGAATTGGCTTCTAACTTATGAGAAACCTGCACTACGGAGGGCTACCTACCTGGGCATGGGTAATCAGGAAGGCTTCTAGAAAACTCCCGGCCTACACTGCCTAGAGCACAGGTCACAGGTCTCAACAGAGAGCGAGCGGCTTCTCTCTGCTCCCTACCATGCTCTAGGCCTTGTCTCTTGAACCTCAGAACAACAAGTCCTTGGTAAAATTTTGCTTTTAACCAAACCAAATCTTAAAGCAATCAACCTACCAAGAAGGCAAACGCCCCACCCTTCTACAGGACCCTTCTAAAACGAAACAGAAAAGAGTTATCTAGGATGTGCTTTGTGAACTGCTTCTAAAGCTTGTGAATCGCAGGGACAGGAGTCCACAGGAATAGGGGGCCAGCCTCCTAGCACAGGCCCTGAGAAAACACTTCTGAAACGCGGACCGGGGCTTTAATACTGTAACCTAAACTCGAGACAAAGTAGAAAATACTTTTGGGGATCTAGCTCCACTCGGTGGCTAGGAGAATTTTTAAGCACAGCCAGGTGGAGAGCGATGAAACACACTAACCTGGGGAATGCCCTGTTCCGAAGAACGGAGAAAGCCAGCCACAGCTGCCAGCCCCGCCCAGCCCAGCCCAGCCCAGCCCCGGGCAGCTATCAAACCCTGCCCTACCCCCAAGTGTGCAACAAGTCGATCTGAGCATTTGTAAATGAAGGACTTGATAGAGTTCAAACAAACAAACAAACGAACAAACAGGATGTTCATGTTTTAAGCTAAGTTTCCCTCAACACATTTAACCTGTTAAATCAGAGGTACCACAATATTTTTTAAAGCAAAGTTGTTGAAAATTGTGCCTAGGGCATCAAAACGAAGTGGGAAACCAACTGTAAATAAAAATCAGAAGAGAAAGCCAGCTTCGTATATAAAACTTGGCTAGGTCAACGATGAATTTTCTAAAATATCCGCCTACAGCCTTTTCCATTATTCCTCTTCACTGTTCTTTTCATTCTTTTAGCGCTAGACTGGAAGGGCTGAGGACACTCGGCTGAGCCAAGTTCCTGGAGGGGTCAAGAGAACAGAGAGGCTCGTCAAGCAGTCTAGAGGCTCTCAGAATTGCAAAGAGACCAAGGGGCACCTTTTGTTTGGCCCAGCCTCAATACCTCCACACCCGGACTGGCCCTTCTGAGAGGCGAGAGGAAGAGAGAAAACTCATCCGGGAAAGGAAAGGGAAGGGAGGAGGGGTAATTAATTTTAAATATGAATGGAGTCGAGCACCTCGAAGCTGGATAGCTGGGGGAAGGGGGAAGAGACTCGAGCAGCAAAGTACATTAATTCCCAGCCAACTGGTCGCTGACCATTTTTCTTGGCAGTCCCAAAGGCCATTCACGAGGGGTCCACAGCATCAAGGTTTTAATACTCACCAAATCCTCTGAAGCCCGGGCTTGTGCTCTTCGGAAGAGATCCAAGTCATACTCGCTCGTCAGGTTTTCCAAGAGAGGTTCCCGAGTATTCCCATAGGTCTGTCTGTGTTCCTAGGAAAATAACCAGAGCCTGATTCTCTCTGCTTCTAAGAACTTAATCTATTTCATTTCAATCGATGCCAACCAGAGGGCCAAGCGCAACTATAAGCTATTTACTTAGTGCCTACTATATGCCAGGCATTATACTAGGCACCAGGAATTGAGCATACGACACACTATCAGGTTAATACCAAAAACCACCACTAGCCACCGCTAGTGAATCTAGAAAGAAAATGCTCCTACACCTTCCAAAAGGAGTTTCATTCTTCTATCTCTAAATGAGCACCTCGAGGATCAGAACTCTATGCCTCCATTCTTCATCTGAAAACGTGCACGACAGTACAAATAAATAAAATACGACAAGCCCAAAGGAGGCACTACACACTCCTAGAATCTTGAGCCCTGGAAGGAACCTTGGTGGATACTCCCAGATTTAAAAACAAAGCGAAACGAACAAACGAAACCCCCAAATCTCTGAGGTTCGGGAGTCTGAGATTTTAGACGGAAAGGGAGAGCCGCAGTGGGGGAGGGTCAGCTGCGCTGAGCAGTCCTTGGTAAATTCTGTCCCGTGAGTCGCTGCACCCTCCGTACGCTGTCTGCCAGAGGCCTAATGCTCCCGCCTCGGATCTCCAGCCCAAGGGCACGGGCAAAACAGGCTGGCCTCTTTACAAAACGTTTTACTTAATATTAAGCAAGAAGAAAGAGGCAATATTCATAGAAAATCAGAAGCATAAAAATAAGGCAGTTCTCAGTAAGTATCAAATCTCACCATGATAGTGGTGAAAAGTATCCTTGCGCAGGAAAGGCAGGCCACGAGGGAAACTTCCCTTTTAAGCCTCTGATTCTAGCCCTTCCCACTCGGTCCTAGACTCCACCTCCCACCCAGAGAACAGAAGATAATGGCTGGTAAGTGCAGTGGATGGCTCATCCTGGGGAGAACGGTATAGAGCTCGCACGCGTATTAGCATATGAAAACACCATTCCCGATGCTATTACAATTTCTTCAGGAGCCCATCTGACCCCTGTCTTTTGCATTTGTACTCGGTTATCTAAGATTTTAGCTTCTCAGTAATAACTAATTCTTCTAGTTTCATACACATTTTTTTTTAAGCTTAAAAAAAAAAAATCCCCTACCCAGCATTTTTAACAGGGAGGTTGGGTCCAAATCACCCGGCTCAAATTATTGGAAAGTAGATGTGTGTAAGATAAAGTTCAGGAGCTTTTCCTTCAGATACTCTTTCTACGGGATGATGTCTGGGCAAATTACCTCTCTAAACCTCGCTATCCTTATCCACGAGATAGGTAAGACGCCATCCATCATAGAGGGCTGTCCTAGAAATGATGGATACAACAGAACCATGACACCTAACACACGAGCGCTCAGTAAATGCTATTATTAATATATTACTTATTCCACATCTGCCCGACGTCTAGATAAAAGCCCTGAACCGGGCCAGGGGAGGCAGCAGCCAGCCCCATCTTGAGCCCTCGCTCTGCACACCCAACAGTCTGGTGCAGGTGAGGTGTCTAGCTACCAATTAGCCCACCATCCATCTCCCATTGGCCGTTTCCATTTATTCGTAAGATTATCATTCTCGAGGCAGGGATGACCGCCAAAAAAAGTGAATACATGGTTTGGCACATTTTTGCCTTAGCGAAGCCAGGCTGACTATCTAGGCGCTCGCGACCCATCTATTCTAATGACTTGAGAAGCCAAAATTCCAACTCCATGAAAAAAGAAAAATACACATCAGAAAAAAGACCCAGAGATCACACACTGAAACACCCAGGGGGTTATGTCTCTCAGAGGGTGATTTTTATTGGAAATTTTTCTTCTCTGTATTTTTGGTTTTGTTTTTTTTTTTACGTCTATTCATTTTTGAGAGACAGAGCACGAGTGGGGGAGGGGCAGAGAGAGAGGGAGACCCAGGATCCGAGGCAGGCTCCAGGTTCTGAGCTATTTGCAGGGCTCGAACCTACGAACCACAAGATCATGACCTGAGCCAAAGTCAGAAGCTTAACCGACTGAGCCACCCAGGGGCCCCTTTGGTACTTTCAATAGTAAGCATTTATTAACACATTTATAAACCTTTATCAATCACACATATTCATAAATCACATTTACAATAAATCTTTACTTAATTTTATGCAAAAAAATTCTTGGGAGAATTTTTCATGAAATTGAGGAAATTGGTTCAAGCCATTTAAGTGAAAACACAGAAATTCAAAGCTGTACTTACAGTAATATCCAAATTACATAAATAAGGCATTGTGTAAAAGGCCAGGGGGCTGTCTCCCCAAACGCTAACTGCGGTTACTTTTAAGGAATCACTACACCCAATGTGGGGCTCAAACTCACGACCCCAAGATCAAGAGTCAGATGCTCTTCTGACTGAGCCAACCAGGAGCCCCTTTTTCTGTGTACGTTTCTTAATTGTTCTGTATTTTCTACTACAAACATGCATTACTTTTAAAATGAGAAAAAAAATTAAGATACTACCAAAGAAATCTTACTATAGACTGACTAGATCACCCAATTAATACTCTTTGTCATGTAGGAATTTTGTTTTCCCATGAAAAATACACCGACTACCACTTAGTTGGAATACTTTTTCCTTATACGGACATCTCCAATATCCTGGTATTGTTCGAGTGGCTAAATTTAACCTTTTACAACTAAAGTGAGGTTTACACACAACTAGAGGATTGAATTTGTTTCATCTAAATTCTAATGGCACTTTGTTTTTCAAAGACCTCCTGTTTCCACTCTTAACAACCCAGTTTAGGGGGATTAGAGGAGGGTCCTTCTATTTGAGAATCCCAAATAGCAAATCTGAAAAGCAGAGTTTAGAAAGCAAAAGCAGGGGCGCCTGGGTGGCTCAGTCGGTTGAGCATTCGACTCAGGTCATGATCTCACGATTCATGATCTCACGATTCATGAGCCCAGGTCATGATCTCACGATTCATGAGTCTGAGCCCCGCATCAGGCTCTGTGCTGGTAGCTCAGAGCCTGGAGCCTGCTTCCGATTCTGTGTCTTCCTCTCTCTCTCTGCCCCTCCCCTGCTCATGCTCTCTCTCTCTCTCAAAAGTAAATAAACATTACAAAAAAAAGAAAAAAGAAAAGAAAGCAAGAGCAATCAAATGCAATTGTGCAAGAGTGCATGCCAACTGTTGAACGTTTTTCTCACCATGTATTTCTCTTTCTGCTCTTTGCTCAGCCCAGAATTCCTTTTCTTCCTGAGTTCGGCCACCTTTTCCTTATACCGCAGCTGCCTCTCTGTTGGTGCCTAAAAGGCAAGAGAAAACGGAGAAGCTAGCCAGAAAACTCATTATGTCATTAAGTTTCAAAATGAAGAACAAAACAAAACATAACACGGCAGGGAAGAGAAAAATGCCAGACATGCTACAGTCACCCAGTGCGTACTACGGCGATTTGAAAATTCCAAATTGGGTTCCCGGACCGCCACGGTTACAGTCAGTTCGTACTTATTTTAGTATTAAACCAAAAAGAACATAAATTAGGGCGGGCGTCTCCACCAAAGCAACAGGAATAAAATAAAGATTATTTCAATTCAATAAGCATTTATTGAATGTTTAGTGTTTCCCAAGTACTGACAGGAGAATGAATAAAATTTTTAAACTGAGTACGATTAAAACCCAAGACAGATGATGAAAAAAAGCAGAGCTACCACTTACAGAGTGCTTCTTACCTGCCAAGCACTGGGGATAGGTATTTTGTTAGCTGACTACCCTACCAGGTAGGTATTATTCACTCCTTTTTATTAGCAAAAAAATGCCTGATGTGTCACAAGGAAATAAGGTTTAGGAAGGTTAGCTGACCTGCCCAAGACCACAGAGGTAGAGTAACAGAACTACGGGATTCAAATCCAGATCTGTTTGGCTCCAAACCCAAACTTCTCCCTCCTCACCATGCTTCCTCTGCTATCGCCTACCATCTAACCGCAAAAACAGACATCCGTGTGATGAGTTAGGTACGTATGGTATGTGACGAGGGCTACACCAGCATTCTGAGAACATTCCGATGGAACGGATGAGGAAGAAATTCATTAATAGGAGATCTGGGAAGAATTCCTACAACGGCTGAGGTGCTCACGCCTTGAAGGATAAACAGAATCTCTTCTTGGTAGAGGTGCAGAGTTAGGCAGAAAAACAGCAAGAGCAAAGACCGAAGGTATTCATGGAAGAACTAGGAATTTCAGCGGAATCAGTAAGCATGAATGTTCAGAGAGGTAGAAGACTTAGGGCAAAGCAGCACCTTGGAATCCAAGGGAAGAGAGAAATAGAAGAAAAATGACATGGTCGACAAGCGTTGGATGCTGAGGAAAGGTCACCAGTGACCTCGGAAACATGGCAGCAGAGTGGAGGGGTTTGAAAGTAACAAAGGGCTGAAAAGTGGATGCAAAGTGAGGAAAGAGCAGCCGGTGTATCTTTCAAATCATCACGATGATCTTTTATTACTCTTACTAACATCTTCATAAATAGCATGAATCCATCACTTATAAGGCAGAAGTGTTTGTTTCATGACATTTTACTGTTTGGAAAAAAAACAAATATATTTCTGAGTTTCTGACCGAAGACCAGTTATTTAGAAACACCACGGGGACCAAGAGGCACGGATAGACCTAAAGACCGTCACGGGGCAGAGGAGATCCAAGACTTGGCTCTCAGACTGTGGGCGGCCGGAGCTTTAACGAGGCCCGTACCTGGTGCCTGGTTGCATGCCTGTTGTTGTCATCTTGCCTGTGGGACAGCATCCTTTCTTCTATCTGCTTATCCCGGCTCTGTGCTCTCACCTGCAACCATCAACAACGTCAATAAATCCACCTGCTTCTAAGACTAAGTTTACTGCAAGCATAAGAACACAATGGTCGTCATCCTTTGAATTTACGTTGCACCGTTACTTTCAAAGGGTCGTCACATTTGTTAGCACAATCTCTGCAAGAGCAGGCGAGGCAGGCGTCACAGTCTGTCTTCTCAGCCATTAATTACAGTCGGAGAAGGGAAACCGTGATAGCTAACTGGTGGTAAGGCTAAGATTTTAATTCAGTCCCATGACGCTGGGCCTGGACCCTTCCCACCGTACAGTGGATAAGAAACAAGAAACCGCGAGGAAGTGCGAACACAGGGCGAAGACGTGCAAAGGAAAGGGTGGACGCCTGGGGTCAAGTCTACGGGGAACTGAACTCTGTAGTCGTGCGATGCTAAGACAGATCACGTCAGCCCTCCAACGGTTTCGGTATCACCTCCTGGAAGGGAGGGCTCACATCCCATCACCGGTTCAACTTCATGCCAGGACGCGGCCCGGTCAAAACACCATGGCGGACATTCTCCCGCAGATCTGCTGCTCCCGAACATCCCCTCCGTCAACAAACGGCAGCCCTTTCTAAACAGCTCACCGGGTGGGGAACGCGCGGTCACCCTCGCTACTTCTCTTCGTCTCACATTCGCACCAAATCCGGCAGCAAGTCTATTGGGCTGCTCCCCTCCAAAACATACCCTGAACCCAAACGATCCTTACTATCTCCACTGATACGACACGAGTCCAGGCCACCGGCTCCTGCCTGAGCCCCAGAGCCGCCGTCCGGCTGATCTGCCTGCGGCAGCTCCTGCCCCCTCCAGTCCATTCTCCACAACGCGAACCGGCTGGGACTTTTCAAAAGCGTTCATGAAAATTATATTACACCTCTGCGAAAGCCCTCCAAACACTTCCCACTGCCATCGCAACAAAGACACAGTCCCTGTGCCAAGGCCTTACAGAGGTCCTTCATGGTCTGGATCCGGCTTCCTCATTTCCCATCACGCTCCAGCCACACGGGCCTACTTTTGGTCCCTCAAACCCAGCCGTGTATTCCCATTTCATGGTCTTAGTGCTTGCTCGCCCTTCCATTTAACGTCCCTCCTCCCAGCTCCGGACACAGCTGTCACTTTGCCGTCAGCCATGTCTCAGGTCAAACACCACCTCCTCCGGGAAGTCTTCCTTTAACAACCCAAGTGGAAGCAGTGCCGTATCCCGATCACCCCCAAACAGCCACTCTCTGTATTTTTAGTTTTTTTTTGTTCCTCGCAGCATTTATCACTGCTTGAAATTCGTATTTACTCATTAATTTGTACATGTTCTGCCTTCCCCCATGAGAACGTTAGCCCCTTGTACGCAGTCTTTTACTGCATTCACAGAACCCTTAGCGATCTCTCACGGTGCACGGCACAGCAATCTGGAACCGAATAAAAACGGTCCTGGGGGACCTGGGTGGCTCAGTCGGTTAAGCGGCTGACTTCAGCTCAGGTCATGATCTCACTGTCTGTGAGTTCGAGCCCCACGTCGGGCTCTGTGCTGATGGCTCGGAGCCTGGAGCCTGGAGCCTGCTTCAGATTCTGCGCCTGCCTCTCTCTCTCTCTGCCCTTCCCCTGCTCACGCTCTGTCTCTCGAAAATAAGTAAATGTTTAAAAGTAAATAAATAAAAATAAAAACGGTCCTAACATTGATTGCGATCGTCCGCTGGGAAACTCAGAGCAAACACGTGTATCCAAGTACTTGAAAAATTACAGAGCTTTCAATATATGTGAGGAATCAGTCTAATTTTTCCACTTGGGCCTCTAAATATAATAAAAATATGTATCTTTCGGAAATTCTCTGGATCCTCCAAGTTCCAATAGTGAAGATGGATTACGCTGAGCCCGGTTTCTCTTGCAAAGAAGAAAACACGACAGAGGAAAAACTCAGGAAATGCTCTCCTTTCCTCCAGAACTTTCTTCCCCAAACCGCCATTTTCCTTTTACTTTTTGAAAAATAACTTGTTCACATTGCTACAAGCCAACAATTTTAAAAGTTGTACCTGAGGAAGACTTCAATGCGAAGCCACGCACAGTATCGGATCGTGATATTTAAAGACAAGAGGCAGAGAGGACAACTCTCAAACAAGAGATCATGGTCGCTTTCAGAGAAGGCAAGACCTAAAGCCTTGTGGGCGCCCGATGCAGATACTGGCAGAGCTCTTCCCGTCTGGATCTGGGCTCGGACTAACGGGAAGCCCTGCCACTCGCTCTCATACGGAGCAGAAGACTGACCTTGCTTAGACAAGAGATTTGGAAGAAAGAAAAATAAAAGTGTCTTCAACCTTGAAATCCACGTAAGCTTTCAAAGTATACTACTTTGCTGAAAGACTAAACACGCAAAGAAACTTGCCATTGTGTGGTCTCGTTAAGAAAGAGAGGACAAATTCCTGAATCAGAAAGAACTAGTGTTAGTTAGGGATTCTAATTTTTCTTCGGATGAAACTGGCTCAGACAGGAATAAATCTGTGACCTTGGCGTTGTTAGAAAATAGCAACCACAAGAACAGTTAATACTTTGATGTAATGAGCTTGGATAACCTGTCCAAACGCTGCCCACACAATCCATTTAATTAAGAATGTTTGCGACTTTTGCTTCCCCATAATTAGTTCCATCCTTGGTGGCAAGAAACCTAAACACCCAAAATAGGATCTTAGGCTCTCCTAAATCCATCACCCCCAAATCCCAAAGGTTATTTAGGACTATATTTTTCGAGAATTTAAGGCAAAAACTGGCCAAGAGTAGGTGTGATCAGAGTAACAAAAAGCTTGAAAAGTAGTCTACGGAAACGGAGAACAAAGAAAACAGTCATGAAAAAATTGAAAAAGCAAAACGTCTTCACAGGTTCGTGAGAAGAGAACTTAACGCATAAACACGGGGATCGCATGTTTGTGCCAATTATTTCCTAGTGGAAAAGGTCCCCGACTCGCTGAAGCCAATTTTCAACGGAAAACATCACTGCACAAAGGATGATTTTCCAACTATTCCAGCTCTCCCCACTAACTTCTTCCAAAGCATTCATCACATACTAGAATTCTTTTATTTATCTGCTTAAATCTTTTTTTTTTTAAGAACCCAACTGTATTTTTATGGTTTCCTCCACTAGCTGATAAGAAAAAGGACCTTGCCTATTTTGTTCTCATTGTATCCCCAGTGTTTAGCAAGGTGTCTGGCAACAGAAAGCACTCACTGGATTAAGTACATGGTCAAATAATGAATACAATTACCTTGCATTCATCAGCTGACAGGTTATGATAGAGCGGGCATCCCGAGATGGAGAAATGTCTCTCATGTTTTCCTGTAAGATGTCCTGTTAAAAGAGGGGAAAACTTAATCTCGAGATAGAAGATTTAGGCTCACAGAGTGACAGTTTTCTATACGACGACCGTTGTTATTTTGCTGAATCGTTTCTGTCCAATATGTATCTGATCACAGCTTGAATCCACCAAAAGTAAGTGCTGCCGGGGTCATAACTTGCACCCGCTAATAAATTCTTTTGTTGCCACAATATGCATCTGGCAGTCTTTGAAGATACCTGTGTATGCTCGATATAAACTGTAGTTCCTTCTGTTCTTTTTTTTTTTTTAAGTTTATTTTAATTTATTTTGAGAGAGAGAGACTGAACAAGCAGGGGAGGAGGAGAGAAAGAGGGAGACGACAATCCCAAGCAAGCTCTGGGCTATGGGCTCGAGCACAGGAACCGTGAGATCATGACCTGAGCCGAAGTCAGGAGTCAGACATTTAAGTGACTGAGCCACCCAGGCGCTCCAGTTCCTTCTCTGCTGATCATGTATTTCTCAAATTCCGAAAACTCATAAAGCCATATACTTACAAAAAGGAACAAAATTACAGACAGGAACATTTTCTTTTGGTTAAATTTAACTTTCCTTTGCTAAATTATCAAGTTATATGTGTAACAAGTGCTCCTTCTTTCTGTTATGCAATGCTACCCGATCTGAATTCAACTTCTGTCAATAATCAAAAGAAACTTATGGAAAATGAAAGAGAAAATGGACTCTTCTATTCTGCAAATAAACATAGGTTGATAATCTTGAATCGGATTAAATATATTCATTTTTTTGGAGGGGGGCTGATTTTGTTTAAAGATTTAGGCTTCTTCTGTAATCAGACTTTTTAATAGACAGTATTTACAACAGTGAAGATATAAAAGCAACTCAAGTGTCCATCAACAGATGAATGGGTAAAGGAAGATGTGGTGTGTATGCATACTGGGATATTACTCAGCCATAAAAAGGAATGAGATCTTGCCACTTACAATATGGATGGTATAGGGGCACCTGGGTGACTCAGTAGGTTGAGTGTCTGACTTCAGCTTGGGTCATGATCTTGCGGCTCGTGGGTTCGATCCCCACGTAGGGCTCCACACGGACAGCCCAGAGCCTGCTTAGGATTCCCTCTCCCTCTCTCTCTCTGCCCCTCCCTCACTTGTGTTCTCTTGCTCTCAAGATAATAAACTTAAAAAAAATTTATACAATATGGATGGTATAATGCTAAGTGAAATCAGTGAGTCAGAGAAAGACCGATACCATGTAATTTCACTCATAAGTGGAATTATTTAAGAAACAAAACAAAGGAACAAACGAAGAAAAAAAGAGACAAACAAAAAAACTGGATCTTAAGTACAGAGAAGGAACTGGTGGCCGCCAAAGAGGCGAGGCACGTGGCAAAGGGGCGAACTAGATAAAGGGGATCGAGAGTACCCTTAGCTCGACGAGCTCTGGGTAAGCTACGGAAGTGCTGGAGCATTATACGTACACCTGAAACTAACATACCCCCGTAACACAAACAAATAGGCACCAGTCAGCCCCGGGCGCCCCCTCTCCTGAGGGGACAGCTCTTATGAGGGGATTACATGAAGAATACGATATAGAAAGCTCCTTTTATCTAAAGGGGTTATCTCTCATTTTTCTGTTTTCCGTGTGGTTTTGGGAAACACACCAGAAGCTGAACACTACTTCCTTTTTATACACCTCTTTATCCAAAAAGTTTACAAAAGCTTTGGGTAATAGAGACATTGGGATTTTAAAAATCATATATGATTTATAAAGTAAGATTCAGAGAACAATAGTTCACGTATTGGGGGAGAGAGGAATTAATGTATGTTATTCGGACTGCATTTCTCCAGGACTGTGTTATCAAAAATGTGGTCTGAGAGATCCGTGCAGTATCTCGCACACAAAAAACCAACCTCAGTGATCAGACGCCGGGCCGAAAATGTAAAGCATCCATGTTACAGAAAAATTCTGCTTTCCGCACATTGTTTCTAAGAAATATTTCGAAAGATATTTCTATTCATCTGTAACTTCTAAGTAAATTATTCAAGTCATGTCTTATTTTATAATATATAAACTAAAACCGATCAAATGAGCCTATATTAAAAGCATTAAAAATAGAATAATCTATTGATCTAGCAATTCTATTGCTATGAATTTATCCCAGTAAGTTTTCTAGGAAGACATCAAACCACCTGTATACAAGGCTATCCATTACAGAAATATTCGAAGCAGCTAAAAAATGAGAAATAATCTAAATGTCAATTTATACTGTACAATTTAAAACATTTATTAGCTTTCAATATAATGGAAATATAATGGTATTCTTTAAACAGATGGAACCCTAAGTAATGTGAAATATCCAAGATCCCAAAGCAACCATTGTATGTTCCCTTTTGTAAGAAAAAAGAAATATATGTATATGTACATGTGTACATACATACATACTACGCACACACAAACTTACTAGAAGCATTCATAAAAAACCACCAAGAGTAGTTTTGTATCTGAGGATATGAGCGAAGGAGAACTTTGACTTATGCGTTTCGTGACTTTTAAGTTTGTACAAGCACATAATAATGCTCTTATACCAAAATTATAAAAACAAAACAAAACAAAAAAAACCTAACAACATTATCTTCCCAAACGTAAAGAGTGGAACAGGATCACAAATAATTTTGGGGGCGCCTGCGTGGCTCAGTCGGTTAAGCGGCCGACTTTGGCTCAGGTCATGATCTCACCGCGGTCTGTGAGTTCGAGCCCCACGTCGGGCTCTGTGCTGACGGCTCATCAGAGCCTGGAGCCTGCTTCAGATTCTGTGTCTCCCTCTCTCTCTGCCCTTCCCCTGCTCACTCTATGTCTCTCAAAAATAAATAAACGTTAAAAATATTTAAAAAAAAAAAGAAAAGAAATAATTTTGGCAATAGATTTTTTTTTTTTAATTAAGTAATCTCTCTGCCCAATGTGGGGCTCGAACTCATGACTCCAGATCAAGAGACACATGCTCTACTGACCGAGCCAGCCGGGTGCACCCTTATCAAAAATAATTTCGGAAGCTCAGGTTCATACTTTTCAAACTCTGCCAGCGCATTAACACCAAAAGTCAAAGTCGACTTGCCGTTGATGCAACAGATTTGTATTTGTCTTCTCATCTACCTCATTAAGGGGGTTAAGTGCTGAGCATAAATAACACACGGTCAGGCCTGACTCTGACCCCATCTCCGCCTGTCCACGGTGGTCGCTCTGCCCTAGGCATACTGGCCCCTAAGCACACCTCGAACTGCTTACGCCTTCTCTCGTCCCATGCCCTGTGCGCTGAGCTGTGTGGGGGGGTGCAAGGCTGTACAGACACACAACACTCTACCCTCTCAGCACTCCCTCGTCTTCCTTTCAAGAATGATCTCTACCTGACGTGCTGTGTGCCTACCTGTTCTGCCTTCCCAGTTAGACTATAAGCTCCATGAGGGTAGGAACTTCGACATGTTCATAGCTACACCCCCAGAACCTAAAACAGTGTCTGGTACATAGCGAACATTCAATAAGCATGCACTGGATAGCTAATTAAACACAGTTCATAAAAGGAACAATTTAGGGCTGCGTGGACGGTGACCAGCAGTGCTGGAGTCACCTTTCCTGCTGTGCGGCAAGTGGATCCCCTTACCCTCTTAATTCAGCTACTTCTTAAATACTGGAGTTATTATGATGAGGTCTAGTCTTACTTTTTCATGATTTGGGCACAGAAACAGATTTAGGCCTGAAACAATTATCTTCTTTGAGTGACGGCTGGTGTGACATTCAGGGGAATTTACGCTCTGTGCATTCGGAGGAGTTCAAATTATCTGAGACCCTAGGGCGGAGACCAGGAGAAGATCCAAATAAATGAAACACGGGGGCAAACATACTGAGGGCCCGCCAAGCAGCGGCTCACTCTGCGCTACCTTTCCTGAACCTGAGGGCCACACCCACAAGCTCACAAATTTGAGAAGTAGACCCGATGGAGAAAAGCTTGTAACCTCGGAAGTCGGCACCTTCCAACTCTAGACAAAAACGTAAGCCCAACATTTGCGCTGAAGCTCGCCTAAGGAGCATTAATAAGGTTTAAACCGCTACAAGAATCTGTCAGTCACGGGTCAAGGTCATAAGAAAACGAAGAGATACTCATTTATCTGAGAAGAAATACTTGTCTGGGTTGGATTTATGGAGCACACAAGACCTAAAACCACTGAAGTCACAAGAAAGCCAGGGCCTCCTCTGGGCCCTTGCAGTTTCAAAGCCATGCAATCAGAGATCTGTTTTTCTCACTTCCTTAATAGCTCTGGCCATACAACCAGCGTTCGGCAGTAGCTTGCACTCGTTAAGTTTGGACTGGGCGCCATACAATGAGTTATTTGAAGACAACTGGTCTTCTGTTTTGTTTCTGCAGGAAAAAGGAGGGAATTTTTCACAGGGGAAAGCTCTCGATAAGCAGAATGGTGCCTCACAGTTAATGGCCTTGCAATCGGATCTATCATCACGGACAACAGGCCAAGAAGGAAAAACATTCAAGTGGGCAACCGGTGATACTCTGAGCACCGCTGACGAGCCTAAGGAGCCAGGTCACAAGGGACCGCAGAGCGTTTCTTCATGACCCTAATTCCGGAGGGCAAGAAGCACAGAACAGGCGTCGCGAAGCTGGGCGCACTCACCTAGAGAGTTACAGCCTGGAGTAGGACACTTCATGTTGAAATTGTAGCTTTCGTGGAAGCGACGACGCTTGGGGCGATGGGACAGATCGCTGCCCGAGTCCTTCAGGGACATGTCCTTGGCCATGCTCTCGTCGTGAGACACGTTAGGGCTGGAGATGTCTATGTCAGACTCAGAAGAAGGTGCATTTCCAGTCGGAGTCCGAGGTGGAGACTCATCATGATCAGGCTGTATTCTTAGTTTCTAAGGCAAAAGTAATTGGCAGAGCTCATGAATGAAGTTCATTTATTTGAGGTTTACTATTCAGAAGAGTTTATAGACTTTCCAGATCCTCTATCGATTTAACCAGTAACTTCTAGCCACTTATCCGCTATAAACCACTTATCTGCTATAAATGAAAATGAAGAGAAACTAACATCATTCCTTTGTGCAACTTTACATTCTGACTACAATTAAGTCTGGAGTTTCCCTAATACATTTCACTTATTCGTGTTCCTCATACCCCAACCATAGATAATCAAAACTGGATGGAGGTAAATTTTTTTTTAAATTACCATCCAGGTGGGGCGCCTGGGTGGCTCAGTCGGTTAAGCGTCCGACTTCAGCTCAGGTCATGATCTCACGGTCTGTGAGTTCGAGCCCCGCATCGGGCTCTGTGCTGACGGCTCGGAGCCTGGAGGCTGCTTCGGATTCTGTGTCTCCCTCTCTCTGCCCTTCCCCTGCTCACACTCTGTCTGTCTCTCAAAAATAAACAAACATTGAAAAAAATTAAAAAAAAAAAAAATTACCATCCAGGGGCACCTGGGTGGCTGTCGATTGAGCATCCAAATTTTGACTTCAGCTCATGTCATGATCCCAGGGTCACGGGATCAAGCCCCGCATCAGGCTCCTCACTGGGCATGGAGCCTGCCTGGGATTCCTTCTCTCCCTCTCTGTCCCTCCACTGCTGGAGAGCACATGCATGCATGCACTCTCACTCTCTCTCCCTCCCTCAAAAAACAAAAATAAAAATGAAATGAAATGAAATGAAATAAAATAATAAAATTAATAAAATAAAATAACCATCCCACTCCACTCCCAGGAGACACACAGGATGGAAGAGAAACGGATGACAGACTTGGTGTGCAAGTGTGAATGAACTTGATTCTCGAGACAGCTTGTGCGTAATCCACCAATGTAGATTATAAACCATGGGTTGTAAACCAAATGCCTGTAAAAGCTGGGCAAGGCCAAACAGAGACCCGATCGTCCACCTCAAGGAGACAACTACTCTCCGCTCCAGCCAGTCCTGTGAGTGAATGGGCCACCTCGTTCACGTTCCCAGAGATTTGCATTTTTTAAAGGAAACTTGTAACTCAGGTTTTCATATGAAATCTCTGTATTTTCAAACGCTGGCAACAAACTTTTAAAAGCGTAAACACAACAGAGCACCTGGATGGCTCAGTCGGTTACGTGTCCAACTCTTGATTTCGGCTCAGGTCATGATCTCACAGTTTGTGGGTTCGAGCTCTGCAACAGGCTCCACACTGATGGCGTGGAGCCTGCTTAAGATCCTCTCCCTCCCTCTGTCTCTCTGCCCCTCCTCTGCCTGTGCTCTCGAAATAAATAAACTTTGAAAAAATAAAAATAAAAAATAAAAATGCGAACACCGGACAAGCAAACCAACTGAGCGTGTCAGCAGACTAGACGCCCCGGGTCTGTAACCCGTGCTCTAAGGCCTCTGATTTGGGCTGGTGAATAGCAATCTCAACAGCTCACCATCCCCCATTACTGAAGGTCGTCTCTCCCCTGAATTTCAGAGACAAATGGCCAGACAAGCATGACCGTAAGAAAATCTGGTTTAAGCCTTCTTCATCTGTGGGTAAGAGGGCCACGGTCCCTTTTGCCTGTTATAGGTCCAATCTGATATACTCCAGAGACGGTAAACTTCGAGAGTACTCTAGAGCAAAACTGTCCTCAGCAAGACATTCAAGAAAAGAATCAGGCAAACAGCCATTACCTAGCTGAATTTTGTCAGTACCAGGCTTCTATCTGCAGTGGCCCCAAGCCTTCCTTAAGAGGAAATTGACCAGATCGTCTCTGAAATTGACCAAATCATACTATACTCACTCACCTCTATCTGAAAAGTCAACCACTTGCTCAGTTTCTGAGCCAGACGAACGAGTCTGCCGAAGGGGGTACTTTTTTGGAGTCACTGGGGTAGGCTGCTGCTGACTACGGGTCACTCTTCTGGTAGAATAAGCAGGCTCCTCAGTGCCAAAAGATTGCAAATTTCGTACAGGGCTGGAATCTGATCCCCAATTTTAAAAGATAATAAAATAATTAAAGAGAAAAGAAGGAAATTTGTTTCATCTCTCATCGTATGATTTATTACCATCTATACCCTTCCTCTTCCTGTTTCACAAAATCCAACAAATCATTAAAATGTCTATTGTATTAAATAAGACGTAAGCTAAAGAGACTAGATCGGGTATACAAACGCAACACAGTACACGATTAATAGTTTTAGGTTCTGGAATCAAAACGACTCCCATTCAATTCCCCTGCACCACAGCAACTAGCTAGAGCGTCTTGGGCAAGTTCGTCTCTCCAAGCCCGTTTCCCTGATCTATGAAAAAAAGAAAATTAAATATTATCTGCACATTTCTCACATGTTTGTTGTGAGAAGCGAGAGAATTCATAAAAAAACGTTTAACATGGTCCCTGGTACCTAGGTCTAGAGCTTTCTAAAATATGAGCCGCGACGTCTCTTTCTTCGGCTATTCCAACCCACCACAAAACAGGCATTCCGCTGCTCGAGTAGAATACACGTGTACCCTTTCTTCAGGGATCTCGTGTTCTTCCCGAGCGCCCTGTCTGATACCCTGCAGCAAAGTCATAACGGATTCATGAAGAGTGAGGCAAGAACACAGCTTCTGAAACTCCTTTGGATAACAAAGCCTATTCTGAAGCACCCAGCAGAATTTTGCTTTTTCACATCTCTAGTTTGAGGACACTTAAAAAAGAATTAGAAAAAGATTCGAAGCTGAAATTAAAGCATGTTTTCGACAACAAAAGATCCTGAGGTGATAGGTAAATCTTATTCTGCAAAGAAGAAAACGGGAATTCTCACTTTTGGGTTAAAAAAAAAAAAAGCACACAGCTAGGTTACTGGCTTGCACACCTCCAGGGGGCTCCATTCATAACGGGGCCTACATCTTGCTTTAGAGACAGCCACCCTACATAGACTACATGGTGAACGATGCTGCTAGGGCTTGTGCAACTCCACAGTTACGAAGTACAACACTAGGAAGTGACCCAGGGCCCAGTTATGTCCTGGCTGTTAGGAGTATTTTCAACTTTCAGGTGTCCGGGGCATAGCCAATCACGCTTCGATCGAATACTGCACCCCTTCCTTTGCATATATTGTTCTCTCTGCCTAGAATGACGTTTTCCCGTCTTTCGACTTGTAAATTCCTAGTAGATCCTTTCAGATTTCCATCTTGGAGACCTGCTCCAAGTCGCCTGCCCCGCTTCTGAGCTTCCACGACACACGACACGAACACCTCGGAGCCCTTACCACAATGCATTGCTACAATCAGCTGACATATCCATCTATATTCTGCGCTGAACTGTGAGCTCCTAAGGGCGGGAACTACGATTTTTCTCTCGTGGCATTCCAATACGTAGCAGAGTATCGGAATTACGGTAGTCATTCATCACCATGGCTCTTACGCTACAAAAATTAAAACTTGCAAACTGAGAATTAAAAGACAACGGCTCTGCCTGAAATGTTAAATTCCAAAATGAAGTTAGGAACAGCTGCTGAGAATGTTCCCCTTTTCTTGCTTGAAAAACTGATGTCTTCCTCTCATTTTGCAACGTGTTTGTAAAGCAGTAACTAGATCAGCACTGTTTCAGTGCTTGAAGCATATTACGAAATTTGCCCCCTCCATCTATTACCGCCTACTGATCATTGGCTTTGTGTATTAACTGCAACTTTCTTTCCTCCCCAAGGAATCCCAGAGCAGAAGCAGGGGGGATCAGGGGTACCTTCCAAATCAAAGCCCAGATGGCTACTTGCACTAGAGAACTTTCGAACTACCTGCCAACGCGGAGGTCCTCTCTTCTTTGCTACGGAAGCAACATTCTGGGCATTTACGACTGAGAGTTGGATGCAACCACCTAGACCTACGAATCACGTCTGGCTTTGTTACAGAATTAAATATAAGTTACGGAAGTGTTTAGAAGTCTCGAACCTCCTCCGAAACAAGTGCGAGAGACTATTTTAAACGCCTAAGTCTAAACCGTTCTAACGGAAAGTAAAAATGCGGTCTTCCCATTTTACTCACGGAACAACTATTATTCTAAAACAAAAGTTAAGTGACTTAAGACACACACGTGCCGCGCAGCCAGGATGTCAGATACAGTTCTCTGTGGTCTACAAACTGGGCCACCCCCGACGGAACCGTTTTTAAGAACCTGATGCTTCTGCGGGCACTGACTCTGCGTTTACCAGACCCTGTCTTCTACACCAAGCCAAAGCACCAGTTTCCACACGAACGCAAGAACACGACGACCGGCGAGGCGGCTATGAGGCACGGTCAGGAAAAACGAATTCTTATACCTTGGGAACTCTGGCTCAGCCGGGCCGAGGAGCGAGTGACTCGGGCAGATCGCCGGGACGTGCCGTCGCTCTCTGAACTGTCTGTGTGCTCGAGATCTGTAGAAAAATCGGAATCTTCGGTTCCATCGGAACTACTGCCTGCATTCCTCTGTAACACCATAGATCCAGACGTTAGCACAGAAGCATTTACTCTGTGGGTTTGTGTTAACACTGGAAATAAAATGAATTATGACACTGAAAACACTAAGAAAGGATTCGGCCTCCAAATTCCCTTTATGCAAGGCGTTTAAATGGAACGCCCTGCGAGTGACGCACCTTTGTTAAATAAACAAAAACGAGAATTAAGTCTTACTTTAGTGTCACTAATTCTGAAACAAGGACAGGGAGTCGCTACCACAAACTGGAAATAAAAGTACCCAAGTCAGACCGGTCTGGCTGACATAACTACACACTTCAAGTCCATGGGAGCGAGAAGAATGTCTGTGCTAGACTCCTTTTAACTTTAGAGTAGCTTGTGTTCAAAGTCTCTGCGAACAGCCATTACATTTTTTTAAACCATATACTAATTCAAATACCAGGGTCCACAACTCTGATCCCAAAAGAACTTAAAGGAAAAGAGTAAAATTCCTCTTTCTTAGGTTATCTGTCTATGAAGTTTCTCCACGTGAATGCTGAAAGTACTTAAAAAAAAGAAAAAAAAAAAAGCAGCCCGCCTGAAGACTTGTAGATATCTAAGAACAAAGATTTTATCATCTTTTCAATAATCATTTGTCAAGTTCCAGCCTCCTGAAGCACGATTAGCCATAAAGATAACTTTTATCGGTTGAGCATTAGCACACACCCTTTTCGAGGCCAGAAAGGGCAGTATTTGCTCAGAAAACAACATAAACTTCAAACCACATGTCCTCTATTTTTTATCCCAAACTCTTAGGGCCAGTTGTGCTTGAAATTCCTACCTTTCTGGCTTTTGGGAAAGGGAAGACCTTGCAGGTATCCCTCAAGTCACACCCCATAATCAAAGACACTAATATTTCTACAGCAGAATGTATAAACGATCACACCAAATCAGACACACGAAAGCAGCGAGTAGCCTCAGGATAGTTTAGGACAGGTTTTGCCACCGAACTCGTTACTCAAAACACATCTCCAAAAGCTCTTTGTATCTGGGCACTGCAGAAAAGGGATCGTGAACCTATTCCAAGGTACCGACACGATTCCCGCCCTTGGTTGGCCTTCACGTAAATACCACCTACCAACGTAGGCCATTTTAGAGAAAATAAAAGTTCCAGATATTTTATTTGAAAACGTCTGTGTAAAGAAAGATTTCTGCAGAAGTGAGCAAGAGCACCAACTCAGCTTTCCAAATATTTCAAGGGTAAACTGCCCAGAAATGAGCAGAGACTTCAGAGTCATAAGATGAAGGGGGGAGTCTTAAAGGTCATCTATCGAGTCCAGTTACCCAGATATTTGAATCCCTGACCGTCCCTTCCTGGTTTGACCCTGGAATTCGGCCCTTCTCTCCGGCTTTCACCAATCTCCTTCCCATCTTACTCCAGAGCGGACTTCATTGCTCCCTTACTTCACGCCCATAACACCCTGTATATACCTCACGTAGAGAATATACTAGCTCCTTCTACAGTTACTTATATGTCTCCGTTTTCCCCCTCATACTGTGATCTCCTTAAGCAGAGATCATGTCTGATTAATTTGTGAATCCTCAGAAACCAGCACAGGAGCAATAACATTTGTTGAATTAGATTTGTTCTGTCGTCCGGGCTCTGCTACTGCCTAATGGGAGTGGCTCGGGGCACTCCATTAGGCCTCTGTTTGTTCAGCTGCAAAGAAAAGGGATGGGGGTGTCCCCAGGCGACCTTATAAAGCCCCACTAATTCTGGAAAGTTTTTGACTTTACGAACTGGATTTTCTGGCCGCTGTCCAAATGATAACTAAGGAAAAATTACGTCTGAGACGCGAAAGGGCCTGAGTGGGATCCCTAGGGAGTGGGCGCTGGTTCTCTACCACCACCCAGTGTTCTGCTTTGTTGTGCCCCCCGCCTGGAGAGGAAAGATGCTCCAAAACCCCGCCCATGCACCTATCAGCATCACCCGCCGGAAGGGCGGGGACTCGTGCCCCCCCAATCACGCTACTGCTACACCGCGCCCCCACGGGACAGACTGCCAAGCCTAGCCAATCAAGAGAGGAGGGATCGTTCTCTGCAGCCAATCGGGAAGCTGTAGGGCCAGGCCCCGACACCGCCCCCGCACGCGGGGAGGTGACCGTTGGACCCAAATGGGCGGTGTCACCAGCCAATCAATATGCTTCTAAGCGTTTCAGCGACCAATTACCGAGAAGAACGCCTCCGAGCCAGGCAAGTAGAGGGCGGGAATAGTTGCAAGTATAGGCCGAGGCCAGGATCGGGCCCACATTTTTCTGTCGGGTACGGACACAAGAGAGGGTTGCTGAGCTAGATTGGGAGAAGCGGGAAGTTGGAACCCAACCACTGTGAGGCGTGGCCAACTGCGTCACGTTGCCCAGTCGACTGTCCTTAGACGCCCGCCATCCCTTCTGTCCCGTTCCCCTCACCTTCCTTCGCGGCATTGCCGGCGGCTGCGGCCCGACACTTCCGATTCGGGCAGCGGCGGCAGCAGCAGCAGGAACGGTGGCTCCGGCGGGCTCCGTGGCGGCCTCTGTAGCAGTCCCAGCCCTGCGGACGATCCCAAGTGCCTCCTGCTTCACAGCGTCTAGACCCCTCTGCGCAGGCGCCGCGGGCTGAGGCGCTTTTTCCTTCACTTCCGGCTGAGGCTCGCGTCACCTGACGTTACAGGCCAGAGAGAGTGCTGGGAGGTTCGCTCTTTGTGGTGATGCCAGTGAGCGCCATTTTGGAATTGGGCAGAAAGTAGCACGGCAGTAGGAACCCGGGCCAGCCATGTTTAGTCAGGGGATTGACACCTTTTGTGGACGTGGGCAGCCATTCTTGTTTGGGGCTGAAGCCTGACAATTGAAGTTAACGGTTCTCATCTTTACCTTGGGCAAAATTTCCCTTCCCGTTCGTTTTAATTTCTGAAGTAGAGGAAGGAAACCCCCAGAATCCATCAGGTGGCTGAGGTTTAACCCCTTCGTTGCCTAATTGGCCAAAGGACGTTTCTGTTTATCGTACAAACTCGAAGTTAGGAGGGGATATTTTGCACAAGAAATTGCATCTTAAAAGCCATCCTGTGTCTCAAAGTGCTGGGAATGGGGCTTGTAAAAGGAACTGAAGGGTAGCGTCCATCATCAGGAAGTTTGTTGTCTGGTAGAGGAGACATTGTCCTTGCCCGTAGCGAACAGCAAGTAAGTTAGTTAGTCGTTCAGGTCGCGGAAAGAGGCAAAAACATTGTCCCGAAGCTGTAGCTCCAGAGAATTCCCAAATTCGCTCTGTGGTGAGCGCCCACCTCGTTTCCCCATTCAGTGTGGGTTTGAGAGCCCTGGGTGGCCTGCGGGGGTGGGGGCGGGTGCTGGTGGGGTAACCAGAGTCGGAGAGGCAGTGAACCCCATTTAGCCCAAATCTCTAGTGGAAATCTGGAAATCTAGATGCTTGAGCCAGGAGTTGGGGGAGAGAAGAAGAGGAAGGAATATTTTTCGTGAAGCTGGAGCTTAAAAAAAAAAAAAAGGCGTGGATATTTAAATAATAATAATAATAGGGCCTGTCTTGAGAGGAAGGAAGAGTTGATCAAGGATATGAGGCTAGAAGAGTCCTTTTAAAAGGCTGGCAAACGGAGAGCAAGCGTTGAGGATTTAACCTCGCTGGAGAAAATGCTTTGAGAAGACCAAAGCTTGATGAAGAGGGACCGGGTGGAATCCAAGCATGCCCAGTCATTAAGTTAGAATCCTGGACCCAGTTTCATCTGAGGCCAACTAAGATGGAGTCCCCCCTCTCGCCCCCTCCCCCAGCAGAGCTAAAGAACAAAGCAGCGAAAAGTAAACATCTGATTCATGCACTAAACAGAGGACTCTGAAGAGTTAAGAGTTCCAGACCCTTAGCCAGCACTCTCCTGGGGGAATATTTTGGGCCCGTGGTAATACAGGCAACTTTCAGTATTTAGTATTTAGCTTTTGGTGTTTAGTATAAATACCTCTGAATAACCTACTTAAGGTTGAACTGCACATAAGAACTTGTTGGAAAAGGGCTCATGTTTCTCCCTTTTGTATCCCTTCAGCATTGAATTTCACACGATTGCCGTTACTTTGCACTTTCTGGTGCGTTCTTGCGGCCACTCTCGGATGCTCTGGCTCCCAGACTAGTAGTAAGGAGCTCTTAATGTTAAGAGCATATTTCGGTTTTGTGTATCATCTGTAATAGTGCCCAAACCATCCTTTATGCGCAGTCAATGCTTGCTAGTCAATCAAAACATGTTTACCCTTTCACGGTCTCTGAATGGATAGCACTCAAAGATGGCAAAACATCCCTCCCTGGAAATTAGTATTTTAGAAGATCTTATCCGGACTTAACCTTTCATCATACAAATACCAGCATTGCCCACGTTCAACATGCATCTCTTGCACTGGAGTCTCAAACACTGCAACTGACGCGAAAGAAATTACAGTTTCATTTAGACATGGTTCTTATCCTTGAAAGATGTGCGCTCTGGAAGACAGACGAACAAAAACTAACATCAGTAGGATAGGAAGATGGTCATAAGGGAAACGTGTTCTTCACATGAAAGTGGAACGGCTAGGTATATTTAGAATGGGGAAGAGAGAACCCCAAAAGCTTTTTCTTCTTCCTCTCTTTTTCTGAATCAAATATACTCTTTACTTTGAGCGTCATTTTCATCATGGCACAATTAGCTTTTGAAGCAGGAACTGATGGTGGTTTCAAAGCCTCTTGACTAAGTCACCCCCTGCCCACCCTCATCCGCCAGACCTACCTACGTGGCTCCACTGTTTTTCCTGCCTTTACGCTTTCACACGGGCGTCTCCTCCTCCCTGGATGCATCTCCCAACTTTCTTTAAAATGTATTTCTTCAGGGGCGCCCAGGTGGCTCAGGGGGTCAAGTGTCTGGCTTCAGCTCAGGTCATGACCTCACCATTGGTGAGTTCCAGCCCCGCATCGGGGTTGGTGCTGACAGCTCTGCGCCCGCCGGGCCCGGAGCCTGCTTCAGATTCCGTGTCTTCCCCTCTCTCTGCCCCTCCCCTGCTCCCACTCTCTCTCTCTCTCTCTCAAAAATAAATAAACATTAAAAAAATAAAAGACTTCCTTCAGAAAGTCTATCCTGATTTATTCATTCTAAGGTAGTAAGACATAGTGATAAGTTATTTTGCACTTACTACCATATTTATACTTTTTCTTATACAGTTTGGACTTACACAACTTTCCTTATACGATAAATTTTCTTACACGATTCTGTTCCCCTTTTTCCTTTCCAAACAGATAATAGGAATGTAACTCCTATTTTTTTTATTCATCAGCCCCACTAGCGTCCAGTACAGGGATTTGATGTCGGATCTGGCATTGAATTTCAGCTTTGGCTCTCTCTGCATTGCTCTTGAACTCAAGTTTTTGACTTCGTGCCTCCAGTATTCTTATCCGTGAAATGGAGATCCCAGTAGCCTCCCCCTCAAGGTTGTTGTAAGGATCAAAAGAGATGATTGTGGTAAAGCACTTAGCACAGTTCCTGACAGACTAAGTGCTCAATAAATGAGAATTGTTACGGATATTTATACTCCGTCACCCTAGTCATGGCTAACATCCTAATGTCTGTGAATATGAGCATGGTCTAATGATTGTTTGCTTTTGTCTGTTCAACCTCACCTCAGCCCAAGACGCACAGAGTGGGGGCGCCTGGGTGGCTCAGTTGGTGGAGCATCCAGACTCTTGATTTCGGCTCCGTCATCATCCCAGGGTCATGGGATCGAGCCCCGCGTCGGGTTCCAGGCTGACCATGGAGTCCGTTTAAGATTCTCTATCTCTCACGTCTGCGTTGGGGCACCTGGGTGGCTCAGTTGGTTAAACATCTGACTCTTGATTTGGGCTCAGGCCATGACCTCGTGGTTCGTGAGTTCGAGCCCTGGGAGTCTCTGTGTCTCCCTCTCTCTCTGCCCCTCCCCTGCTCGCACTCTGTCTCTCTCTGTCTCTCAAAAAAACAAAATAAAATGTTAAAAAAAATTTTTTTTAAAGAGCCTTCAACTTCTTTTAAAACGCTCTCCTTGCCAGTAAAATGATAGGTACTGTATTTCAGATGCAAAGCATAGCTGTTGGTTGTTTGCTTCCAAGGTCTGCGAGCTCCCGGAGGCTGGGAGCCTTGCCTGGCTTGGCTACACCGTCTCCAGCCTCTCCCTTGCTGCCTGACCTCTTAAAGGGCCCAGTAAATGCAGTGGCGACTGCCAAGTGTTGGCTCAGTCAGGAAAGACTTGCACAGAACCAGCCACCCTCTCTCGAAGTCTGCTTTTTGACCAGCGATGTGTCTAGAAGGGGTTAGAGACCACAGTTTCCTCTGCGTGCACAAGGCTGTCCAGTAAGGTAGAGAAGCATGCCTTGCCCATTTTAGCGGCTAGGGCAGCCGGCCAATCTCGGAACTTCTACGTAGAGGTGTTGGCTTAGTCTCTATCCCTTTGGGAGGACCACAGAAGCTGCCTCCGTGACCATAATTCATATGAAAATATCTTCGTTTACAGCGGCCTTGGAAATGGAGTCAGCGCAGTCACGAATGGTCACTTCTTTCTTACTCTTCTTGGAGGTGGCCTGGAACTTCTCTTAGCTTCTTGGCCATTTGTGAATTTGGTTCTTGTAGCCCCCTTATCTACCACCCCTCCCCAGCCCCGCCCCGGGGGTGGGGGTTGGGGGGGGAAGGTATTGGACAGATCCCAGCAGGCTGAGGCATAGCTCCCCGCCTCTGCAGCTGGGGTTATAAATAACCACCAAAACTAAACAGTCAAATAACCACATTTTGAAAATTGCTTCAAGAAAAAAAAAATCACCCTAATCTTGATTCAATAGCACTTCTCTCACTCCTGCCCTTCATCTTCCCCCCTTCCTCCCCTCCCCTACCTCCCTTCCCCCCCCCTCCCATCCAGTCTCCCTAGGGAAGTCAGTCTGCGTACAAAGCCTGCAAGCGATGAAGACATCCTTCTCCATATCTGACAGGGCCAAAGCCCTCCAGGGCTGTAGTTATAGTTACACACGGTGTTGTTATGGCAGCGGAGGCCTCAGGGCAACATGTGTTCCTGGGTGGTAATTGGGTTTGCTTTAACAGACTGTCTCTGGGTTCTCCATGCCCAAATTCGCTTATCAAGAAGACCAGGGAATCGTCATTATGGACGGGACTTCTTTTATTTTATTTTTTTTTAAGTAAGCTCCGCCCACCTTGGGGGCTTGAACTCACAACCCGGAGAGCAGGAGTCCCGTGCTCTACTGACTGAGCCAGCCAGGCGCCCCGCCTTCATTTTTTTGACTCCGGCAAGACCAAGTTCCTTTTTATTCCCCAGGATGGAACGCACCCAGTGGTCTCGGGTTGAGACATTTTGGACTGCAGGCCTTTCCGTGTATTCATTCAACCAGTATTTATGGAGCATCTGATAAGTGTGAAGACGGGGCTGGAAGCTGAGTGAGCCCTGCGGATAAACAGACGGGGTCCTGCCCCTCCCAGAGCAGACGGGGGAGGACCGATGTGTATAGAGGGGGCTGGGAGAGTATGACTTTCACCTGTCCCAAACCCCACCCCGCCTTTTGAAACATTATTAACCCAGCGGAATAACACTAAGTAAGTTTCGAGAAAATGAGGCATCTTGACGTCGCCACTGCCACAAAGCTACTTTTATTTTTATTTTTAATTTTTTGGCAGAGTGTCATCCAGTTGTATACCACAGGCATACACTTTCTGATTGTGCACATTTTTTATAGAGGCACTCACTGTTTACATGAAATTTCACATTTTTTACGTAGTCTCAACATGTGCCCTGTTTCTCCATGGTCTTCATGATTGTAATTACAATGGCTGTGTGCCGTTGCTTCGGTGCTGTCACATAAAGTGCTCATTCTAGGGCGCCTGGGTGGCTCCGTTGGTCGAGCGTCCAACTCTTGATTTCAGCTCAGGTCTTGATCCCAGGGTTGTGGGATCGAGCCCCCTGTTGGGCTGGGAGCTGAATGTGGAGCATGCTTGGGATTCTGTCTCTCCCTCTGCCCCTCCCCACCACACACAGCCTCCCTCTCTCTCACTCTCTCTACCTCAAGTTAAAAAAAAAAAAAAAGTGCTCATTCCTCCCTGCGAGATTATTGAGGGTCTTTTGTCAGATAACGCTGTAGTGAGTGTCAGTATGCCTCCATAGGTCTGTCTTGTTTCTATGTCTAACCTTTATATATTGCTTTCTTTCTTTCCCCAAACACTTGCCCAAATTTATTTATTTATTTTTATTTTTTTTAACGTTTATTTATTTTTGAGAGACATAGAGACAGAGCGTGAGCAGGGGAAGGGCAGAGAGAGACGGAGGCCCAGAAACTGAAGCAGGCTCCAGGCTCTGATGAGCCCTCAGCACAGAGCCCGACGTGGGGCTCGAACTCACAGACTGTGGGTTCATGACCTGAGCTGAAGTCAGCCGCTTAACCAACTGAGCCACCCACGTGCCCCCACTTGCCCAAATTTAAAGTGTCACCATCACTGTGTGAGGGTGCCAATTTTAAGACATTGTTCCCAGAAGTGATTGTTACCACTTAATAAGCTCTTGCAATTTTTTTTAAAGATTTTATTTTAGTCAAAATGAAAAACTCTGCCTCCAGCGTGCTTTTTAAAAATTATTTATTTATTTTTTAAAGATTTTTTTTTAAATGTTTGCTTATTTTTGAGAGAGAGAGAGAATAAGTAGGGGAGGAGCAGAGAGAGAGGGAGGCCCAGAAACTGAAGCGGACTCCAGGATCCCAGCTGTCAGCACAGAGCCCAGTGTGGGGCTTGAACTCATGAACTATGAGGTCACGACCTGGGCTGAAGTCAGACGCTTAACTGACCGAGCCACCGGGCGCCCCTATTTATTTATTATTATTTTTTATTAGAGCGAGAGAGCATGCGCACAGTGCACTAGCAAGGGAGGGGGCAGGGGGGGGAGAGAGAATCTTAAGCAGGCTCCATGTTCAGCGTGAAGCCTGACACAGGCTCAGTCCCACAACCCTGAGCGGAAATTGAGAGTCAGATGCTCAACCGACTGAGCCACCCAGGCACCCCTTGATGATTGTCTTTTTAAGTCTGAATGAGGTATAGATTGACAGGTAGACAGACAGATGCCTTGTATGAACCACATTGTTACAGAGCCAGTGCTTTTAAGAACACCGAACATTCGCTTCGTAGTCTTTGCTCTAGTATCTTCTCCTGTTTTGTTCTGGCTTCCCAGTTACCTCTAGGGGTAAACTCTCAGTCGAGTATGCATGCTATCAAGAGAGAATGACACGGTGCACAGAGTATGCAGGCGACAGGAGGGAAGGCCGTGAGGAGGCAGGCTCTGTTTCACCCCGGCAAGAGTGGAGAGGCCGCTTTAAAAGCTGCAGTCACTCCTGCCTGCTATGGGACCCTTGAAGATGGTTCTGTAGATAATATTTTTTCCCAGGGACTTAGGGGAAACTGAGTCCCAGGGAAGAAAATGTCCCAAACCAGTCAAACTGCAGGAGGATGAAAAACGACCCTGGATTTTGCCACTTGCAAACTGTGGGTCATTTTATTTTGCTGGGAGATGCTTTCCCAGGAATGGGGACTCGGAACGGGTCCCTCTGAGTCATTTACGCGTGCTTATCCCGGCTCCCTTGTGACTAACTACACCCAAACGTGGGTCGGCCGGCCAACACGAGGGATAGATACAAGCCGCGGTTGGAAAGAACATTTCTCTATTTAAGGCAAACCAGCACGCACGTGGTCCAATGTCCCACAACCGTGGACTTCTCAGTCTTGTTCTAACCAATATCAGAGGCTTAGGATGATTTTTTTCTTTTTTTTTTTTTTACTGGACTAGAAGTTACTCGTGGATGAGCGGGCATCTGGTCATTTGCTTACCTGCCAGCTTTGCCAGTAGATGTCACTACACCAAACCAAACCACATTCTCCAAATAAAGGACGAGAAGGAAGGAGACGCCTTCAGAAAGGCTAAGTCCAACCATCGTGACGCCTCATCTCCCATGACTTCCAGTCACCCCCGTGGGAAACTATCAAAGATGTTAAATACACACGGTTCCGGATGGCACAGATGCCCGAACTCAGCAGGTCAAGACCCCAGGATCTGGGCAGTCAGAGTTCTCATCCAGGGGCCTTGCCCAGATCAGGTGGGGAGAACAGCTGTACAGGAAGGGTGGCAGGGTGAGCAGGCCATTTAAACGGGGGTCCACCTGATAGAGTTATCTGGGAACGAGAGTCATAGTCTTGGGGCCGTTCCAAACGTCACTGTGGAGCTGATACCTTAGGCACTGGCACTCCACCCACTGCTCCTCTGCCCACGTTAGCAGGGGCCATCCCTCGCCTGAGGGCTGCCAGCCTGGGGCTGGCCTCTCAGCCCTGGGCCTCGCCGGTGCCAGGCGAACGCAGCCACACCATGCCAGGACACGGGGAACGCCCCTAGGAGCTCAGACCGTCGTTACTGTTCTCCTTCAAGACAAGTACGAGCAACATCAGTAAGCCGGGGAAAAGGGCCATGGTTAGCGCTTCCGTAGCTTTTTGTTTCACGTGCTGCTCTAGAACAAAGGCCGGCATCCTTACCTAGCCTGTAGTGTCCTGCCCGGCCTTTCTTCTGTTTAACTCTCCAGCCCGTCCCGCACAACCTCACTCCCTGTGCCGTATGTCGCCTCATGGGCCTTCCCGCAGTTCCCCTGGAGCACACCGGTCCCTTCTGCCCCAGGACCTTTGCGCTCTACTCCGTCTGAAATGTTTTCCCTCGTACTCTTCTTCACCTATTTCCACTCCTCCTTCAGCTCTCGGGGCAAATGTCATTTCCTCAGGGACCGCTTTCCTAGACCCAGGCCCCCGTTCCTACGCTCTAAGGCACCCTGAACATTTCTTCATAGCACTCGGTCTTGAGTTTGTAGTGATGTGCTTATTTCTGTGACTTTTGGATTCTTTATCTTCTATCCCCATGACCACCCCCCCCCAGACTTTAGGTTCCATGAGGGTAGTGTCCATTTTACTTACCATTGCAGCCTCAGTTCCTAGCACGGTACCCGGCACGGTACTCAGCAGGCACTCGGTAACTCTTGGATGTTTGAAAGAATGGCAAGCAGATAAATAAAGGAAGTTGGGCGGGGGGGGGGGGGGGATGTCGTGTTGCTCATGTACACACATTTATACTGCATTTGTATACAAAGTACAGTGCCTCATTCTGGTCACTCGGCCACCAAGGAAGACCTGTCAGAGTCCAGAGAACGTCATATAAATGAGCCAAAGGAAAAATGGAGATGACCATATGAAACAGACTTTATTTTTTTTAAATGTTTATTCATTTTTGAGACAGAGAGACAGAGCATGAGCGGGGGAGGGGCAGAGAGAGAGGGAGACACAGAATCGAAGCAGGCTCCAGGCTCCGAGCTGTCAGCACAGAGCCCGACGCGGGGCTCGAACCCACGGACCGCGAGATCAGGACCTGAGCCGAAGCCAGTCGCTCAACCGACTGAGCCACCCAGGCACCCCTGAGACAAACTTTAAAAGACTGGAAAGAGGGAGGCCAAGGATGCGAGCCATGGCATATGAAGACAGAAAGGGGTTAGATGCAAGTTTGGTTGCCAAATCCCAAAAGGTCGGCACAAAGGAAAATCTTTTGAAAACTAGACTCCCCGTGGACTCCCTGGAGAAGTGAACCGTGTGTGTTACTCATCTCTGTATCCCTAGCATGTAGTGTGATGCCTGGCACATAGTAGGAGCTCAAGAAATGCATGTTGAACTATGGGCGGTAGACTGGGGTCAGGCGATAAGGTAGGATGCAGTTATTCACTGGGGCCAAAAAAAAAAAAAAAAAAGAGAGAGAGAGAGAGAGAAAGAAAGAAAAGGATGAATAGGGTCAGGAAGGGTTCCTTTACATGTACAGACAATAGCTATACAATAGACTGTTTCAGGGACATTAGGGCTATTCAAGGCCCATCCCTTGACCTTTTGAGGTCCTAGTCATGAAGGGCAATTTACCAGGCGTTCTCACAAAATGCATCTCCTTTCCACCAGCAAGGACCAAACTCCCAACTATAGAAAGCACCGGCCTCACCCCGCCTCGCGTTGTTCTCTCCTTCGTGCCCCCCCAGACTCTTGGACCCAGGCCCCGTCGGTCCCCTGGACGGATTCTCCTCTGGTTTTTCACCAGAGAAGGGAAAATCCCAGAAGGTGGTGCCCTTCAATCAGAAGTAAAAGATGGCTTGCATCTCTCAGGGCAACCAAAGCCCGGGCCTGGTATTCCTGAGCCCCCAGCGGGGAGGCCATTAGCCCCGGTCCCAAGAATCCCTGCAACCAGCATCTCTGGCATTTAGCCTTCCATCCCTGGCACTTAACCCCCTGGCCCCTTAAGCAGGGGCATTTCAAATAGTTTTTCTTGGAGCCGTGGAGGGTTCAAAAGAATTCTTGCGCCTTAAAAAAATAAATCCTCCCCAAAACAGCCATCGGGCTGCTCGCCCTCACTTATTTCTTCCCTCACCCAGGAGCTGAAGGCTTACAGAAACGGCCGAAGCCTTGGAGGTATGTCCATGAGACTCATTCCAGCCAGTTCCACGGGTCTCAGAGGGTACCTGAGTCTTAGGGCCCCAGGAGGGATGAGGGCTGTATCTTGAAACCGAAGGCACAGGCATCAAGGAAATACTTTGACTCTTGTCAGTGGTGTGCTGCTGCGTCATGGAAACTAGTCCCAGGGGCTTCCCCTCTCTGCCTCCCACCCCCGCCCCCCGCCCACCTTCCAGCAGCCTATAAATCACTGAGTATTAAATACTGTCTGGAGGACCCTTTTTACGCCCCCACCCCGCCCCCGGGGCTCCCTGCCAGGCAGGAGTTTACAGCAAACTAAGCAGGGAGAAAAGAGAATGGGCAACAGGCAGAGGCGCTCATCATTTATCAGCCAAACACTCTCTTCCCCACCGAGCCGTCGGACAGGCCGGGCAAGCGGCTCGGCCAGTGTTTTCTGGCCACGGAGAGCACGATCCAGCCAGGGTGCACCTTGGTTGGCTCCCCCGCCCCAGAGATGGGGAGATAGAGCCAAGGGCTGAGTCCCTTTCTTTTTTGATTACGGTGGCTTCAGAATTAGAGCACACTTTTTTGGTCCTGGACCAATTCTTTTTTTTTTTTTTAAGTTTATTTATTTTGAGAGAGAGACAGAGACAGAGACAGACCACGCAGGTGGGGGAGGGCAGAGAGAGAAGGAGAGAGAGAGAGCATCCCAAGCAGGCTCCTCACCGTCAGCGTGGAGCCCGACATGGGGTTCAAACTCACGAACAGCGAGATCGTGACCTCAGCTGAAATCAAGAGTCTGCTCTTAACCACCAGAGCCCTCCAGGCGTCCCGGTCCTGGATCAATTACCAGGTCCTGATCCCGGTCCTGGATCAATTACCAGATCCTGATCCCGGTCCTGGATCAATTACCAGGTCCTCCTTCCCACCCTCCCATGGCGAAGCTTCCACAGGGTCTCCTCTTGTCGCCTTTCTTTTGACCCCACGAAGAACTTTCTCACTTTACCTGCCACCCTACAGAAATTTCTCAAGAGTCTTGGCTCCGGGGCTCTGGAGGCCTCGAGCAGAGAAGAGTGCTGCCCTTCTGCCCCCTTTCATTTTCTCCCGTTTCTCCAAATGGAAACCCCCCAGCTTCCCCATCTCTCTCCCCTCCTCCAAGCTGGGAAGCTCGGAGGAAGCAAACGGATTTGATCCTAGGCTAGTCCGCTGAAGGAAAGACACGCTTTTGCCAGGGAGAAGTTCCAAAAACTGTTCAGCTCCCACACCGGGAACAGCTGGAACCTGCCAGGCTCACCTCCATCGTTTCTGAGCACAGCTTCCTGTGATAGCAACACAGAATCCGGAAGAGTTTAGGGCTGGGGAAGTGACAGGGAGGCAAGGGAGTGGGTGGTCTGATGGGTGGCATGACGGGTCTGGCCTGTTTTCTTAACTCTGACCTTCAGCCTCTGGGGAAGGGGTGGACCTATATAGGTCTGTATCCCTCCGACCCCCCAGTAGCGGGTTATGCACACAGTCTTTGAAAGCAGGTGGGCCTGTCACTTCTATCTATATAACCTTCAACCCATTTCCTAACCTTTCTGAGCCTCAGTTTTGTCGTCTATGAAATGGGGGTAATGATACCTACTGTATAGGGTATAATAATGCTGAGAATTAAATGAGATTATAAGTACAGATTACACCCAGAAGGTGCATGTTTTCTTCTATGCTGTGTAGCAGGGGCACAGGGCCTTTAGCATCCTGATTATATTCCTTCCTTCCCGGTGGCCTGATGTGACTGTCTCCACAGGTGGTACAGGCTTCTTGGTCATTTCGAGGAATTCAGGCCTACCACTGATTCGGGGATCCCGGGATTTCCGATCTGTCCCGGGAAGAATTCAGAGTGGAGTGTAAAGGGGCCAAGAAATGGACAGGGTTGGGTTCTAAACCCTGGCTTGACATTCTAGGCAAACACCCAGGAGGCCAAAGAATTGGAAAGAGCTTCTGGGTGGGGCTTCCAAGGGAGGTGCCAACTTGATATTATCCGATGGCACGGAAGAAGCAAGGCTGAGCTGCTTCCTATCCCAGCAGAATACAGGATACTTTGTGGACTACCAGGCCTTTGCCCAAGTTGATTGGAAGCAGGGGTCACAAAGGCCACTGGTGGAATGTACTGGAACATTCCAGGCCCTTCCGCTACACAACAACACAAATCCTCGAGGCTTGGAGCCATCAGGGGCTTCCAGAATTGAGCACAAGTTCCTCACCCTCCACGATGCACAGCAGGAGAAACCAGCTACTCTGAACGGAGGGCAATTCTCAGTGCCATGGAGTTACTAAATGGGAGCAGCGTCCATCCAGCCCTTTGGGACTTTTTCATTAGATGGACAGACTCAGCTGCCAAAGCCATTTTGTGGAGCCAGAGCCATCTTGTGGAATACATGCGCTGGGTACAGGATATCCACAGGAAAAACCAGGAATAGACACCTAATTCAGTCAGGGCTGAAGAGTTGGACGGGATAGAACCCGACTTCATTCTTCAAGTCAGAAAAGGGTTTACTGTGAAGCTAATGAAACTTTAAGAGTCAGAGCCCCTCATTTGCACAGAACCTCTAGTTCTCTAATTTCTTTACTCTGCAACTTAAAGAGGAACCCCCAAATGACAAGCATTAGGCCTCACAAAACCTGGGGCCTTCACTCCTTTCGGTCTACAGGACATTTAGCCCCAACTTTCAAGAGGGATCAGTTGGAGAAACAGTCAATCACTTAAACAGCCAACGCTGCCTCACCGCTGGTGTCAGTTGCCGGCAAGAAATACCAGAGCAAATGTTTCCCTTTGCTCAGAACTGGGGAGAAGGGACAGTAAAATGGCTGAGGAGACTTGAGAAAGCTGCCCGTCAGCTAGTACGAAATAATGGGCGGTAGGCTGAACACATCTAAGTCCCGAGGGAATCATTAGTGTCTGACAAGGTCAGCAGAGCAAGGTTTGGAGGAAGTGAGGTCTAACCGGAAGTTGAAATAGATGGTGAAGAAGACGGAGTGGCAACGAGGGGGGGGAAATCTCATATACCCAGGCCCAGAGAATAAAAGCGAGGAAGAATCCGTGGTGACATTTCGCGGTTATCTCTTACAAAAGCCCTTTAGAGATAATATTTGGGGCTCCGAAAATGAGCTCTGGAGCCCATGCCCTGGGTTTACAGGAAATCAGACTACAGACCAACTTTCCTTTTTTTTTTTTTAAATTTTTTTTTTACATTTATTTATTTTTGAGAGGCAGGGAGAGACAGAGCACAAGTGGAGGAAGGGCAGAGAGAGAGGGAGACACAGAATCCAAAGCAGACTCCGAGCTGACAGCACAGAGCCCAACGTGGGGCTTAAACTCACAAACCGTGAGATCATGACCTGAGCCGAAGTCGGTGCTTAACCGACTGAGCCACCCAGGCACCCCCAGACCAACTTTCCAATCAACCCTTCCTTCTATTATATTTAGAACATCTTTCACTTGGATTTCATGATACTTGGTGCCTGATTTGGAGCGTGGTGTGAGGGGAAGGGAGAGAGATCGGATGCGGAATCAGATGGAGAATGTTTGGGGTACTGTGGCTTATTTGCCCTGGGGTAATTGTATTTTTGAGGCCAACTCGAAGTAGGTAAGTGGGAAGAGAAGAAGGAAGTCTACACGGGGCTAAGGGACGCCTGGCTCACTCAGTCAGCAAAGCATGTGACTCTTGATCTCAGGGGTTGTGAGTCTGAGCCCCACGTTAGGCAGAGAAATTACTTAAAAAAAAATTAAAATCTTAAAAAAAAATAAGTAAAGGGAGCAGAGTCTCCGCAGTCTCTTGGGAGTGTATGTAACCCAACCTGTCTTCTCCAAAGGCTTCGATCTCTGAGGAGGCCTGGGTGTGAGGGAGGCAAACCGTTCCCACCGAGGCGCTGCTCTAGAAACCAAATGGTACCCCGCAGGCACCCATAGTCACGTGAGGCAGCAGCACACGGCACGAGAGTTCATTCGAATTCATTTTTTTAATGTGTATTTATTTTTGAGAGAGTGCGAGTGGGGGAGGGGCAGAGAGAGGGGGGCAGCGGATCCGAAGTGGCCTCTGCGCCGACAGCAGAGAGCCCGATGTGGAGCTCGAACTCTTGAACTGGGAGACCACGACCTGGGCCAAAGTTGGGCGCTCGACCAACTGAGCCATCCAGGCACCCCTGAATTCATTTGTTGAGAGGCCCCACCGGCATGCCGGTCACCGTGCTAGGTGAAGTAATAAGAGTGAGGACCAAGACACACATTCTCTTTCGGAAACTTCTCTATTTTACAGAGCAGGACATTTGTCAAAAAGTGAAAAATGCAAGCCAAATCTTCTATCTCTCATAGTGACCTTTTAGGGAGATCGTGGGGGTAGTAGCTCTGTTTCCCGAGACATTCCCTTAAAAGATGAGCAGAGTTTGGAGCGCCCAGGTGGCTCAGGCAGTTAAGTGTCCGACTTCGGCCCAGGTCATGATCTCACAGCTCATGACTTTGAGCCCAGTGTGGGGCTCTGTGCTGACAGCTCAGAGCCTGGAGCCTGCTTGGGATTCTGTGTCTCCGTCTCTCTCTCTGCCCTTTCCCCACTCACACGCTCTCTCTCTCTCTCTCTCTCAAAAATGAATAAACCTTAAAAAAATTTTTTTTAAAGCTTAGCAGGGTTTGCCATATTCAGAGATCCCTCATTCATAAACGTATCCCACCCCCTTCTTTGGAGACAGCTTGGTTGAGGCCTAAATCACAAACCGTAAAATTCACTTATTATATATGTATCATTGTGCGATTTTTAGTATATTTATAGACTCGTGCAACCATCATCACAGTCCGGTTTATCATTTTATCACACCAGAAAGTTTTAGTGTGCTCGTTTTCAGGCTCCCGGCTCCCCCTCCCAGTCCTAGGCAACCACCCATCTGCTTTCTGTCTCTATAAATTTGCCCTTTTCTGGGCATTTCATATAAATGGAATCGTATACTGTGTGGTCTTTTGCATCTGGCTGCTTTCACTTAGCATGATGTGTTTGAGGGCCATGCATGCTACAGCAATATCAGTAGTTCGTTCGCTTTTATTCCTGAATAGTATTCTATCCAAACTCTTCTAGGACTCATTGATGTTTCGAGACAACACTGAACAGGATGCAGGAGCCCTGGTCTCCTACCCCGTGTCTGGTTTTCTGAATGGCCTCTGATCAGCCGTTCCCTCGTCTGGGCATCCATTTCTCCATCTGTAAAATGAGGGGCAGGGCAGGGGGGAGGGGGCGCTGATCATATAGGGTTTCTCACGTCTCTCTCAATTCTTTAAAAAAAAAAAAAAAGATCTCCTTTGTATTTTCCATGGAGTGCCCCTAGGACTGGCATTCCGAAATGTCGAGGTCTCGGATCCTACATTTGTGTACTCTCTCGCTGTTTTAAGAGTTCCGCCATATCCAGCGTTGCTAAAGAGAAGGAGTCTTCATTTTTTAAAAAAGGCTGCCGTTTAGGAGGCAAATCTGATTCCCAGATTTGGGAATGAAGAACGGAGGAGTGGCTGTCATCCCGTCCAAAAGAAGGAGAGTGAGCAAGGGAGATAAAAAATAAGTAAGCCAGAAGACAGGACGTGGTGGGCCGCGGCAAAGAGATGAAATGTGTCAGACACGGTACCGAAGGTCAAAATCCAGGCCATCGAGTTGCCTTGGGAGTAAAAGGGAAGGGATAGAGGGAGAGAGAGGCCACCAGAGTGGGAGAGGTATGGGGGGCTGGGACCCCCCTCCCTGCTCTTGTTCCAGTAACCTCATTCATTCCCTCAACCCTCCTTCCCAGCCCCTCTCCAGCCGCTCTGCTCCTTCAGTTCTGACCCCATTTCCTCAGGATCTCGTTCCCCGAGGAGCCGGGCCTGACATTTCAGACAGAGGCTGAGGAAAGGAGGTAGGTCGGAAAGAGACACTGTGTGTCTGCGTCATCTTATTTTCTGTGTTATTATTTTGGAACCCGAGAGCCACAGACGTAAGCGCTTCAGCATTTACCTGGAAATTCAGAGACAGTCCCCCAGGTACCGAGGAATATCAAGAGTGCTCTATTCTCTGAACAACGGCTACTGGGTATCAGGTTCGGGAGGGTAAAAAAGGGTGATCTGGAATCCCCGTTCTTGTTGGTAATTGTGGCAGAAACGCTCAGGGTGAGGGTCAAGGTGGCCCGGAAGTAAGGCCGGACAGCACCTTCAAAACTAGAACGGCGGCGCCTGGGTGGCTCAGTCAGTTGGGCGGCCGGCTTCGGCTCAGGTCATGATCTTACGGTCTGTGAGTTCGAGCCCCGCATCGGGCTCTGTGCTGATTCTGTGTCTGCCTCTCTCTCTGCCCTTCCCCTGCTCACGCTCTGTCTCTCTGTCTCTCAAAAATGAATAAACGTTAAAAAAAAAAAACACACTAGAACGCTTCTCTTGGCTCTGAGAACCCCAGTCTTCTCCCAATTCAGTAACCAGCAGGACAACACCTCCCCGATGGGCCAGAATTCCCCCACAGCCTTTTGTCCATGGTACTCCCTCGGCTCCTGCAACTAACTTTTACGACCCCAGGCCTTAGGGGGACTGCTCGGAGAGTGACTGTACCTCTGACTCGCTCCTGTAGGAAAAGTGACTCCAATTCTTTGAGTCCTCGTTTGTTCTGACAACTGTGGACATCCCCAAAGTAGGCTGGCATCAAGGAACCGAGCATTCGCTGTTGGAACCCTCTGAGGCAACTGATTCTCCTATAGATGAAATCAATTTATTGATCTACCTGGTGTATGTAATCCTCCACTTTTGCTGTTTTCGAGTGCCTGCCTCTGACCCAAAGTCCCCGAAGGCAGGAACCACGTCATGTCTCAATCAGAATAGCGTCCAGCCCAGGACTGGCTTCTGCATACAGGCTTCAAGGCCTGTCGGGTTGTGAATTCCAGGGTAGGGACCATGTCTCTGAATATCGTTGTCATTCCTTAGTGCCAAGCTCTGTGTCTGGCACAGAGTGGTTGTCTGAATAAATCCGTGATGAGTAAATTAATTGGTGACAATCAGGTTGATAAGGGTAACAAAGGGTTGTTTTCATTTGGTTTGGTTTGGTTTGGTTTGGTTCTCCAAGCTGGGAGATGCTTTGTAAGGCTTCTGCAAGATGTGTGTAACAGCCCGCAGCCTTCCCGAAGCCATGGTTTCTTTCAGTGGAGGAAAAAGACAAGAGTTTTATCTTCAGATGAGGTCTTTATCCCCGCCATCAAGCCCGTGCCGGGAGAAGCTATCCGTGACAGAGAAGGGAATAAGAGACAGCTGCTTGGGCGTGATACCTGAGTAAGGAGAGGACAGGGATCTCCCCTGCATGCCTGCCTTCTCACTCCTTCAGCTAGGTCAACTTGAGTGGCTTCTGCCAACAACTTATCAAGAAGGACCATGACTCTCTGGACTCGGAAGATCCAATTCTTCAGCTGCACCACCTCTGCTGGCTCTTCCTTCCACTGCCCAGGCCCTCATTTCCTGGTACCTCAGCTTTGGAACAAAAGCTAAACACCACGTCCTTGCGACTACCCACGTTCCCCTTCTCTCCAATGGAAGAATGAATCTGTCCAATACTATGCCATCTTCTCTTTAGGACAACTCTGCGAGGTTAATGGAGCAGAGGTGATTCTTGCATAGAGAAAGGAAGCCACCTGCCCAAAGTATTTCAAGATTCCTTATTCCCGGACTTAACCCCTAACACGTACTTGGTACTGTTCTTGAATCAAGAAAAATCACCCATCATCTCCTAAGACTGTCTGAGAATTTACTTGTCGGGGGGTCCACAAATGAGATATGCTGTTAGGCGAGAACAGATTTCAAGAGACCAACTAGCCATCCTTTGGCGCTTAGGTCAGCCAGTGGCCTAGAAGTTGAGTTGGTTGGGAAAGTACTTGAATTTGGAGTCGAAAGGCCTACTGCTTGAGTCCTAGGTCTGCCATTTACTGAGTGGATGATCTTGAACAAGTCCTCTAATACCTGTGACTTAGCCTTCTGCAAAATAGGGACAATAATGTCTGCGTTTTGGGGTGTTTTTTTGTGTTTTTTTTTTACTTTTTAAAAATTTTTTTAAATTTTTATTTATTTTTGGGAGAGAGAGAAAGACAGAGCACGAGTAGGGGAGACAGAGCATGAGAAAGGGAGGCAGAGCACCTGAAGCAGGCTCCAGGCTCTGAGCTGTCAGCACAGAGCCCGACGCGGGGCTCGAACTCACAAATTGTGAGATCATGACCTGAGCCAAAGTCAGGCGCTGAACCGACGAGCCACCCAGGCGCCCCTGTTTTTTTTTTTTTACTTCACATGGGTGTTGTGAAAATTAAATAAGATGGTGTATGTGAAAGCTATAAAGTTCTAGGCAAATGTTAATTTCAATATCTCAGCCAAATTTGCATCTTTGGAGACTCTTTATGTAAAAGATAAGTAGTAATCCATCTGGGTTCATAAGAAAGTTTTACAGGAATAGGAGTTCAACTCCAGAGCCAGTCTGTCTGAATAGCCTAGGCCGTGCTATTTCTTTCTGAAACTTCGTTGAATAGGAGATAATACCCATCTCATAGGTGTGGTCACAAGCATTAAATGAGAGAATGTACACACAGTACTTACCATGTACCTGGCGTAGAGAAAGAAACTCCGTGAATGTGAGCTGCTACCATTACTGATCTTGTCAATGGAGATGTGAGGCAGGGTGGGACCATAAGATCTGAGAAAAAAAATCTGAGCCAGAAATCAAAAGGACTCACCTTCTCGGACCTTAGTTTCCTTACTTGCTTCCTAATAAAAACCTATGGTTTTCTTCTTCCAGATCGTCATGAGAATGTAAAAAAAAAAAAAAAAAAAAAATGATTTAAAGAAGAGGAAGACTTTGAACTAATTGGAATTGAGGAATATGATAGATTGCAAGACCCTTTTTTAAAAACTAAGTTAAGTTTTTTTTATCACTTCATCAGTTTTTCTTCACTCCTATCTGCCTGTGTTCAAGTTGTCTTCTCCATGAAAAGGAATACGGCATTTCCCAGCCAATACAAAAGATGTCAAATATCCGATCTTGAACGATACCCTTCAAATCTGCTGGAGTACACTTTTTGCAAAGAAAACCATCATCTCAGTTTGTTCTGTGTATGTAGGCTGATTTTAATATTCAACCAACTCTTGAATTTCCACTTTGGGTATTATCTGCTTTCAACACGTAATCACAGAACGACCTCTCTTTCCCTGGCAGGATGCTCTCAGATTACCTCCTTTTCTCTGATTAGCTAGTATGGCTTCAGGGAATACCTTCATTTTAACATTAAAGTGGGCAAAAACAGAAATAGAAAGATAAATCTGTCGCAAGATCAAAAATAGAATTCATAGCTAAATATAAGTCTGGAGGGAATTATCCAATTATTTGTGTGGTCCCTTATCGCAGACAATCCAGGGTTCTTGCCTTTTGCTTTTTCCTTATATAGAACAAAATAGTTAATAAATACCAAGTGTAATATTTTTTTCTTTTGAAGAGTAATAGTTTGTGAGAGTAACTTAAATGCTGTTTTCCTCCCAAATATCCTCATACATATTATAGCATGCGAGTTTTACAAACGCATGCATTCTCTTCGGGGACCATCTCATCTCATTTTGACTTGTAGGTCAGAGAGCGTTGAACTGGGAAGACCAGGATTTGCTAATGGAGTCACCGTGCAAATTTGGGCAAGTTTCTCACTTTGTTCCTTCCACTCTGCTGAGTTAGACTTGGAATGGACGGCTCTGAAGGGAAATTCCCAGCTCCTTTTCAGTATCAATATAATTTACAGGCTAGCAGCTGTTTGTTTTTTTTTCTTGTGGGGGGGGGTGTTGGACCGACACCAGTTAGGGACTTGGAGAAACGTGGAGAAAGACAAACGTGGGTGTCACATGAGGCACGGTAGCCATTAAATACACGAATATAATGCAAATGACATGCAAATATATGCAAACTTTGAATTAATTCGTAGAATCTTACTTTGGAGCTTGCAAGCAGCACTGAGATCCTATGAGGATTCAAAACTCATATTTTAGGTTAAACCAAAAGTAATGCTTTTTGAAGTTATCGCTTTCTTGGTGCTTGCCGGGTTCAACTGCTGAAAGTTTGACACTCCTCCCTACCCCCCATAATGATTTCACTAGTGCTTGATTCCATCTTACGCCCGGCCCCGCCCCGCTTAGCTTGACGTCACGTGACAGCGTATTTGCATACTACCTGGGACAGGGTGTGACGCTCCCCTTTTCTGCGTCTTCTCATTGGTGCCTCTGGAGAACCAGCCCTCTTCCAGACGGGCCAATCAGCGGCCCGTCGGACGGAGGAAAGCGAGAGGGGGCGGGATGAGGGTGGGGTCTAGGGTTGGATCGCTGGGCATATGGACCAATCATCCTCTGGAAAGGGAAGAACAAGCGCGAATTGGTTGGGAGGAGGGGTCTGGGAGTATGCAGGCCAATGAGCGCTCTGGGCTGAGGGGGCCGGTCTCCGCCCCGCAGGGCAGATAAGCCGCCGCAGCGGGGGTTGGGGGGCTGTGTGGGGCTCGCAGTGGGGCCGAGGGAGGCAGGCGGTCGGGCGGGCGATGGCGGGGGCCGCAGCGGGCGGCAGAGGCGGAGGTCCCTGGGGGCCGGGGCGCGGAGGGGCCGGGGGGCTCCGGCGGGGCTGCTCTCCCCCAGCCCCCGCCGGCTCCCCCCGGGCTGGGCTGCAGCCGCTCAGGGCCACGGTCCCCTTCCAGCTGCAGCAGCCGCACCAGCGCCGGGACGGGGGTGGCCGCGCAGGTGAGCCGGGCCTGGAGCGGGTACCGGGGGGAGGAGTCGGGGGGAGGGGGGAACGCGTGTTGGGGGGGAGGGGTATGGGAGAAGCGTGAGGGGGAAGTGGATGGGGGCGAGGGGAGAGAAAGGGGGTCGCGCAAAGTCCGCGAGGGCGGAGGGAGCGAGAGCGAGGAGCGGTGAACGCTGGGTCCACCGCCGGGACAGAGTGTGCGGGGAGTCGGGGCCGGGAGGTGAGGGGAGGAGGGACATGGCAGACGGAGGCTGGCTTTGGGGGCGTAACCGAAAAGTGGGCAGAGGTGTCGTGTGGGGGTGAGTGGTAGACGCAGGGGTGGCAGCGAGGTGTGAGGAAGGAGTGAGTGGCGCGTGACGGGGGTGCCCGGTGCGGGCTGGCGCTGGAGCGAGGAGCCGGTGGGCGCTGGACGTCTGCACCGGGAGGGGGAGGGGCATGGAGGAGAGCCCCGTGGAGCCATGTGTTACTTCTCCAACTTGAGTTTGGCCCCAGCATCCCGCTCTACAGCTCTGGAGTTCCTTTCCCCAGCACTTCACGCGCACTGCCCTTTATGCCACCTCCCGGAGCCGATTTCATCCGAGCCGTTGGAATAAGTTAGTTTAACGGCTTCTATCACGGTACAAACGCTCCGCTCTGATCCCCTACATTCCTCTTGGTGTGGCCCACAAGTTGTATGTTCCCAGATCATTGACCTGCTTAATATGGCTGTCTCATTCCAACCATCGTGTTCGTGTGTGTGTGTGTGTGTGTGTAGAGCCTGGGCAGTTTGCCCCCTGCCTTTCCCTCCTACCCCCACCAAGGCTGTTTTGTCCCAGGCATTGCCAGCCAACGTGGCAGTGGGGGTGAGGGCTATACAGTCAAGTACAGTGTGGCAAATACCCCCATTTTCTGAACAGCTCTGAGCCGGTGTCTTAACAGCAGCTTGGTGCGGTGGGTGTGGGGAAGCTAGGCAGAAGCAAGATTAACCTTGCTTTCACACTCAAAGCTGTGACGGACCCCCCTCCCCCCACAAAGGCAGGCAGTTAGGAATGGGAAAAGAAACCTACTTGCATGAGGAGGTTGGCCAGAAGTGGAAAGTGAGGCTTGCATTTGACTCACACCAGATGTGAAAAAGATCATTGCCCACTCCCAAAGCCTCGGAGTCTCCCAAACGTACAGAAGTCACGGTCCCTACCATCTAATGGTTAATGACATTCTCTCCTCCGGTGTTTCTTGAGCTTTCTGTGATTGCTAACCTTCCTTGCCGCACTCCCCCCTCCTGAGAGGCTAGGAATGGGATGAAGAGGGTCTCTGAAGTAGAAAGTCCCAGTCTCCCTGGACCTCACTGTAACTGTTAACACTGCATCTTGGAACACAGAAAACTTGGGCAAATCTGGGAGCAAGATGGTGACCAACTAGTAAAAAGTATGCCTAGAATCTGGTAGCGGAGAGCAGGGCAATGCCCAAACTCATGCCTATCATGAGCTCTAACGCAAACCACAGGATTACAAACCTGTCGGTTTTGTTTGGACTTCCTTGGAGTCCAGGGAAGTTAGTAGAACAGCAAGCACCAGGACCTTGGTCACTTTTAGGAGAAACCAACAGAAAGCCTGCCTAGGCAGTAGCTGCAAATCTATTAGCAACCATATTTGAAGAGCAGTTATTTTGCGTCTACTACGGAACTAACATTAAAGGCCCAAACACTGCCAGATGCTCTGGAAAGGAGAAGAGTGTTGCTTTGGATAACTGGGTTCTTTACGTGGCCTCTTCCTTCTCCTAAGGCCACGGGCCCTACGATCCTGGTAAAGACCATAGGCTGCCAGAGCTCTGCGTAACTTTTTGAATGGCGTAGGGCAAGTCGAGGGGCTGCTTGTGTATGCATTGGGGCTGATGGGTTATTTCTGCACCTGTTCGTACCCCAGAGGCATTAACGAGGCCCTTATCTGGTATGTCGTGGGATTACAGAATTCCAGTGAGGCAGGACAGAGGAAAGAAGAAAAGAGTGGTCTGAGCCTGTGGACTTCTTTGTGAGCAGACATTAAGGGAAACGTGTGTGGCCTTTGGTTTGGGAGCACATTAGGTCTTGTACATGTTAACTCGACCGTCCCCGTGTGTTCAGATTGTTTCCATTCCTTGCACTTGAGAAGTGGCAGAAATGGTTTCGCCTGGGCCAGTAGGGCATGTGTGATAGGAGGAAACGCCTTGCATTCGTAAACCCTTAAGAGAACCCTCCTGGCTTTGGGTGCCAGAATTCCTGGGATTACGACCCAGCCTCTGCCATTTCCTAGCCGTGTGGCTCGGAGGAAGTCTCTTAACTTCCGTGCCTCAGTTGCCTCATCTGTTAAGTGGGAATCATAACTACATCAGAAGCGCCGAATGGGTTAACAGATATAAAGTGGGTAGGCACCTAGAAGGTGCCATCAGTGTTTGCCGCTGCTTGTGTTGTTACCCTTCCCTCCACCTCGCCGAGGTGAGCGCGGCGTTGGCCAAAACCCACTGCCTTTCAGGCTTCAAAGAGCAAACCTATATTGGTCTGAAACCAGTACTGCAGGTTTCAGAATTTCAAGGCCTCCTCTTTGCACTTGTATTCCCTCATCTTTCAGAAGGAGCTTTTTAAACCGGGCTCTGGAACCCAACTGTTGAAAAAGGGCACGTGAGCTGGGACTGGGTTTCAGGGATAATCAGGTGTCATCACGGTTTGTTTCCCGTCTCGAAGCGACGCGGCGCTCAGGGCTGTGCGGTTATCTCTCTCCCGCACGCCCTGTTGTGTTCCTGGCGAGATAGTGTCAGACCTCGTAACCCAGGGTGATGGTGTAAAGAACAGGGGTTACCTTCTGTGGCCATTCATCCGTAAGGGATGTCTTCATAAAGTCAGGAATGGCTTCATTTTTCTGAGCCCGGGCTGGGAGGGCGGAAGGCAAAAGCGAGCAGGGAGAAACTCGAAGGTCAGCTCTAAGAGAGCCGAGATCTACCAGAGGGCAATAGCAACCCAAGATACATTTCCTATGGCAGTTCCCCCTCTCGTTAAATTCTCGTTTGCGTCTTATGTCAACTGGAGGCTGCCGACTTCTGTGTTCTTCCAGGACCACTGACGGACAAAACGGGTCCAGGAGGGGAATTGTCCCGGGCCTCAGTCTTCCCTATCCTGTTTAGTGTCTCCGTCTCCATATCTCTAGAATGAAGATAATGTTTAATCCAGCTCTGCGAATTCTTCTGCAGTGGGCCAGCCTTCCTGGGGCCAGCTAGGTGCCGGGGCAGCCAAATGGTGCCTCTGTCCCTCCCGTGCCCATCAGAACCTTCTTAAACCAAGGGTTGGCAATTACGGCCTGCGGCCAAATCCAGGCCTCTGCTTGTTTTTGTAAATAAAGTTTTATTGGAGCCCAGCCATGCTCCTTCCTTTACTATCGTCTGTGGCGGCTTTGGCACTGTGGCGACAGAGTCGAGTCGTTGTGATAGAGACCATAAGGCTCACAAAGCTTAAAAATATTTCCTACCGTGGCCCTTTATAGGGAAAGGTGGCCTACCCTTGTTTTAAACAGCGTTCCTTGCCGTTATTCCGATATAAAGGGCAGTTTCAATGCACGGCATGTATACCTTCTCAGAAAACTCTAAGAGGGTGAAAAAAGTAACGAGCCTGTATTCCCACTCATATTTGAGGGGAAAAGAAAAGGGGGGGAGTTCATCAACTTCCAATCCGTTCTCAGTCTTTGCACGTGGGAATGGAGGCTGTCTACCCGCCCGGCTCCCCCCCTTCCCCCCCGCCCCCCCCCCCCCCCGCCGTTATCAGGTGGCATGTGTTCAGGAGACATAAACTAATTTGAATTTACATAAAAGCTTGACTGTTAGGCAAATGTGTACCCCCTCCCTTCGTACCCCCCGCCCCCAAACAACGGCAGCGAACACATTTCAGATCCGATGGAAGTTTCTTTAAGTTTCTTTAGGTTTATCTCCAGTTTGGGATTTCCCTCCTTACCTTTCCTTTTTCTGAACAGATCACTGACAGCTGGCAGTAATCATGGCTGCCCCCAGATTCTGGCTTCCCCACAGGGACGTAGGATGGGTTCACTTCACATGTCCATTCGGTTCTCCTGGATGGCCGTCTCCGTGAATATAAGGCCGCATTGTTATTAGCAATGCTATTGGTAACTATTAAACTCCTTTCCTTGCAGTGCTTTGAAAACTTAGTCTGTGGGGGACGGGTGTTTAGATAGGTCTGGAACCACATACAGGAGGTCCCTTATTAGAGACCTTGAGAGAAAGTCCTCATCCATTCCTGGTCCTTCTGGCCCCTGGGACCAGAAGCAGTCTGTCTCAACTTTTCTCTGCCAAGGAGCCATCTTGCTCTAATGAAGCCTGGGGGGTGCAGTTAAAAATCCTTTAAGAGCTACAGCTGTCTTTGAAACTGTGATTGAGGCAGCTTCTGTTTGGGAAGCGTTCAGCGCCGCTTAGCCTGATGCTGCTCCCTTGCTTCTGACAGCTTTGCTCACACCAGGCACACGGTCAGCAAAACGCACTGCCGAAGTCTCTCTTAAATGTTATCACCAGTGACAGCAGCCTTGAAATTTGGGGGCCACGGGGCCTGACTGCTTTATCCTTTCGGTACACGGAGGAGTATGGCTCTACGTGCTCTTCAGGGTTGTGGATTGCGGAGGATTGTAGAAATGGGAAGTCCCCCACGCGTGTAACGTAGAGCTAAGATACTTTAAACCATTTGAGGCCAGTGGAGGAAGGGAGAGAACAAAAGTGGGGCGTGGTGGTAAGAGAACGTCCTTCTCCCTTGTTCCAAGTGTAGCTAGATCTCCAGAAAACCTGGGGCGCGATTGCAAAACGTCCAGTTATGGTGGCCACGTGAGTTTTGCCAAAGTGGCTGGTGGGCTTTGCTGGCTAGCAGAGAACACTTTACCCATGTTTTTGGCTAGGTGATACTGAACAGCGTCCTGGGCACCACGGCCACACCATTCCTCGGCCTTACTCTTTTCTTCATGGAAGCGTAATTAACACACAGTGTCATATTAGTTGCAGGTGTACCAGATAACGATTCAACAGTTGTATACATCACTCAGTGTATTCCTTGATCTTAATGGGACCGTTAGAAACCAAGCGTCCTCGGGGCTCCCGGCTGGCTCAGGTGGCAGAGCGTGCAACTCTTGATCTCCGGGTGGTGAAATCGAGCCTCGCGTTGCGGGTAGAAATTACTTTTAAATAAAGGAAAACAAAGGAAGCACCCTCCTCTGAGTTTTTCTGCCTGTCACATAGAGCCTTTGTGCTCGCAGGATTCACACTTCAGAGTGTGACCTATTGTTCGGGGTAGGTGTGGTTCTTCGGTCTTGCTGACGCAGTCCCATTTATCAAACGCTGCTTGACACCTGCTCGAGTGCTTTCCTCGTCTTACCGGGGCTTACCCTTATTCTACAGGCAATTTGGAGCCCTCTCAAGGGGCCGGAAGGGAAAAAGCTGTGTTTCCTTCCCACCCTAGAGAGAAGGTGGGTGCCTGCCAGCACGTTAGTTGAGAGTGGACAATCTCTTCTTGGGTTAGGAAGTTTTACCCCGCTTTGAGGGGGGTGGAGGAGGAGCTGGGAGGAGTGGAGGTAGCCCAAAGATGAGTGGAAGACCTGGTCGACTTCTCCCCCTGTCTGGGTTGTTCACAGAGGGCTCCCTCATTTGGTCTGCAGGGTTATGAATTAACCAAACACGAGCCGAATCTATTCACATCGTTAGGTCCAAACCAAATCCTGATCTCCGAGAGAAAAGAGTTCCAGATTATATTTGAAGTTCTAGCTCTCCAGCGGTGTGGAGCCTGCGAGGGCCCCGTTGTTCTGGGAACAGCTGTGTGCAGGGAGTTTCTCTACAGCTGGCTGCCCGCACTCAGGCCTCCAGCTCGTGGTCTCCCACCAAACCTCCTGGTTTTGAAAACTCTTCCTGGCACTCTGCTCTTCTCCTCCATGCTTTTTCCGCAGGGTCCCCACAAAGCCGCGGGCTCAGCTTGGAGTCATTTCAGTGTTTGTCCTCAGGCCCCAGTGAGCCCCAGTTGGCTTTTACTGTGTCAGAACACCACCGCCACTCAGGGTGGCTTTAACGAACGGAGACGAATGCTATCAAAGTGTTTCATGATAGGGAATCTTTTTAGCTCCAGCCCTCGAGGAGCCTGGAACTGAAGTCTGGGCTCCGTACAGACAGACACTTGCCCTGCCCTGCCCGCGAGCCCCAGATGGCTGGCCCTGGGGGTGGATGGAGTGCCTTGGGCTCTGCACTGCCTGCGCCTGGGCAGTTTTTATTTCCAGCTCCCTAATAAAAGGGGCGGAGGTTGGGGGAGGCCTGGGAAGAGTCCTCTGAGGGCTTTGGTTGATCGGAAGCAGCGGGGGCCTGTGATCAGGGCGGCGGAGTCTGCGCGGCTGCCCGAATGTGGCTTCTTAGAGAATGGGCGGCACTTGGCAGGGCGGAGTCATAAGCTTGGGATGCCTCTTCTCGGACCCTGAGCTCCCTCTCTTGCGAACGGAGCATGGCTTTTTGAGGCAGAGGGATCAGCGCAGGCCCAGTCTCCCCCGAGCTCTGTTACCTGAATCCCCTGTCATCTGATCCTAAATGAAAACACGCGAGAGAGCATTGCGGTCTCACCTCCTTAAGAGGCAAAGGTAGGCGTAACCATGAGACTCTTAAGAGCAAATTACTAACACGTCCACAAGTGAATCAAATAGAGATCTAGGCAGGAGGAGGCACAGGATAACGAAATATTTGGTGTTAGGTAGGGTTAATTAGAGAATTACTCAGCTATTTCTAACAAGTTGTTGTTATTATTTTTTTGAATCGGCCAATGTGTCATCCTCCCTAAGGTCGAATTGAGTTTTTACTCTCCTCTCTTCCCTTCCCTTTCAAAAGCGGCATTGGTGTGGCCCTCTCTGGTCGGCCGTGTTTCTTCACTTTCTCCAATCTCTTTAGGCCCTTCAGCCTGTGCGGCGAATTGTGTGCCTGCCTTTTTAAAAGGTAGGCACCTCATGTTTCAAGTTCAAGTGCAATGGAACTCACCCTGCAGCTTGAACAGATTTGAGTGTTTTTGCAGAGGGAGGGCCGGGGCAGATGGGGAGTGTCGTGCTCAATAAATACTTGTTGGATTGAGTTGCTGGAAAGGCAGCAGGGGTGGGGAGAGTGAGCCACACTTCCCCCAGGCTCATTTGAAATGGTTTTTCCCACTTCTGGTCCCCACACACTATGCCCCCTTTATAATACCTCTCTGCAGCGACTTCCAAGGCAACAACCCCCCCCCCCCGAAGTGTTAGTGTTCTCTCTCTCTTTAAATCACTGGTCTCCTATTCATCCTGGTCATTGGGCTTGAAGCCCAGCTGGTGGCAAAGACGTGGCATTTCCATGGATGTCATCGCTAGGCCTGTAGGTTCCCGTCCCCTCGCACTTAAAGCCAGAGGGTGAGCTTGGGCAGCTTGGACCAGGTTGGTCCATGGAAACAGCCAACATTTAGGATTTTGTTATGATTGCGTGACAAAAAAAAAAAAGCCAGACTACCTGGCTTTATTTAGGCTTAGAAGTGGCTGTGGGTGACAGGCTAAGGAAACCAAGATGAACACTGGGTACTCTTTCATTCCAAGTGGATTTATATACCACATTCCTAGTAGCGTTATAACGTATGGCGAAGGGAAGCGGGAAACCGAAGTGCGAATCGCTGACTTTTCTAGGCTAGGGAGCAGAACTGGCCGTGGGCTCTGGGGCAGGGGGAGGGGGAGCAGGGTTGAGCTTCACCTAGAGGTGTGATCGGGTTGGAAGCCCCCCTCTCCCAAGCCGAGCACCATCCAGCTTCTCCTGTGCCCAGCCCCCCAGCAGGCGGGGAAATGCTGGAGAGACCTGCTCTCTCGGCCTTCCCCAGCCTTGGACACAGACACCGTCGTCCATGGAGACCGCGTTCCTCTGCTCTCCTGGTGGCTTTAGTCAAAATGGTTTTATGCACCTGCCCAGCTCGGAGGGTAACTTTGCACAGAGTTAAGATTGTGATTGAGAGGAAGGAGAGACCGCTTCTGTTACCTCGCCCTCCCTTCTCCTCTTCTCTACCCAGCGCCCCCCCCCACCCCCCGCCCCACGCTCCCTTCCCTCGAAGAGCTTTCTGGGCTTGGTACGTGTTTGATCGCCCACACGGCTCGGAGAGAACCAGCGCCGAGAACACGTGTGCTCCCGGCCCCACACCTGCGCGCCGGCTGCAGCCCCGCCACGCGGCCTCTGTTCGGGGATTGTCTTTGTAACGCACACCCATCAGATACGACCGACCAGCTGGGGTTGAGGGTGGAGCCGGATGGCATTTGGCGAGACGAGGGGATGCAGCCAGAGAGCTTTCCCGGGATCACGTAGGCCGGATTCAGAGGTTGTGAAGAAGGCGGTGCGAGCCACACCCCTGCGGTGCGCGCACTTCTTGCTGCCGAGAGCAGCATCTGGACTCGTGCTCCCTGGAACCGCCGTCCTGGGTCGTTCTGTGGTCACAGGAGAAGACGAAAACCGCTGCTTACGGGGAGAGAAAGAGTCGGTGAATCCCACCACGCTTTTGTCTCTTTCAGGGAAGTCGAGCGTATAAGCTTTAGTTTTCACAGCGTATTCCATTCATTGAGCTCTTTGCCGCGCCTGGTCGGTGCTCTGGAAAGTGTCTCACCCAGTCCTCATGACGGTCCTGCAGGCGCAGGTGGCATTCACTTGTTTTCACAGATAAGTTAACTGAGGCCCAGAAAGGAAGTGACTTGCCCAAGACCATGTGACTAATAAAGCCTTTTGCTCCCGATCCCAGGGCTCTTCCCACGTATGTGCGGAGAGTCCGTTGTGAATTTCCTCCCAAGCTGGCGGCATCTGGTGCCTGCCTAGCACACGCCCAGCCTTCGTTTCCCTCCCGCGCGTCTGCCTGGATTCCAGGAGTGAGAATTCACATGTTCAGTTGACCAAAAGAGAATCGAAAGAGAAAAGAAGTCGGTTCGTTCCTTGAGCACCCCGGAAGTACTGTCTGCTTGGCGCGGCTGATCGGAAGGTGATGGTTACTGTATTAAATGCGTGGTAGGGTGGTGGCACAATTTCCGTGTAGACTCAGGAGCTAACCGGGGACGGATAGACCCGGGAGGCAGGCAGGCTTTTCCTGTCTTTGTGGGGTCACAGTCCTGGACAGCTCGGGGCCATATCGGGGAGAGATCCCGAAGATAGGGCTTAGTGGAAAGGGTGTCTTTCTCATGTGTGACTACGTGGAACCCCACGGAGCGCCTGGGAATAAGCGTGGGCGGTGCATTCCTCTGGTGGGGGGCAGGTGTGGGTGGCATTGCGCCATGACGACAGCTTAGTCTTCCTTACGGGGAGGGAATCCCTATTGCCAACCACCCCCGTCTCCGCCACGCTCTCTCTGAGTATGTCTCCTCCTCCTGGCTTTAGGCTAAGTGGGAGTAGAGTCGCTGTGATGCCTGGCAGCGCCTCGATGGGACGAGCGCGGGCCCAGTAAAGGGGAACAGCAGGAACCGGAACTCAGGAGAAAGCTCCCTCCTCTAGGGACTTGAGACCACGGAGAATTGCCCGGCCTGCTTCACAGAGGTTACCTAGCCTCTCCCGAGAGGGCTACGGGCCGCTCTCACCTCCTCACCTCTCTCACAAAACTACACTGCACATAGCATTCTTGAATGTTCCGATAACCATATCTTATGTGGATTACCCTCAACTTCATAAGGTAAAACCCCATTATAACGAACATTATAAAAAACAATTCTGTCTAATAAAACTATTTCCATGGTTCATATACATGCTTCGTTGTTGTTTTTTTGTGGGTTTTGTTGTTTAAAGAAAAGAGCAACCGACCATCTTCTGTATTGCGTACTTTTCCTCGTCCCTGTCCGTATATTAGTTCATCGCTAAGCCAGGGTACTTGAGCACTAGCTGTTTGCCTCGGAGGCAGGGAGGAGGGAGGGGGCAGCGGACAATCACCAAATAGCACCCGCCCCGCCCCCCCCCTTTCATTTCATCTCGAACCTCCGATACTTCCTTGTTTTCAAACAGAACGCCACGCAAAAAACCCAGCTGAGGACGGCGTGTGCGTTTATCTGAATGTGAGTGTGCGCGAGTGTGTGTCTTGAGTGCGAGTGAACACGTAGGTGTCGAGCGAGAGTGTGCGTGTGAAAAAGTGCACGCGAAAGAAAGCCAGTGAGCAAGCCGGCGGGGCGAGCGTTCGACGCGAGGTGAATCCGGCTAAAGGTTGTGCGAATGTCCCCTGTGCTGGTTTTGTTCTCGCCTCTGCGAGGTTGCGATTACTTCCAAATGAAATAGACTAGACTAGTCTGTACCAGGAGTTCTTTTAGAATCTATGCGCTCTTCCCTCCATCGTATAACATCTCTTATTCTCCCCCGTTTAACAGACAGCAAAACCGAAGCCCAGAGAGGGAAAGTGACCACGTGGCACCCTGGGGCGAGGCAGGATTGGCGCCCAGGTGTTGACCGCCGTAGTAGGCCACCCCCCCAGGAGACTAGACTGCGGCTCGTCCTTACTCCCCCGAGCGGGACGAGGGGGCCATCAGATTCCAAGAGCGATTGGGTGCTTGCCACGCCGTGCCTGAGCCCCGCCCGGGCCCCGCGCTGACCCAGCGGAGGGGGCGGGGGTCAGCAGGGTCCCGGTACCTGCTCGGGAACGCTGCTTCCTTCTCCTAAGGAACACTCTCACTCTGCACTTCCCTCGGCTCTCTACGTTTCTTAAAGGGCAGGAGATCAGAGGCCTGTCTTGCGCCGGAGCCGTGGAGCGAGCGATGCTATTTCGAGTTTTTACGTCAGACATCGGAGGGTGAGAGCGGTCGGCTCTGGTGTAGACAGCCATGCCAGAGCACGGGCCTGGGCCAGACAGCTTTCTGGACTGTGCACCGGGCGGCCGGTGGGTCCCCGGGAGCCTGAGTGGGGGGGTGGGGGGGCTCGGTGCGGCGTGTCTTCCCAAGCAGACAGGAGTTACAGCTTCGTACACAGGGGGAGGGCTCGCTCTCAGTCACCGCAAACCTACTAACCACAGGACCGGCGGAGGGGATACATCTGCCAAACCAGCAGAGGCAGAGAGGTTCAGACACCGCCGTTTGTTTGCTGACCCCTTTTCTCGAACCCCAGTCCTCTCTGTGCTCCTTGAAGACCCTGGGATTATTGCTGACAGCTTTGCCTCACTGCTCTTTCCCCCCTAGCTTCTGGAATCGGGGTAAGTGCGTGAGTCTTCCTTCGTCTACTTCTTAACACCGAGAAAACAGTTTTGGGAAAAAATTCAGTTTTTAGCACGTGTCCTATATCTGCAGGGCCCTCCCCAGAGCCATGAGACTGTGGATAAGTTGGCATCAAAGGGTTTTTTTTTCCCCACAGGCTCCAGCCAGTTATGTGTAATAGACCCATGAGCATTTCCTGTGTTCTATTACCCCGGCTTCTGTGTACTCAGGTTGCTTGTCTTAAGGCAGTTATCAAGGTAAATAGGCCATCCCTACTATTCTCTGATTCTTCTCTCGGCTCCGTCCTACCCCCCAGAATAAGTGCCAGGTGGATGACATCCGGGGTCAGAACAAGATGCAGGAGGTTGAGGAAGGGCTGTCCCCTAATTCCTGCGGGGTCATGTGCAGCTTAGCAGTGTGAAAATGGCCAAAGCTGTCTACTTAGGGACAGTGGCCAAGGAGCCTTCTTGTTCCAGTTCTTTTTTTGTTCTTTATTTATTTAGAGAGAGAGCGCGCGAGAGAGAGAGAGAGAGAGAGAGAGAACAAGTGGGGGAGGGGCAAGGGGGAACAGAGGATCCGAAGCGGGCTCTGCGTTGACAGCAGAGAGCCCAACACGGGACTCGAACTCACGAACCGGGAGATCATGACCTGAGCTGAAGTTGGATGCTTAAATTGACTGAGCTGCCCAGGCGCCCCTCATTCCAGTTCTTAGAGGTACAGATAGGATGTCTTGGTAATTAACCTCCCAAACTGATTCTCTGGGTCAAATTTTCCTTTGCTTCAGGAGGCGAAACCCTTTCTTCGCCTGACTTCTAAAAGAAGATACCAATACTATTTAACAGCCCTTGATTTAAGAGCAGACACAAAGCCCATCGCGTACGGGGAAGGTGGTGTAACTTACCCTCCGGTGACATGGGTTGCCCCGTCCACCTGTGCCTCTGCAAGCACGTGTAGAGAGAGGTGACCTGGCTAAGCCTCCTTCTGCTCTGAAGTCATCAGCGGTCTCGGGCACACACCGGTGGTAGGAAAAACTCTTCCCGATGCCATACCTTTCAGGCTGTTTCTGGAGGGCCCATCTCATCTTGCTTTGCAGACTAGGTTTACCCCGGAGGCACCGCGTAACCTTTGAGCCTCCCGTCTGAACAACCGGAGCGACCAGGGCGGCAGCGCAGGGGCGGTTCTGGAATGTGGCCCAGCGCACTTCGGGGTTTTTCCACCGGTAGGGCAACAGCCTGGGAGTTTGCCTGGGATCTGAGGTTAGGCTGGGGCAGTTCCAGAATGTCAGAGGCCGGGTGGGGAACCACTAGGTGGGATGTCGCAGTCTCTTGGGGGAGCTCGTCTTCGCACCTGGGGACGCGGCAGAACTGGCGGAAGGAGATGGAGGCAACCAGAGAAGGTTTGGGGCACGTGGGACAGCGTGGTCCACGCAGCTTCCCAAGGCCGCGAGGGCTGAGCGGAGCGACCCTAACAGGATCTTAACCCCTGAAGGCAGAGCAGATCCTGTGACCGCGTAACTTCCTGGTCCTGAATAATTGAGCAATTGCTTCTTAAAGCCCCCCTCCCCACCCCTCAACCCCAGGCGAAACGAGCCCGAGTCGGTGTTAAGAGCAGAGAGCCCGACAGGTTCCAACCTAGCGAGGTGTAGCCAGTGAGCAAACGTGCCCTCTGAGCTCTGATGTCGGCTCGCCCGGTCATGTGACCGGGCCTTCTGCCTGTGGCTAGCTACGGGTGAATTGAGCACCGCTTATACTCTCCGGCCTGGTCTGGGAGCCTGCCGCACAGCTGTCTGATCGGCCGAATCGCCCTTCGAATTTCTGAATTCGCGCCCCTCCTCGTGGCCCCCTCCCGCCCCCGCCCCTTAACATACCTTGCCCCAGATCATTGCCTGGGCTCTGAGCTTTCCATTTAGCTGAATTGGTCAGTAGCCGTCTTTTATTTACCCTATAGCAGGGGAATTGTAGAACCAGAGGAGGCTCAGACGCCTCTGCTGTCACTGCCTGCCTTCTGGGGGTGACTGCTGAGACACCTAGAGGCATGCAATCCTCTCTCCCCAGAGCTGCTTGGGGGCAGTCTTCCTCGTCCAGTTATGATGAGCAAGGAGTTTCCTCCTTTTATCCAGCTAGACTCTCCCCTCTTCTAACTAAAGTCGGCTTACTTTCCTTCACTTTCGCGCCCATGCAGAAGACTGGTAATTTCTAAGTCCTTAGAAGCTACCTTTCCTTTAGCCATTATTACCTTATCTTCCCAAGTTCTCACTGGTTTCTACAGTCCTGTGACAGAGCTAATCCTGGCAAATGGATGCCCGCGGGTCCCTGAGCTGGGCTGAGCTCCGATTGTGTTTCTAGACCTGAGGAGCCCCTTCAGTCTGCCCATGGTCATGGTCTTGGTCTTGGTCTTGCTCCCGGGATGACGTGCCATTTCTCAATTCAACGTTACCTCCTTCGTTTGGTATCTTTATTCTACCTTGCCCTGATTTACATCTTTCAATTCCTTGCCTCAGATTAAGCCTCGTTCGCTGTTTCGTTTCTTCTTGCCCACCTTCCCTTTCCCCAAATTAGAAGTTTGAGCAGTGACCCAATAGGGTTTGACCACAACCTGCCAAGATTGAAATGCTGAAGGGTTTCGATCCTTGCTGAGGAGTGAACGGCGTTTCCGTCTTCCCAAATGAAGCCAGTTCTCCCCCCCCCCCCAATTTTATTTGGGAAGAATTTCAAACCGGCAGAAAAGTCGTAAGCACAGTGCACACCCACTTATCTTTCACCTAGACGCACCGATAACTTTTGGCTACAATCGTCAAATCTCTCTTCTCTCCTTCTGTGTATTAGGTGTGGGTGTCTAAACTTACATGTGCATCCGTATGTGTTTTGTTGGTTCGTTTTTCGTAAACTGTTCGGAAATTACAAATATGACACTTCGCCCTTAACTTCGGTGGCATCTCCTGAGAATGAGGCCATTCTTATACGTTATCATGATTATCCCAAAGAAATTATCTATAATCTCGGGTCATCTAGTATCCAGTCCATTTTCAAATTTCCCCTTTTTTTCTTAAAAAAATTTTTTTGATCCTTATTTATTTTTGAGACCGAGAGAGACAGTGTGTGAGCAGGGGAGGGGCAGAGAGAGAGGGAGACACAGAATCCGAAGCAGGCTCTAGGCTCTGAGCTGTCAGCACAGAGCCCGACTCGGGGCTCGAACTCACAAACCGTGAGATCATGACCTGAGCCGAAGTCGGACGCTTCACCGACTGAGCCACCCAAGCGCCCCTCAAAAGATTGCTCTTTTCTTTTTGTTTTATTTTTTTCCAAGATTTTATTTTTTTAAAGTAATCTCTACACCCAGCTTGGGGCTGGAGTTTACAACCCCCAGATCAAGAGTCCCAGGCTCTACCGACTGAGCCAGCCAGGTGCCCCTTGTTTTTGTTTTTGACCCAGAATCCAGTCAAGGTTCCCATTTGGTTATGTCCTCTTAAAAAAGTCTATTTCAAATTCCCCTCCCACTCATGTTTTTGTTTTTTTTAATAACTGTTTGAAAAACATGGACCAGTTCTGCCTTCCAGCTGTCCCACATTCTGGACTTTTCTGGCTGGTTTCTTTCATGGTGGCATTTAACTTGCTCCTCTATCCCCTATATTTCCCCACAAATGGAAAATTAGGTCTGGGATCTGATCTGATTCAGGTAAAACATGTTTAGCAGGAACATTTATTTCATGGGTGAAGTTGTGTACTTCATATTATATTACTTTAGGAGGCATGTAAGGTCAGGGTGTCTGTTACTAGAAATGGCTAAATTTGATTACTTGAAGTGGTGCCAACCAGATTTCCCGCTGTAAAAATACATTATTCTTTTAATAAGTGGCTTATCAGATGATACTTTGACATTATTTAAATATTCTGTTTCCCACATTTCTTCCAGTGGTTTGGCACCCACCGCTGACTCTTCCTGACAGAGATTACTTTGGGAGTGGATAAAGCTAGTTGGAACGAACACTTCTGGACAGACATGAGTATGAACATGAGAAGTTCAAAAGAGGAATAAATTTTTTTTTTTAAACCGAAACTTGCTGATGAATGTCCCTCAAATGCAGAGGTTCCGAGGAGTTTTATTAATTTATTATTTTTTAATGCTTATTTAATTTTTGAGAGACAGCATGAGTGGGGGAGGAGCAGAGAGAGAGGGAGACAGAATCCGAAGCAGACTCCAGGCTCTGAGCTGTCAGCACAGAGCCCGACGTGGGGCTCGAACCCATGAACCGTGAGATCATGATCTGAGCCTAACCGACTGAGCCACCCGGGTGCCCTTTTTTTTTTAGAGAGAGTATGCAAGGAAGGGGGAAAGGGGAAGAGGGGGGTGGAAATCTCCAGAATCCCAAACAGCCTCTACACTCAGCACGGAGTCCAGTGGGGGCTCAACCCCACGACCCTGGGCTCATGACCTAAGCCAAAATCAAGTTAGGTGCTTAACCAACTGAGCCACCAGGCACCCCCAAAATTAAAAACATATTTTCTTTTGGAATCATCAGCCAGGAGGGGGAGGCAACAAAACAGGGTCAATCAAATCCCGCCGAAGACTAGGTATTTTGCGTGAGTTGGGCTGATATTAAATCGAGTAATAGTTGTTTACACATATATTGCTGTCTGGCAGTTTGCTTGAGGTCAGGGAGAAGGCAGGCTGGATGGAACTAAAAATAAGTCCTAGTTTGTTCACAAAGCAGAAATTAGTTTGACTATTTGGAAGTTAATCTATGGTTCTGTTCTTATTTCTTTCTTTCACTCACTTTGCATTCTCCTCACTAGAAAAGGAATCTCTCATTTTTTTAATTGTCTTCTTCTTCCCCTTGACCCACCCAAGACGCCCAGCGGGTCAAACCATGTTCCCGAGGCCCAGGTATGATCACCCTCGTTCCTAGCAAGGGAGAAAGGACTAGAACCCTTCCAACCCATGGAAGTAGTTCCTCAACCAAAAGCAGCCAGGCAATCAGACACCGGAGCCTGACGGCGGAAGACGGGGGTGGAAATTCTACTCTCAGAAGTCTTCTTCTGGGTTAAAAAGATCTGCATCTCAATTTTCTGTGTGGCATCGGAGAAATCAGTTCGCCTCTTAACACGAGGGCGTGCCACCGGCCCCCACCCGTAACACGTGGGACACTCTTCACGAGAGTATACGGTGCACACATTCAGAGCAGGAATCTCGTAAGTTTCAGTCACGTGTCCTCTCGCAGGATTCGCTGTAGATGAACCTTCTCCATCTCTGACGCTTCCTTTCCCTCCTTTATCTTCGAAGACTACCTGAGAGCTGCCTGGAGGTCGTGATTTCTTCTTGACTTGATAGGAATCAGATGGTTGCGAGCAGCGAAGATACGGAGGGGTTTATGCCCGTCCTCCGGGTTCATAGGCCACCCAGAGATTCCTCACTCCCAAATAACCATGGGTGGGGATTTTTTTTTAAGAGGGAGACGGCTAGGCTCTGTGCTATTTAGGCTATGCTCTCAAGGGCCAAGGAGATCCCAAAGGAAAGCGTGCTCCAATCACTAACTGCCAGTATTTTGTCTGAAGAATGTTGAAATCCTACGGAAGTCTTCAGAGAATTCAGATAAAAGGTGAAAAGTTCACACCACTTCCTTTTCTTCTAACTGCAGCTTCTTGAGAACCGAACAGCTCTCCGAGTAACTGCTGCCTGCGCCTTTCGCACACGCGCACGCCTGAGACCCCCGTTTTCCTCCTCGCCGATACGCAGAGTCGGCCTCTTCCTTATTTTTCTTCCCCCACTGTGACATCTTTAGACGGGTTTCTCCTGGCCCTTCTCTCCCACTTCCCACAGATGTGGGCTGTGTGCTGGCGAGTCGGACACAGCCAGGAACGCCTTCTCACTTGAGCTGCACACTTAACCATGGACTTCGGAATTCATTGAGGGTCCGGCTGAGTAGTCTCCCATGCATAAACAAATACCATCGCTCTTTTCTGTTTAGGTAAGCCTTCTCGGGAAGGGAAACGCGACGTTACTCCTGTTTCCTTCTTTCTTTTTAAATCTAGTTTCCGTAGCTGCTTCTCCGGGTCGCGGTCGCGGTCGCGATGAGCTCTTTGCTTGGCGTCGAAAGAACCGTTTCAAGCTCCAGGTTTGGTTTTCCCAGCTGGGATGGTCGGGGGTCTCCTTGGGCTTTCCAAGGAGGGCTTCTAACTCTCGTACAGTCATCTTGGGGATTTCAGTTTGACCACAACTTCCCTCCAAAACCCACATGTCCCTGAGTTCAGCATTTCGGCAGCGCCGGGCCACAGGGTGCTCGGAGGACCTGCCCGCAGTCTTCAATCCCAACACACACGTCCTGGAATGGAAAAAGAATCCCTATGAAGCTGCTGGAAGGAACTTCCCCTGCCGACTGCCAATCTGTTACTGGGGAAGTGTTTAGAAATTCTGATTCCCTGTTATACTTTGGTCCTCTCCAGATTAACACCTCCCCCCCCCCCCGCCTCCTCCCCCAACAAAAGTGCTGCATCACAGCCTGGAGATGGGCGGGACGGGGTAGGACCTGCTCCCTTGACGGCCAGCCTTACGCGGACCTTAGCTTCCCAGACCGCCCCGAAGGAAGATCCCTGCCGGAAATAAGCAGATTGTAGAAAAATACATCCATTGTGTTCTCATTTTGTTAAAAAGGCACGTGCATGCACGCGTGCACAGAGAGAGATCAGGAAGGGTGTGTACAGGTGGCAGTCTCTGAGCGGGGGACACGCACAGTTTTTATTTTTCAGTTTTTGCTCATCGGCATTTTCTTATTTCCTCCAATATCGGTAGCACCTCTGTTACAGTGAGTGATCTCTCTTTAAGAGAGGAGGCGAGAAGGCGAGCGCTAATTAATAATGCTTCAAACCCCGGCGACACGAGAACGCGACTCCTGGCTCGTTCGTTCGACCGGCGAGTTGTCGAGTTCTGGCCACGCGTCTGACCTCACCGGCTCTCTTTCCCCCTTCTGTAGTCCTTCCCGGGTATTTTGGGATCTCTAGGCCTCATGGTAACGGAGGGTGGGGGAGAGGAGTCTTGGTCTTACTTCCCAGGCTTCTCCTGCATGGCTTCAGAGCTAGTAACAGGAGTGAAGTCGCCCCCCTAGATGCCCAGCTGGGACCCTCTGGTCAGGCTGGTTCCTCCGTGCAAGCCGCCAAACCTCCACCCCACACTCTCTCTCTCTGGCCTCATTGAGAAAGGCAGCCACAAAAGCCTGACTTCCGACATCATCTATGCCTTCCTCCTTCCCCTGACCCCCTTTTGCCCGTCTTCTAAGCTCTGTCATCCTCCTCCTTTGGGTTCCTGGGGTGGGGGTGGGGGGTCGCTGGTGTGGTCAGGCCCGAGCTGCTCTCCAGCCAGGGATAGGAGGGAACAGCAGAGATCGTGTCCTCCTTCGTCCTTTGTCCTCGGGTTCTCCTCCCATGTCACTGGTGCTCGTAGACTGGCTCGCTGTGGGCACTCAAGATCTGCTTGCCGGAGGCATCAGTCGGTCTATGGTGGGTGCGCCAGGCCCCCCGCGCTTGGCCACTCTCAGTCCAGAGTCTTGTCTGCGTTTCGCGTTCCGCCCCCTGGACTGTCCCCCAGCGCACAGACACCTGACCGCTGGCCCTCTCCGCTCGGAGCCCCTCTCCCCGAAAGCCATACGAAAGCAGCAGTTGGGAGGCAGAGCGAGTGGCTCCGGAAGATAGCACCTGAGGCTTCTTATCTCCGGTGCGCGCTGCTTTGTTTTGTTTTTTCCATCCGCCGTTGCCCAAGCAGCCGAGCATCCGCCGCTGCTCACTGCGTGGTGAAACGGCCTGGCCCCATGCCAGGGTGCTTCGCCAGGTGGCTGGGCTGCGGAGCTGGCTGCATGCGATGGGCCGATAACACCCCACAGGGGTGTAAACAGGACGCTCCACCCTGCCGCAGGCACCCGGCCGGTGCCCCGGCAGCCTGCTGCTTTGTCACGGCCCGTCATGATACGCGCGGCCCTTGTCAGATAGGGGAGCCCATTGTCCCGTTCCCTCCTCCCCCCTCGTTTCCCAAATCCGAGAGGGGTACTTTCCAGAAATGAAACCAGTTCGTCTTCCAACCGCAAGCAACCGTCACGACTTCTCAGCGCTGCTGCTTTAGCCGTCACCCCACGGCGGCCGCACAGAGCCCGGTCCCCAGATCTCCCCGGCGTATCCGTGAGGGGTCAGCCCGTGAGCTCCCATTGCGACGACGCTCGCTCGTGAGATTTCGGGGGGGACGGTCCCCACCTGCGCCAGGTCTTCGTGGGCAGCACAGCTTCTCCGAGCGGCTGTGTGTCCCTCTTCCCTTATTCAAGGCGGTGCCTCTTTGGGGTTCGACTGGCATTGGTAAATCAAAGGCTTTGACACTGAACTCGCACACGTTCCCAAGGGACAGCGTGGCCAGAGCAGCGTTCTCTTCCTAGGCGTTCCCCCTTCCCCCCCATCCCGGAGAATTGCGGAAGAGGAAGGGATGAGGTGACATTAACTGGTTCGACCCGATCTGTCTGGTGAAGACTTGAAAGCAAGTTTGCGGCTCATCTTCTGTTCTTCAGAGCATCCCTAAGAGGGCACTTCGGCTGGGCTCACGCTTGCCGGATGGGCGAGCAGGCGCAGTGAGATCGGGCGGCGGTGGCTGCAGTCGCATCACGGGGCGGGCAGAGCCACGCCGCTCCAGCCTGTCACCCCCTCGAGGATGGCACCAAACAGGCCACTGTCTGATTCTAGCTTTGGATGGTGTGCCGCTGAGTGGCGGGGGCAGCTTGACACCTCGGGTTAGCCCCTTATTGGGTTCGGTGCCCAAAGTAGCAGGTGCTTCCCAAACCATTTAGGGCGAGGGTTTTGCAGTAAGCGGTGAAGTTTCTTTTCCTAGCAAAATCTACTTTCTCAAAAACGTACCCTCCTCGCCTTATTTGCAGGCGTGAAGGAGGTCACGGGAGGGGAAGTGGGGCCTTGCTGAGGCCTCTGAGACAGAAGGGGATCCTGTCGCCTTGTGGCTGGTGGGAGCTGCGCCGGCACTAGGATGTGGTCGCCGTAGAAATAAGGCTGAGGCCCTGTTGTCTTTGGAGGAAGAGAAACTGAGGCAAGGCCTCCAGTTTGACTTCGATGCAATGAGATCCAGTTTGACTTTGACCCCCGCAGGAAGGCCTGTCTTTTTAGCCTCTTTTCGGGGAAGGGAGGCTTCCCCACAGACAGTACGTGTTTGCGGGCCTGGCAGGGAGGAGGGCGCCACAGGCCGCTCCCCGGCTGCTTGTTTTCTTTTTCTTTCTTTTTTTTTTTTTCGATATTGTTCTTTTTATGTATATGGAAGACCAAGACAGGACCCATAACACCCTCAGAGTCTTTGTGAATGACTTTGGTGAGCGGTAGCCAGGAAGCACGTAGAGTTGACCAGAGTGGGTGGTCGGATTCTCAGGGCAAAACTCCAGGATTCTGGGTTCCCCCTCGCCCCAGGAGTACTGGGAGGAGGGTCCTGCCCCCGATCGCTGCCCTTGTGATTGGGCTCCTACCAGAGCTCGTGAGCGAGGTGGGATGTGAGGGGTAACGCGAACGGATACCAAATGGGTGTGGTTTAAACGGTCCCGAGGAGATCATAGAATCCCAAGGTTTCAAAGGCTTTAAGAAACAACCCACCCAACCCAGGAAACAGAAACTCAACACAGACACCTGGGCAGTGCCAGCCATCGAAAGACTTCAGGGCCTCAAAAGACTGTCCTTCCTGCGGGTGTCCTTGGAGGGTCTTCCTGATTTCCTGATGCCGAAGGGCCAGGAGCCCGAGTGGGGTGGTTGAGGAGGAAAGAGGCTTGGGCTCAGGTGTTAGGACCACCTCGGACCTTGTGGGTGACTGAGTCTAGCCCGAGACTGGCCCTCTCTATGCCTTGGTTCCCTTACAGTCCCCCCAGCCCCTTTCAGGGCTGACGGGGGGAGAGTAAAGACCCCCATTAAAAGACTGTGCAAGTGGGCTGAGACTCGAAAGTTCTGTATAAACACCAGAGGGTCCTCACGGCCCGGAAAGGAAAAAATCTCAAAGAGGCTCTTGCCGGAGCTTCGGGCGGGCGAGGGACAGGGCGAGGCAGTTCCCAGAGATAGCTCTCCCTGGCTGCTTCCCCTCCCACCCCCTGCCCCCGCCCAGGAGTCCTAGCCCTCTTGCGTACAGCGAGGAAGCAGCTGTCAGGATCACGGTGTTCTGGCCTTTATGCCAACCTCTTGCTCATCTGCTTCCCAGTGCCTCTCTGTTGCTCGCTCACGTAATCCTGTCAACTTGCTTTCTGAGCCTGCTGCCTCATCCCCCGGGGGCTCGTGGGCCCTTTGGAGGACTCCAGGGTGGCCCGTGGTGGTGTCTGACCTGCCCGGCCGCTTGTGTCAACTCCGCCTCCCACCCAAAATATCTGGACCGCCAGGATTTGATCTTAAATCCAGGATAGGAAGAAGAGAGGTGTGCTTGCTAGTGTGGAAGATGAAGAAGTCGGGGCCCGCGCCCAGCATGCCCGTCGCCGACTTACTGGGTAACAAGGCGCAGCGAGCGGAAGAGCGAGGTCGGGCCTGCCTGAGCCAGAGAGAGGAAGAGACAGGCAGGCCTGGGGGCTTTACTCGTGGGGAGTGGGTTGAGCAAGGACGCACAAACTTCGAATCCGTGCCTGCTGTCATTGGAGGAGGCGTTCCCTCGTAGTAACAGTTTTTGATTTTATACGAAGACTTAGGCCTCGGCCGACCACCAGCCCTAGGTTCTAGGCGCTGTGTGGGGGTAGAAAGGTAAGTTAGAGACAGTCCTTGGCTGCAGGGTGTTTATTTTCTAGGAGTTCAAATACTCATAATCCAAGAGAGAGGCTGCTAAGTACCAGAAGGGCACGGAGTGCTGGGGAGAATCAGAAATCCCGAGATACTCCTTCCCGGGGATCCAGAAGGCTTCGTGGGGGTGGGGCGGTTAGGCAGGCCCTGCCTCACGGGGCCGATTTCAACCGTGGGCACGTGGGCCAGACCTCAGAGGAGGGAAGGCCCAGGACGCGGGTGGGAAGTGGTGCGTAGCACGGCTCGTCCGGGACGTAGGAACCTTGGAGAGGCGTGACGTGCACGGGAAAGGTTTGAACACGCGAACCGCGAGATCATGACCTGAGCTGAAATCAAGAGCCGACGCTCAACCACCTGAGCCACCCAGGCGCCCCAAGGTTTTTTTTTTTTTTTACCTTTTAAGTAATCTCTGTACCCAACATGGGGCTCTGAGATCAAGAGTCACATACACGTTCCGCCGATCCCAGCCAGTCGGGTGCTCCCCTATTTTTTATTTTTATTTTATTTATCTTTTAATTGTTTTTACCTATGTATTTTGAGAGAGAAAGAGCACAAGTGGAGGAGGAATAGAGAGAGGGGGAGAGAAAGAATCCCAAGCACGCTCCACACTGTCAGCACAGGGCCCAGTGTGGGGCTCGAGCTCGCAAACTGTGAGATCGTAACCTACGCTGAAATCAGGAGTCAGGCACTCTACTGACTGAGCCACCCGGGTGTGCTCTCCCCCGCCCATTTTTTATCTTAAAGCACGCACGCCCACAGCAGTAAGGCTGACACGGGTTATATCTATCCTAGTATTATCTGTGAGCATCTCCGGATGTCGAAAGTTCGAGGTTTTTTCTTTTTATCTATTTCCCAACTTTCTCACAATTCACTTACTACTTTTGCAATATGTCATTTTTCATTTGTTTTAAATGAGCACCTATGATAGCTGAGGGAGAGGACTCAGAAATAGGCCAGGAACTAAATAAAAACAGACCGAAAGTTATCCATGTAGTAACGTTTGCGGTGCGCAGATCATGGGCAGGGAGACCCCTCAAATGCCCAATAATGTGGGCGTGGCTAAGCAAACTACTGTGTACCAACCAGGTGGAATATTACGTGGTCACCGAATATGACAAATACATAGATTGCTGATACTTGGAACTGGGTACGTGAAATGGGTGGAACACAGTGGAACATAATGTACATTTCACATCGATTACAACTGTGTCAAAACGTGTGTAAGTGTTTATGGATTTGGGTAATATACATGGTATTAGTGTCTCTTTTTCTTTTTCAACGTTTATTTATTTTTGAGAGAGAGTGCGCATGTGCAAGTGGAGGGGGGCGCAGAGAGAGAAAGGGACAGAGTATCCAAGGTGGGCTCTCCACCGAGAGCATCAAGCCCGATGCGGGGCTCGAACTCACGAACCGTGAGATCACGACCTGAGCTGAAGTGGGACGCTCGACCAGCTGAGCCAGCCAAGAGCCCCTCTTTGTCTATCATGGCAAATGCTTAACATAAAATTTATTATTTACCTCTGTTAAATTCACAATTCAGTGGCATTAAGTACGTTCACAATTTTGCACAACCATCATCACCATCCATTTCCAGACCTTTATCATCACATCAAGCAGAAACTCTGTGCCCATTAAATAATTAATCACTCCCCGTTCCTTTCACCCCCTCTAAGTCCCTGGTAACCTCTATTCTACTTTCTGTCCCTATGAGTTTGGCTCGTGTAAGTGGAACCATACAACAGTTGTCCTCTCTGTGTCTGCTTTATCTCACTTAGTATAATGTTTAAAATTTTTTTTAGTGTTTATTTAGTTTTGAGACAGAGAGAGAGACAGAGCATGAGTGGGGGAGGGACAGAGAGAGGGAGGCACAGAATCCAAAGCAGGCTCCAGGCTCTGAGCTGTCAGCACAAAGCCCGACACGGGGCTCGAACTCACGAGCCGAAATCAGATGCTAACCGACTAAGCCACCCAGGTGCCCTCACTTAGTATAACGTTGTAAAGTTTCATTATGTTGTAGCATGTACCAAAATTTCATTTCTTTTTGAGACTAATAATCCATTGCCTTCAGTCGGCTTTGTTTATCCATTCATCTGTTGGCGAGCATTTGGTGGCTTCCACCTTTTGGTGGCTGTGAACACGAGTGCCCAGGTATCTTCTCAAAACCCTGCTTTCATTTCTTTTGTATATTTACCTAGAAGCGGACTCGCTGGATCATACGGTGAATTTGTCTTTAACTTTTTGAGGAACTGCCAACCCGTTGGTGCCTTTTCAATATAAGGCTCAAGTTTATTTATACCTACAGCCCCGTGTTCCTTTTGCTCTGCTTAATGCACACATGAATTGTCAAGGGATTACTACAGATGCAAAAGCATTTTGCTCTGTTTAAAGGAAAGAGCCTTAACAGATCTTGAGATAGGAGAATGTTTTGAACGTGGCCATGGAAAACATGACTCCAGAACTCTGACATTTTATAACAGTTTCCACTTTTACCTTCTCCGAAAATTTGACCAAGGTCAAAATTAAATGAATGGCTTTGTAATTGCTTTCTGTTGGTCCCACTTAGCCCGAAGTCGGAGGATCCCAGTGGAGGGATCCCACAGACTGCTTTCCCTAAGCTGATTCCTCCATCCTGAGTGGTCAAAAGAGTTCCGTTGTGCTCTCTGTCTCAGTCACCTAGGTTTGCTGAGCTAACCAGTCTTGAAGGAAGTAGAAAGAGTCCTTCAGTTCATCGGGTTGAATTTGTTCAGTGCTTAGGAGCTCTGCAGTGGGTGCCCGAGAGAGGCAGGGCAGGGGATAAAAGATTGCTTTTTGGCGACTTAGCGTTCCCTCGTTGATGATGGGAAACCGTTCTGCTCTCCTATGGAGACTTCAGAGTTCACGGTTCATAGTCCATGAGGAACAGGAAAAAGATAGAAGACACATCTAAAGCGACCCCGCGTCCAGAGTAAAAGGATGTAAATTGTTTCCAGTGATAAAGTCCAGCTGGTTGAGTCAGGAAAGCTCCGGTCGGACTGTGTTTGCTTTTATGGGCCGCTCCGTGTTCTCTTTCTTAGGAGGGAGGTGGACACATGTGAAGACATGGCACTCGGGTGAGGCTTCCTAGGAGAGAGGAGCTTGGCCACCACGTCTCCCTCCTCCATGCTGACGTCAAGGTGCGCGGGCTGTGCTCTCTTCCAGCCAGCGTCCCGTGCTCCGTGGCCCCAGAAAAGTCAGTGTGTAGGCCTCAGCCACCCCAGGTCCGACGTACATTCTCCCTGGACACCATCCTCAGCTCCTACCTTCTGGGCCAGTGGCCACGAGATGCCGACGGGGCCTTCGCCTGCTGTACCAATGACAAGGCCACCCAGGTAAAGTCGCGCTCTCCTGATGGGATAAGGATGGGGGGAGGGGGGCTGGGCGAAGAGGCCCCTGGTCTGCTTGCCAGCTCTGGCCCTGGAATGATCTGTCCTGGCTTTTGGCCGTAAATATTCATCACGTAGCTTTTCACCATCTGGTACTTCACCAGGTTGGTTTTCTCCGTGAGCTTAACGCGAAAACGAGTTTGCATTCCCACCGGGCTGGTGGAAGAGAGAAGTCAGTCTGGGTTTTCCAGTTTGGCCGTGAGCGTTCGTGCGCGGGGAAGCAAGAGTTGACTTTGGAAGCTTTCCTAGGTTCGAAAAAGTGAGATTTACCTTTCTAAACCTAAGCAGGCCAACATTCAGCCGAGCTTGCATTCCCCAGGCGGCCGGAAGGGGTAGCCGAGAAGCATGTTGAGCTAGGATAGATCCCATTGGAGCGACAGGAATGGAAGTTTCTCAGATAATGAAGACCCGACCCCTAGCCAGCAGCCCAGTGGGACTTCAGTGGGCCCCGTCGGGTCCTTTGAAGCCCAGGTCCCCTCTGTCAGTCGTCTTCTTCCTGACGGTCTTTTCAGGAAGAATCCTAAACTTGGAACGAGTCTCTGCAGACCACCTAGTCTACTTGTCAGTCTTGGAACACGGTAGTGTTCAGCCGAGCAAGGAATCACGTCCTGTGTGAAATTATACAAAGATATTTCTTTCTTTTTTTTTTTAAGTTCTTTTGCATTTTAAAAAATGTTTATTTTTGAGAGAGAGAGAGAGAGAGAGAGAGAGAGCAAGCGCACATGCATATGAGGGGCCTAGAGAGAGACGGGGACAGAAGCGGGCTCTGTGCTGACAGCAGAGTGCCCGATGCGGGGCTCGAACTCACGAGCCTCAAGATCGTGACCTGAGCTGAAGTCGGACACCGAACCGACGGAGCCACCCGGGGGGGGGGGGGGGGGCTGTGCAAAGATACTTCTTCATCTGATTCAGGACTTCACCGTGCTTAGCAGCCGTTAAGAATACAATCCGTTGCATTTTGATGCCGTTTATTCCTGTTCAACTTCCGAGCAAAATGAGCGAGCGATCCTCAGGAAGGACGGAACCGGGTGGGAAGAACGCGGGCTCGGAGGCACGCCTGCCTCCTGGGGGGCGTCCCGGGCAAGTCAGCCCTCCCTTTGCTGGCTGGGAGCGCGTGCCTGTCCTGCGTGCTCACCGGGGTGGGGGGGGGGCCGGGCGACAGCCAAGCGTGCGTTTTGGGCCCCCACCTCCCCCTACCTCCCCTTTCGTGCACGTCACATTGGCCCCTTTCTTTTTCTTTACTTATTTTTTAACTGGGACTCGTTTTCAAATGTTGCTGGTGAATGTTTGAATGCCCAGTACTGTTCTCGGCACGCGGAATGAGGAATGAGGAAATGAGACCAAGATCTGGCCTCCGTGCGTCTGGATGCCCGTCCCATGAAGGCCAGTGAACACACAGCCAAGGGAGGAGACGAGGCCAAATGTCTGGCACAGCTTAGAGGAGCGGAATTCTCGTGGGAATGCCCCACCTTGAACCAACAACAGCTCGCCGCAGCCAAGATCAGCGGGCCTCTTCAAACAGAACGCGAGGGGAGGACACACGCCAGTGGCCGACAGGACGGCGGGGGGCCTGCTTGCTTGGAGCGCTGGGCCCTGCGGTTCCCTGCGTCCTTTAGAAAGGCCGAGTCAGGTGGCTTCTGCTTGGCCTTCATGGGCCTGGAGCGCACCGTCTTTCTCTTCGGAGAGGAGCGTCGGATGCAAAGGACATAGCCAGTCAAGTATGGCTTCGAGGGTGCAAACTCGTGCCCGCGTTCCCCTTCGCCAGGCGCCGGCTTCCAGGGGGCCCACCTCTCCCCGTCTCTGTCACTTCCGGCCGCCAACCCTCTAGGAAGCCTCCAGCCCACTCCTCGGAGAGCGTCCTCCGGGTCAACCCGAGGCAGGGCTGGCCTCCGATGTCCCCTGGCCTGACTGAGAGGCACGGGCTCTGGGCGGCGTGTTTTCACTCGGGCTCCAGCTGCAGGCCAGAACTTTTATATAATAAGTCTGGGCTTCCTGCCACGGCAAGACAGAGGTCAGCGATGCGCCTCCGTGGGTCTGGCAAGGCCAAGCTGTGTAGCTTTTCCTCTTTTCCCGGGATGGGCTCCAGCCCTCGAGGAACTCTTAGCAACCTGTCAATATTGTGGCTGCAGTCAAGAGGTGGGAGAATTCTGATCAACGGAGGCATCCAAACCAGACCACGTGCTCTGCCCCGGCTTTCATTCCCGGCCTTCTGGGAATTTTCTGCTTCTCGATTTTTGGGCTCCATGCAAATTCCTGCTTGAGCCCCCCCGGCCTGGCACGCGCGCCCCCTCCTTCGACATGGGTGTGACACCAGGAAGATCCGAGGCTCTCCTGTGACATCTCCCTGAGCCACTGGCGTTCCTTCCCCTCAGAGCGCGGGCATATCCCCAGAAAGGCCTAGAGACGGGGGAGGGCCTTTACTGGGGAGATACAAGGGAGCGTGGCCCAGGGTAGAGGGGAAGGTGGGGAGGCAGGGTTTCCCAAAGTCCTTGAGCGCTTGAAGTCCAAGCAAGTTTCTGGCCTGGGCAGCAAGCCACCTAGATAGCCCGGCACGCTGCATTCTCGAGTCTTCCTCGCAAGGCAGAAGATGGTTGCCCGAGCATTTGGGGCAGGGGAGGGAGAGTGGGGGGTGGGTCTTGTTTGGGGGAATGGGTCGCGTCGTGAAGTTCCGCGTGTCCCGAGCCAGGAAGAGCAACGGGACAGCTGATCAGCTCTCCCAGAGACCAGCCTGGTGAGCCCAAGGAGGAGTGGGGGCGCAGGGGGAGTGGGGGCCGGCCGGGAGGACCAGCGAGGCTCCTGTGTGGAGTCCCCGTCATCTGGAGGAGGTTCTTTGTGTCTTAGAGGACTTGGTGAGGTTCCTCCAAGTCCATCTGAGTGTTTTCCCCTCTCCGGACCACCCTCTCGCCGGGTCAGCTGGTAAACCAGTTGGTCACCGAGTGCTCCGGGCCGGCCCTCTTAGTGGGGGGGCAGGGGCGGGTGATGGCCGCACACGCCAGTGGTTGCGGCCACCCCCTCCCTTCTTGCCGTGCAAAGCGCTAGTGTCTCTCTGCACTCTTCTGGAGGGAGGAAGTGATCTCACCACAGCTGGAGTGACTGTTTGAGCAAAGTTCCCCCGCGGGTCTCATCCTGCAGACAGACGGGACCCTGGGCACCTGCTCTGCCCGGCCCCCTGTTCTACTCCTCCCAGCCCTGCTGGCTCCACCTCCCTTGCTCCAGGTGAGGCACGGAAGCCTCTATGGTTGACTTTTTTTTCTTTAGGCTCGATTTATCCTTGGGGGGGCGAGGGGAAACCCAGCCTATGCCCTCAATGAACCTCCTAGAGCGTCTCGTAGGCCCGAGGCGGAGTGGCACACCTCGTTTGGGAAGACCTCCCCTTCTGTGACTTCTCCCCCCTGTGTTTTCTTTCTGTTCCCTACTCTTCTTCTCAAGCCGGCGCCTCGGCACTTAGTGATGACACACAAGTCAGCCTGCCCGTCACAGGCTTTCCCCGTGGGTGTGGGGGCCCGGGCATGGCGCCCGTTTTCCAAACTGGCGAGCAGATGGTTTGACGACGGCACAGAGCATTTGAAAATGGGTCCACGATGGAAAGTCTGAGGGTTACGTCGACACCGTCGGGCCAGGGACGGTGGCCTTGGCCACCTGCAGCCAGAGTCCCTGGCGCGGGCCGGCAGACCACCCCCGGAGCCTTTTCCTGCCTGTGTTTCGCTAGAGTCCCCAGGGGGGCCGATCCCCTGCTGAATTTCAGTTCAGCACGTAGTTACTGACCGTCTGTACCAGGCCAGACGCCACGCTGTTCTTCGTCCCCGAATACGTGTACTGAGCTGTGTTCCCAGGGCCCAGCGGGCCCTGCCGGGGGTCACCGGAGCCAGCACGGCGGGGACCCTGGCCTTGGAGTCCAGGTAGAAACCGACTTGGGCTGGGGGCAGTGAAACAAGTTCCGGTTCGGAGGGTTTGCGGCCGCCTACGACCCCTGCCTTCTTGTTCTATCAGGCCGTCCTTTGGAAAGCTGTCTTTCACCCCCGCACCCGGCCATCCTTCCTCACGGAGCCCTGGGAGCCGGGAGCCCAGGCAAGGCTTCCTCGGTTTGACCCACGTCCAGTTTTGCAGAACCCGAGCCTCATCTGCACAGTTGGCTGGTGTCACTCGTGGCTAGGAAGTGGCCCTGCTGCTCCCTCGGCCGCTCCCCTTGGACCAGGCTGTTAAATCCATTCCAGCGCCTGAATCCCCTTGACAAACACGACGCTTCGGCCTGCCGGCCTCCAGCTCTGCCCTGCTTCCGAAGGGTCATCTGGAATGACAGCTTCCATTGCCGTCATGCAGCGTGGCCTGACCCCTGTGGCGCCCCAAAGGGTCGCTCTTTGAAGGGTCGCCTTCCTCGGCTATGCCTTGTCTGTACCCCACGGAGACTCCGGCCCAGACCTCTGTGGCGAGACGCAGAGAAGCGGCCCGTCTACCCATCCGCACTAGGAAGGAGGAGCAGGGTGCGGTCCCCACTCTCGACGGCCCGAGTTCAGTCGGAGGGGCCAAGGTCCACGCTGGCGCACAGGCCTGCCCGACGGAGACTCCAAGCCAGCACGTCAACAGCTTCAGACAGGGGATGACCTACTGCATTTGGTTCCTGGGGCTGTTATAACAAATTACCTCAAACTCAGTGGCTTCAAACAACACAACTGGATTCTCTCACAGATCTGGAGGCCAGAAGTCGAATTCCGTTTCGCCCTTCCAAGGTGCTGGCAGGGCCGCGCGCTCTGGGGAGGCTCCCTGGGAGACCCATGCCTGGCTTCTGCCAGCTTCCATGGCGGCCAGCGTTCCTTGGCCCGTGGCCACATCACCCCAGTGGCTGCCTTTGTGGTCGCGTCACCTTAGCTGCTTCCATGTGTGTCTCATCGCCCTCTGTCTCTCTTGGAAGGATGCTCGTGACGGCCCGATTTATCTGGATAACTCTGGGTGATCTTCCCACCTTGAAATCTATAACTTAATCACGTCCGCAAAAACTTTATCGTAGAACGTAACATTCACAGGTTCCAGGGATCGGGGCCCGGATCGGGGCAGGGTCATTTTTCGGGCTGTCGGCACACCTGCTGACCTCATCTTCTGCTACCTTGCCTCTCACTCCCTCTGCTCCAGCCACGCTGGCCTCCTTATCATTCGCAAACACACCAGGCTCGCTCCTGCCTCAGGGCCTTTGCACTTGCTTTTCCCTCCATCTCGATCTCTCTTACCTCAGATAGTCACAGTGGCTCACCCCCTCAGCTCCTTCGCGGTTTCCTTCAGATGTTCCTTTTTCACTGAGGATGTCCCTGACCTAAAAATCACGTTCCCCTGCCGAACGTTCTGATCCCCTTTTTTGCCGCGATTTTCTCTTCATGCTTATCGTTCAAACTATGTCCCCAAGTAGGACGTAAACTCAGAGGGGACAAGGATTTTTGGTGTTTTGTGCATCGTTGTGTCCCCGGCACCCGGAACGGTACCTGACACCAGTATGGGTTCTGTAACCATCGGTCGCGTGTACAGATGTGTATACTCTGGGCCCATCTGTCCGGAGCAGACGCAGGGCCAAGGAGCAGTCAGCACGAGGGGGCCGAGTCAGGAGGGCTCCCCGAGGGACAGGCTGGGAAGAGTCAGTGGGACGGGTCATCTAAGAGGGAGAGGCCTGGCGTAGAGGTCCAGGGAAAGAGGGGAGAAAGGAGGCAGAGCTGGGCTTGCCTGGGTGGGACGAGTGTCCGGTACGGAGGGCCCGTGGGATGGATGGAGGGTAGGACAGTGATAGCGGTGGGTATTGGGGCAAAGCAGCGATCTTAGTAGCATGGTCTACACAGAGGCGGCAGCGGGTTGCTGGAAGATGTGGCCGAGCCGAGAGATGGCAGGGGACAGACCCCAGCCAGGCATGAATTTCCACACCCTTTCTAAACCCCCGCGCCTGCCCACACGCCTCCCTCCATCCCCTCACGTGCCTCGGAAGCAAGGAGGCATTTAAGAGTCCGCCCGAGATGTTAGTGGAACCGCCAGCAGCCCGGATGGGGCTGCTCTTACCTCCCACCCCCCCCCCCCACACCCGCTTGTGAGTCCGGGAATCTTCGCGGCCGACGGGCCTCTCCGCCTTCGCCTTTGCCATGCCTCCTCCGGAGCCCCCGCCACCTTCCGGGGACAGTAGGCTTGCGTGGGACTCCACTTGATGAGCAGAGCCGGCGATCGGGAGGGGAGGGGAGGTGCGGCTGTGTGGCCGCTGGGCCGAGGGGGCTCCAGGAGGGGGGCGCCGCCTCCTCGCTCAGCCTTCCCGAGGCTGTGTCTGCCAGCATCCTAGTTTAGAGAGACGTGGGCATTTGGAAGTAGACCAGCTGCCTGGCGGCCGCGTGCTGTCCCAGCCAGCTTCACCTCGAGGGCTTGGGCTGCGGGCCTGAAGGACGCCCTCTTCCTGAAGGAGGGGGCCGTGGAGACTGGAGGCCCGGAGGTCTTCCTGGGGGCGCTAGCATCAGGGAAGGAGGGGGGAGGGCAGCCGTCTCCCCCCACCCCGCTGTGTCGCATGGCCCAGGAAAGGTCCTGGCCAGCAGCTGGGAAAAGGAAGAGCCAGGGCGACTCAGCCCCCTGCGGCCCCTCCATACAGCTCCTGTCACACGGGGCAGTCTGCCCCTCACCCCCCAGCTCTTCTCCACAGCTGTTGGGTGGTGAGTGGTGGAGGGTTCCCCCCCCCCCTTATCCTCCCCCTTTTCTGTTTGCAACAGCCTCTCGGGGGAGGTCAGCAGATCTGCTGGAGGAGATGGTTCCCAGGCCCTCATGGTTTGGCAGCTCGTGCAGAGAAGTCAGAGCCGGTTCCCCTGGAACGGTCCCCCTCGGGCCCCTCCCTTGGAATGGAAGGAAGGGTGTTGGTGGTGGGAAGCGATCTTGTCCTCCGGGGCCTCGTGCTCAAGCCAACAGCTTCCTCCCTCAGGTTGGGGCCCAGGAAGTAGGTCTACACCTCCCTCTGTCTTGATCTTGGGCCCCTGGCCTTCGAAGCAGCCAGGCCCGGGGGGAGGGCTGTGGCCGACCGAGAGCTCTGTTCTCACGAAAGGCAGGACAGGGCCCAAGAGAAAGAGTTGTGATAAAGCCAAGAGGGGTCAGGAGTCGGGGCCGAGTTCAGGATTCTGGCTTCCTCCTCGCCGAGAATGTCCCCTCCCATGTGTCTTCAGGAGGACTTCGGGGGGGCCCCCAACACTTACTCTGTGGACAGGGAAAGGGCATGAGACCAGCCTGAGAAACCACACTGCACCCAAGTCTCCGCTGCGGTCCAAGATGGAGGACGGGGGAACCCCTCCTGCCATCTTCCCTGTGCCGAGGGGTCGAGGAGGCCAGCGGTTCCCCAAGCCCGTGTTCTTTCGAAGCTGGTTGGCATGCGGAGGGGCAGTCCTTGTCCTCAGTGGCGGGGAGCACCCAGAACAGCCGGGGCCACTTCCACGTGTAAGAGTTGTGCGAGAATAAAGAGCCGGTTGGCCTTACTGGCTCATCAGGGAGGGCTTCCTGGAGGACGTGATTGGGAGAGAGGCGGGGCGGGGGGAGAAGCCTGAGAGAGTCAAAGAGGCTGGTGGAGGCGAATGAACAGACGGGAGAGAAGCCGCCCAAGAGCCAGCGCCCTCTGTCCGGGGCGTGGGGTGGCTGCTTCCCCAGAGCCTGCCTGAGAAGCTGTTCTGTTTCACGGGCTTTCTCTCCCCGCAGACCCCCCTGTCCTGGCAAGAGCTTGAAGGCGAGCGGGCCAGCTCCTGTACACACAAGCGCTCAGCGTCCTGGGGCAGCACAGACCACCGGAAAGAGGTAACCGCTCCCTTCGCCTCCCGGGCCACGGCAGCTGGCTCCTGGCCACGGCCAGCACCGTGAGGCATCTGCGCCGAAGTGGCCCCACGTCTTCGGTCGCCCCCGCCTTGATCTAGCCTTTTCCCTAAGGAGATGGCTCCTTCGAAGCTGTGTGTCAGTGTCCCGGGGGGGCCCGGCTTAGGAGTCCAGACCCTTCCGCCGGCCGGGGCTTTGCCAGCAACTGCCGGTGCCCTCCGACAGCCAGGCGCAGGGCGGGAGCCACCCTGTTCTCACCTTAGTCTGAGGTTGTGTCCAGATAAGCCGATCGGAGACTGGAGAAAGACGGAGAGTGAGTTTATGGGAACCGGAAGCCCCCCAACCTCACTTCTTCCTTAACTTATCATCCGGCCTTATTTATTTTTTCTTAAGTGTTTTTTTATTTAATGTTTATTTTTGAGAGAGAGAGACAGAGCAGGGGGGGGGCAGAGAGAGAGGGAGACACAGAATCCGAAGCAGGCTCCAGGCTCTGAGCTGAGCCTATACGGGGCTTGAACTCAAGAACCGAGAGATTACTATCTGAGCCGAAGTCAGACGCTCAACCAACTGAGCACCCAGGTGGCTCAGCCTTATTTTTAAAAGAAGAGAAACAGGGACGCCTGGGTGGCTCAGTCGATTAAACTTCGGACTCTTGATTTCGGCTCAGGTCATGAGCTCAAGGTCTGTGGCTTCAAGCCCTGCATCGGGCTCTGCACTGATGGCACAGAACCTGCTTGGGATTCTCTCTCTCCTCTCTCTCTGCCCCTCCCCTGCTCATGTCCCATCTCTCTCTCTCTCTCTCTCTCTCTCTCAAAATAAATAAAAAATAAAGATTAAAAAATTAAAAAAAAAAAGATGGCATTGTGTTAAAAAAAAAAAAACACATAAAAATAAAAGAAGAGAAAAAGACTCGTGTGTTCCCAAACACTTTTCCCCAGCCCTCCGTCCCCATCGGGAAGACTCCAGTCACTGAGGTTGAGGAGAGACTGGGATTCCCGGTTCCGGACCAGTCCTGCTTTCCACACCAGGGGGCAGCCCCTGAGGGCTGAGTCTCTGGGAGTCACCTGGAGCCCCTCTCGGCTGCAAGAACAGGGAGAAAATGGGAAGGGAATGCCCCAGAGTTGAGCAAGTTATTCGCACTAAGCGCGGAGTCCCGGTATGCGCGGTGCCTGATAGCAAATCTAAAACCACTTTCTTCCTGGCCGTGGTCACAACTCGCGTGGCTCCGGGCGGCGGGTCGACTCTCTGAATTCGGTTTACTTTGGGCCTATATTTAAGTAGATCAGCACCTCCGGAGTATTCAGCAGTGAGGGCGCGGGGGTAGAGGATTACAGATGTGACGGGGATAATAGTCAAAAGCGTTGATGGCGACGCGTAATCCTCACGAGATGCGGAAGTCCGGACGAAAGCTGATGTTCCTTCTGGAGAGTCTGCTCCTTGCTCCGTGCCGTCTGCTTTCAAAATGGGGGGACAGCCTTCCACCCTTCCCGGTCCCAGGGCCTTTGCGATAGCCGCGAATGTACTTTGAAGACTGAATTCAAAAACCTCATTTCCCATTCCTATTAATAGAGCAGTAGTCCCCGCCTTTGGAATCTGGGAGAGACAAGGATGGTTTCGGCAGTGCGTGTCGTTAACTTTTTGGAAACCGACCCGTCTGATTGTTCTTTCCAACTGATCCATGCAATCAGAAAAAAAATGAATCAGTAAATAAATATCTAGTTAGTAAGGTCTCCAACCTGCCCGACGAACGTATCATCCCGGTTGTGACGGGCACGAGAGGTTTTTCCAGCCTCCTGTCGTGGATCTTCGTGGGCTCGGGCAGGAGCTACTCATGGCAGGAGGGACCCGGTGCCCTTTAGCTCTGCCTCACCTGCCTCTGCCCCACCCCCACCCTCTCTCCGGGCTGCCAGATTACCAAGTTGAAGCAACAACTGCAGAGAACGAAGCTGAGCCGCAGCGGGAAGGAGAAGGAGCGGGGCTCCCCCCTCCAGGGGGACCACGCGGTGCGGGGAGCGCTGAGGGTATGTTTCCGCCCCCTCCCCGGGGCCCCGCACCCCTTGTCTTCTGTCCCCCCCCCCCGGTGGCGGTCCGCTCAGGTCTTACAGCTGTTGACAGACTGCCACCCTGCACGTGCCACGGCCGCGTGGCTGTCCAGGTGGTTTTAGCGGAAACTCGCACTCTGGGTGAGGCCGGAAGGGTTTCTTGCCCTTGCGAATCGCTCTCCCCTCAACCCCTGCGCCCGTCTCCAGGGAGGCAGTGGTAAACCTTATCTAAAAGCTAACTCTAAAAAGAGCAGACTCGAAAAGCACACTCTAGACCTCGCGAAGCGCTAACTTCTGGGGAAAATGGCCACCAGGTTTTCCTATAGCAACAGGGGACCGTCCCCAGAGCCTCCTTTGCTCCCCTCCCTTAGCCCTGCCGTGTAGACATGCCCTCACCCCCTGAGCTTCCCCCCCCCGCACCCAGAACTAGCAATTGTATGGGGCTTGGTGGGGGGGGGGTTCCGTGATCGCTACATCTGCCTCCTCCTCAGGCGTCCCCTCCCAGCTTCCCCTCAGGGTCCCCTGTCCTGCGACTCAGCCCCTGCCTGCACCGGAGCCTGGAAGGGCTCAACCAAGAGCTGGAGGAGGTGTTTGTGAAGGAGCAGGGTGAAGAGGAACTGCTGCGGGTGAGTGGCGCGCGCCCTCGACGCGGGACAGCGGTGGCCCCAGGGCGGGGGGGGGGGGGGGGGGACTCTCACTCCCCAGACCAGGGAGGCCTCCGCAGAGCAGTGCAAACACCAGCCTGCCCGAGTGGAGGTGGAGTTCGTTAGACCCAAATGGACTCGGCCACCAGGACGGCCGAGCAGGGCGGTGCGGCCCGGGCAGGCTTCGCGGCGCGGAGTGGGAAGAGAAGGGGCCCGGCCGGGGGGGAGAGGGGGGCTCCCCGGCCGGGAGGAAGGGGCCAGGCGTCGCTCTTCAGCCACAGCACCGGCTCCCGGCTCCCGGCGTCCCCACGGCCATCCCCCCTCACTGTCCCCACCCGCGTCTCACCTTCCCGCCCCCCCCCCCACGTCCACCTGGTGACCCACATTCATCCTTCATGCCCAGCTGCCCCCGTGCAGCCTCCCCACCCACCCCCACTCCCGGGCAGAATTATTTGCCTCCTTTTCTGCCGTCTCAGGCACATTTTTGCACTGACACAGTACAATTGGAGAATGCCAGTTGGGCAGTATTAATATACTTCGAACGGGCGCACTCCTCGGTTTATGAGTTACCTGCTAGTTGATTTTTAATTTACAAAGATGTAGGATTTTATGCCCCCCCCCAGACACACACACACACACACACACACACACACAATTTGGCAAGCTGCGGGTCCGAGTGCCACGGAGGGTTAGAAAGCGAGGTGGGGGCATTTCGTCCGTGATAATGACGTACGCGCTTGCCCTGCAGTGGCTCGCGCGGTACGTGGCCTGGTGGTCTCGTGCTTCCCGAATGTTCGTCATCTTTGCGCTCCCGGGGAAGGTCCCCGCCCTCGAGGCTTAGAGCCTGGCGGGGGCATCACCTTGAAACCATACAGATAAACTCGTACTTCTAAATTGGGCCACACGGGCTGTGGGAAAAACAGGAGGGGCTTTCCCTTAAATTAGCGACTTAGGAAAACCATGGCCTGTTGTCCCTGCATGTTGGGAACAGAGGACAGGACAGCAAGGGGAGGGTCGCTGCAGCTCTCTTGGCCTGAAGAGAGGGGCCTGACCGTCCTTCCCCGCCCTCTTCCCCGGCAGATCCTTGATATCCCTGATGGGCACCGCGCCCCAGCTCCCCCCCAGAGCGGCAGCTGTGACCACCCCCTCCTCCTCCTGGAGCCCGGCAACCTTGCCAGCTCTCCCTCCGTGCCCCTGGCATCCCCCCAGCCTTCGGGCCAGGCCAGCCGCGAGGAACACCGGGGTGCAGTCGAGGAGCTGGCGTCCACCCCCAACGACAAAGGTAGGCTGAGGAGGCGGGGGCAGCAGGTACGGGGGGCGGGGCCTCCACCCCCTTTCCGCTTCTAATCAATTTCAGGCCTGGGCCATCTCCTTACTAACTGACTAGAATATCTTCGTGAGCCGTCTTTACTATCTATGTGATACCAGTAGTAATTACAGTCCTCAGTCCTCCACACAGATTCTGATTTGTTTATTTTTTAATTAAAAAAAATTTTTTTAATGTTTATTTTTGAGAGAGAGAGAGAGAGAGAGTGCGAGCAGGGGAGGGGCAGAGAGAGAGGGAGACACAGAATCGGAAGCAGGCTCCAGGCTTTGTGCTGTGAGCACAGAGCCCGACGCCGGGCTTGAAACTCACAAATCGTGAGATCTTGGGGCGCCTGGGTGGCTCAGTCGGTTGGGCGGCCGACTTCGGCTCAGGTCATGATCTCGCGGTCTGTGAGTTCAAGCCCTGCGTCGGGCTCTGTGCTGTCGGCTCGGAGCCTGGAGCCTGCTTCCGATTCTGTGTCTCCCTCTCTCTCTGCCCTCCCCCTGTTCACGCTGTGCCTCTATGTCTCTCAAAAATAAATAAACATTAAAAAAAAAAATTTTTTTAAATCGTGAGATCTTGACCTGAGCCGAAGTTGGACGCTTAACAGACTGAGACGCCCAGGCGCCCCCAGGTTCTGATTCGTAATTTAATATCAAGTCTCTACACCTGCACTTGCATCTACTTCTGACCATGACCCTGGCGAGCAGTGCCTCCCATCCTCATTTTTTGGTGAAGTCCCAGCATGCTCGGGAGAAAGCGGTGAGCCTGTCCGGGGGTCCACCGTGCGCGTCACCAGCAACAGGTCTCGAGGTGGCTGCGAAAGATCTAATATAAGCGAAGGTGGGCTCCTGCCCCCTGGGGTCACACTGACCCCGATTGAAACCCAAGCTTTCTTGAGTCCAGACCTCCACTGTGTCCTGTGCCCTGGCTCCTTTCCGAGAGGGCGAGCCCCAAGCCCTTCCTCCCCGCGATAATGATCGCCCTGTCCTAGAGCCCCAGGGCCTGCCTCGGCGAATTGGGTCCTCGCAGCACCCTGTGAGGGCGGCTGGTCAAGGGCATGCCCTACCCATACACAGAGGTAAACAGAGCATAGAGTAATAAGGAATTAATGTGAGAGAAATACAGATAAGGTCAATATTTGCAGCCTAGGCAAAGTATGTTCGCCGTGTGGAAAGGGAGAGGAATTTTATCCCACAAGTGGGGTTGAGTCAAGATGGCTTCTCTGAGTCAGTACAGGAGCTCTTCCTGGAAGAGGGGGTAGCTTCTCCAGACCGTGGAGAGGAAGAAGCTGTGGTACGTTCCCAGCAGGGCAGCGCAGTCTTGGAGGAAGGCGGGGAGATGGGAGTTCGTCTTCTTTAAAGTCAGACTTGGAGGGGCGCCTGGGTGGCTCAGTCGGTGAAGCCTCCGACTTCAGCTCAGGTCATGATCTCGCGGTCTGTGAGTTCGAGCTCCGCGTCGGGCTCTGTGCTGGTGTCTCAGAGCCTGGAGCCTGCTTCAGATTCTGTGTCTCCCTCTCTCTCTGCCCCTCCCCTGCTCACGCTCTGTCTCTCTGTGTCTCTCAAAAATAAATAAACGTTAAAAAATAAATAAAGTCAGACTCAGAGCCCAGTTGCAGGCCACCTCCTGGGAATACAGAATTGATTAACAGACCCGATTTTTCCATCAATCCGGCTGTATATTTTTTGTTGTCCTGTATAACGAGATACGGACCTTCGTAAGCCACCCCGATGATGTTTTAAGGCAGCGTACGGATGGACAGCCTGGGTTAGCATAACCGTCGCCAGCCCCTTCACACCGAGGCCTGAGCCCAGGCACGCGCAGACGGAGGCCTCCTGTGCCTTCGGCTCCCCTGGACTCAGCCTCGCTCTCTTTGCAGCCTCCTCTCCGGGCCACCCAGCCTTCCTCGAAGACAGCAGCCCGTCTCCGGTCCTTGTCTTCGCCGCCTCCCCTCGGCCCAATCACAGCTACGTCTTCAAACGGGAGCCCCCGGAAGGCTGCGAGAGAGTGCGTGTGTTTGAAGAGGCCACGTGAGTACCTGCCGCGGGTGGGGCGGGCAGGCAGGGCTGGGGATGGCGGGCAGCCCTGCCCTGTCCCACCTCACTGGCCCCTGCTGCAGGTCTGGGACTCTCTGGGCCCCGGGGATGTCGTCAGCTTCCGATGATTGGCATTGCACTTTTTCCACAATCAAACTTGTTGACATTACCTACTCTGAGCCCTTCAATCTTTGCTTATCGTTATCTCCATGGAAACCTGCTCTCTGCCCACAGGCCAGCCACAAGTGCTGCAGGAGCTGGAGAGGAAAGAGATCTGAAACCTAAACCCTTTGTGTCTTCGATTTTTTTTTTTTTCCATCCCCGGGGAAGGTGTGAGCTCGCTAGGCGGTAATCGGAGAGAGAGACCGAGAGAGAACCTGTTCGTTCTCTCAGGCAGAGATGAGAGGTGTCCTGTCCCCACTGCAGTGACAGTCCCCCAGACAGCTTCCTAATGGCTTCTGAGTCAAGTCTCCACCCTGTGGCTGCCGTGGTTCAAAGTGTCACGAACTCCCAGACAGAAATTTCCAGGCCTTGCAAGGAAGGACTATGGAAGAGTCCCAAACCGGGCTGGACGATTCAGAAGCCATTCCGATGTTGATTTTTTTTTTTTTTTTTAATTTAAATTCCAGTTAGTTAACACGCAGGGCAATATTGGTTTCAGGAGTCGAATTCAGTGATTCGGCACTTACACATACAACGCCCAGTGCCCTCCTTCATACATACCCATCCCCCATCTAGCCCATCCCCCCCGCCACCTCCCCCATGGACCCTCAGTTTCTTCTCTATCCTAAGAGTCTCTTGTGGTTTGTTTCCCTCGCTCCTCTTCACACCCCCCTTCCCATTCTGGTGTTGATTGATTTCTTTACCACCGCGCCCTCCCATTCGCAGGGAGGGCCCCTTAATCGGTGCCCTAAGAGCTCAGCGCATCCCCCCCGCCAGCTTCGTCACCAGTGGGGCGGATTCGCAGGAGGATGTAGTCACGGAGCGTGAGCCAAGGTGTCACTGGGACAGGGTTTGAGGCCTGAGAGCTCGGACAAGGGAGCGGACAGTCCGTGGTAGCGGCAGCCGGTACATCTGTAAGCCGGAGTGGGGGTTACAGACACAATCACGGCCCCCCCCGGGGGTTTTGCTCCCAGCATCGCCCTTGCCTGGTAGCTCACCAAGAGCCCTGGGCCCTCAGGGGTGGTGTGGAGGAAGAAGGCTCTCTAAGAGAGACGGTGACCCACCGATTGGTGTCCGGGACGGCCTGGGATCGAAATTCTCAGCTCCGTGCGGCCTCGTCATTGTTATCGCCTCTCCTCCTGGGAAGTTCTCGTGGTTAGCAATTCTCCCGCCGCGTTCTCCTTTTCCTCGCCGCCGATCCTAGAAGATGGCCTGGATTTCCCAGGGAGGGGGGAATCGGGCCCTTCAGGGTCATGGCCTCACGTCCTCTGAGGGGTGTTTGGCCTCCTGGGGCGCCATCCCCAAGTGCGCGTGCGCACACCGATTCTTTCCGGCCCTTCTTGGTCTGGGGGGCACCTTGCCACTGCGGGGCTGCTGCTTTTTTTTTTTTTTAATGTTTATTTTTGAAAGAGAGAGAGGGGGGAGAGGGACCGAGAGAGGGGGGGGACAGAAGATCCAAAGCAGGCTCCGCACTGACAGCAGAAAGCCCGATGCTGGGTTCGAACTCGTGACCCGCGAGATCGAGACCTGAGCTGAAGTTGGATGCTCAGCCGGCGGAGCCCCCTCGGGTGCCCCCGCCCCCCCCCCCCCCCCGTCTTCTTTATCCTAAGGATTCCTTCCTCTAGAACTCTCTGACCTCGCTCCTTTCATCCTTCCTTTTCCTCCGCCTGATCCAAAGGGTAGGGGTTGTTCTCTCCCCATTAAAGGTGAGACAGGCGGGTCAAGGCCACCTGGCGAGTTAGAGCCCAGACCTCCTATTAAGGTCGGGCTGCCTTCTCGAGATGGCTGTTACCCTTGCCTCTCAGCAAGGGCTTGGAAAAATCACACCTTTCAAATGTGTTCAAGAAGGAGATTCTTTAGGTCAGTAGATTTCAGTGGGGGCATTCCCCCCCCCTCCCCGGGGGGACATTTGGCAATGCCAGGGAACAGTTTTGGTTGTCACAGCATAAGGGGGGGGCCTGGGTGCTCCTGGTACCTCCTGAGTAGGGACCAGGGATGCCGGTAGGCATGCTACCAGGCCCAGGAGAGCTCCCCGCAACCAAGAAGTATCCGGCCCCAAACATCAATAGTGCTGATGCTGAGAAACCCTGCCTTAGGCTATAAAAGTCTTAGAAAATCACTTTGCTGGGGGGGGGGGGGGACAAGTGGTCTGCCCCCAAAACACTGCTTACTGATAAAATCTCTCAAATTAAAAGATCCCTCGGTTTCCTCTTCGAAAATCACATTGTGAGGAAGTCCTCCTTCCTGTCTAGCTTCAATCTCTCCTGTTTCTAGCTCAAGGAGATTTCCTGTTGTTGAGCCCTCTTCCTAATGAGCGGAGAGCCGAGGGCCCAAAGACGGGTCGGTGCTCAGCGGCCTGTAGTTTTCTCGCCAACTCCCCGTCCCGTTTGAACAGAGAGCCAGCTCCCCTGCTCCCCCGATGCCAGGAGAGCTGCCGCCTCTTCTCATCGGCTCTTTCTCCCCCTGTGTGTGTCTCTCTCCGTTCTCCAGGTCCCCGGGCCCCGACCTGGCCTTCCTGACTTCCTGTCCTGACAAGAACAAAGTCCACTTCAACCCGACCGGCTCGGCCTTCTGCCCCGTCAGCTTGATGAAGCCCCTCTTCCCCAGCATGGGTTTCATTTTCCGCAACTGCCCCTCAGGCCCGGGCTCCCCCCTCCCCCCCGCCAGCCCCAGGCCACCACCTCGGAAGGATCCAGAGGCCGCCAAAGCCTCCTCGCTGCCTTTCGAGCCATGGCAGCGCCCCCCGCCGGCGGAAGAGCCCGTGCTTTTCCAGAGTTCCCTGGTGGTCTGAGGGCCCCCACCCACCCCTTCGCCGTGGAGACCAGTGCCTTGGTGGCAGGCCCCTCCCTCGCTCCCCTGAGGTGGGGGAATGAAGGAGCCCTTCCCTTCCGGCCTTCGAGCGAGCACTTTCATTTATCGTGTCAAAGCCCCCGGGGGTCCTCTTTCTGACGGACCCCGGCCCCTCCGCGTGTGAGGGGCCCCGCCTTCTCCACTAGCAGCTGGGCAGCTCACGAGTCACACACCTGTGTTCTTGCCGCCTCTCTCACTTGGTGGAAAACTCACCAGAAGGTCTTGGGTCCCCCACCCCTGGGTGTGAGTCCAAAGGGCTGTATAGGGCGCCCTTGACCTTGTCATGGAGCAAGCTGGCCAGGATCGAAGGAGAGGGGGGACCCACAGATTCCCTTGCCTCTCCCTCACAGACACGGAGGAGGAGACGTGACGATAGATACCCCCCCTCCCCATGCCTCCCTCTCATTGGAGGAGCCGACCAAAGCAGCCCTCGAGGGCCAGGACACTGGACCAATCCAGCTGCTGGCCGAGGCGGGAGCCAAGCGGTTTCCCAAGTGGCATTCTCGTCTCGCTTTCGCCCTAAGATTGTCTTAAGCAGCGGCCCGGCTTGCCCGGCCCCAGGTGGGCCGTGGGGGCGGGGGACAGCTGGCATTCCTCCAGGAGGCAGGTGGCGGCTCTACACCCTCCCCCTGCCCCAGGACGGGGATGGATTAGAAAAATGCCTATTTTTCTCGTATCGATGTAGAAACTCTATTTTCTCCCAAAGACACTATTTTTGCAGCTGTTTGAAGTTTGTATATTTTCCGTACTGCAGAGCTTACACGAAATCGAAGACGAATGTTAAAGTCCAGGTTTTCTCATCCTGTGTTTAGAAGTTGTTTTGTTTTGTTTTGTTTTGTTTTTTGCAGATCTTGGTGTTAATAGACCAAATAAATGAGTATTCCCAGCAGCCCGAGGTTCTGGCAGACATGTTTTGGAGGGAGGGGAATGACTGTATCGATCATTTCATGCGTATCTTCCCGCGGGGTCTTTACTCGACACCTGATGACGCGGACGTGGGTGTGGCGGACGTGGGTGTCGCACGGATGGACAGAGTGCCTGTCCTCGGGTCACGAGGCTTGGATTCTTTCCCCGGACATCTCAGCAGCAGGTCCACGGAAAGGCTGTCCAGAAGGAAGGGTGCAGTGGAGGTGGGGCGAAGGAGTGAGTGGGGCAGCCCTTTATATTTGGATGAGTCCGGAGACGCTCCCTAGAGAGAGTGGGTTTCCGAGAGGAAGTGAGGGTGACCAAATTTGACATCGCGGGCGCCCCTGGAACCAGCAAGGGGAACAAGACGAGGGAATGGCAGTCGGCTTGAAACTCTTGGCACAGTTGTAGGGGGGGCTTGAGCTTCTCCGGAGCTTTCTTTTCCATCTCGTGAGGACTCACACCACGGAGGCGTCTGCAGCCTCTGGGCTTCATCGCGCTGCACCTGTAAGACCCCAGAGGCTTTGAGGGGGGGGGGGAATAACCACCCCAACATTTCCGATGGCGCTTTGCGATTAACAAACGTGATCGCCGGACACACGCTCCCCACCGTACGGGTAGAAAGTTGACTCCCCCAAGGGCAGTCATGATAACTACGATCGCATGTATCTTGTAAGACCTCAAGACAAACCCCGAAGGCAGGCTACCCCTGTAGGCATTGGCTCGGTAAGCGTCAGAAACCCCGTGACGTGCTTGACATGAAGTCGTCCCGAAATACCACAACACAAAGAGTGATTGAAATGGGATAAATCCCACCGGACTCGTGAGCGGAGGGCAGGAAGATTGTAGAACTTAGCCCCAAAGACACAAAGCGGGGGAGCTGAGATGGGGAAGCAGATCCTCTGAATCCGGCGCCCGTGCTTCTAACCGCGGCACTCTCCTGCTCCTTGTCGCTTTCCCATTAATTTCAGATGCGGAAACTTGACTCAGGTGAGGGAATTGTCTGAAGTGCCAGCTGGTGAAGAGGCAGGGCAGGGACTGGAACTCTCTCATGGCAGCTACCGTTCGGTGCCCTGGGATCACAGGCTGCTTCAGCGGAATAAGCCAGAGGGCAAGAGAGCAAACTGCAGGGGGGGAGGGGGAACACCTCATTCCGAGGAGAGACCCCTGTCTTCTTTCTCTTACCCCTCCCCCCGAAAGATGTTTGGCCTCCCCCCAAAGCCTTAGTGAGTCAGGCCCGGAGTGCCGGGTGTGGCGCTGCCCGGGGTTTCCTTCCTTTGCCTGAGGCCGTGCCAAAGGAGTGGGCTGTTAGCAGCAGAGAAGGAGCCTCTACCCAGAGAGCAGCCCAGAGTCCATTGATTAAGTGGGACTTGGGGGTTGTAGTGTCAGGTCCTGGGGTCTTGCCCTAGCTCTTGGTGCCGGCAGGTGGAGAGAGGGGTCCAAAACGGAGGTCACTAATGGGAAAGAATCTGGAGGGTGGCGGGCCCCTTGTTGGTGATGTAGAAGCCTCTGGAGAAAATCCACTTCCGTAAGCTTCCATTCCCACCTCCAGGATGTGAGGAGGCACTATCGGAGTTGAGAAGGTGTCCCGGACGAATAATGCCTTAAACTCGCACAGCGCCCTTCACAGTTTATGAACCACTTTCACAAACTTCAGCTCGCTCGATCCTCAGAACAGTCAAGAGGCGACAAAGGTGGCTGTTACTAATTGAGGCTGAGAAAACTGCGGCTTGGCACGTAGACAACACGCATAGGTTAACCCCCCTGGAAGCCTTACCGATGTGGTCTGGAAGGAGGACCGCTCTCAAACGCCTGGTCTTCTGGCAGAGGGTGAGGCGCTGACGCGGGGCAGCAGCTAGGGGGCGCTGAGGTTCCGCTGAGACTTTCCTGGCGTTAGGACCCAGCGGAAGCCTGACCGCTGACTGGGAAACAGACGGTGGGATTTGCCCAGCTGGCCGCTACCTCCTTCCCACTCACCTGTCTGTCTTCGCAGAGCGCAGCCAATTGCTGACCTCCACATCCTCATACGTCATCACTCCCCGCCCGCCTAGCTCCTAGGCCGTCCCGTCGAGCTCCTGCCCGCAGCTGCCCTCGGAGTTGCCTGATCGGAAGAGCTCGAGGGCAAGGAATTAACTTCGGGGCGGCCTGGCTCTCTTGGCCACCGGGGACGAAGCCAAGGTCCCAGGGGAGATCTCCTTTCCTTGGGAACAGTTTTCTGGGTCCCGAGGCGTTTCCCCCTCGGCGGCCCTGAACTGGCAGCTCTGGCGGTGGCTGCTGGGGCCTGCTGAGCAGCGGTCGCATGCAGCTCCTATGAGGCCCCTGTCGCCGGTCGGCGATGTCCGGCTGGAGCTGTCTCCGTCGCCGCCGCTGCCGTTGCCGGCTGTGAGCGGGTCTCCGGTCGGGTCGTCCGGGCGTCTCATGGCCGCTAGCAGCTCCCTGGTGCCCGACCGGCTGCGCCTGCCGCTCTGCTTCCTCGGCGTCTTTGTCTGCTATTTCTACTATGGGATCCTGCAGGAAAAGATGTGAGCAGAGCCCCGGGGCCGGAGCGCATACTTGACCCCCTCTCCCGCCCCTGGGGCCGCCCGCTCCTGACCCGCGTGTCCCCTCGTGCCCTCCCCGCATCCCGACGCCTCTGCAGCCGCGGCTGAGCCTGCTCAGGTTTCCAAAACGCGAAAGTTGGTCTCCGAATTCTCGGGACCTGGGTAGTTTTCTCCCCTTGTTTTTCTTCCTTTTGGATCTAACGGCCTGGTTTTTACAGGCTGAGAATTCTACCCTCCCACAGGTTTCCGTGCCTGTGCCGCCGGATCCTCTTTGGTACTTCCAGATGTTTGCGGACCGCGGGGTCTTTTTGCCCTCGGCTGCTGCCGTAGCCCACCTGCCGTAGCGGGTTCTTTTGCCCACTTCATCTGCTGCTTGGGGTACCTCGTTTCTCTGTCCGACGTGCCGCGTTTCCTCTAGCTCCATCCCTTACGGGCATTCTTTCCCTAGTCTACGAGATTAGCAGGCCGGGATGTCTGGTTTCTAGATAATAAAACCAGCCCCTGTTGTGAACGCGGCCAGTGATCCTTACCAAACTGCCCCTTCCTCCAGGGAAGCAAGATCGTGTTAAAGCTTCCCGTGGCTCTGGGCATACTAGATGCCACTGAGGGAAATGTACTAATTCCTCTCCCTTTCTCCCCCCCCTCATTTCATTCTTAGAACAAGAGGAAAGTATGGGGAGGGAGCCAAACAGGAGACATTCACTTTTGCCTTAACTTTGGTCTTCATCCAGTGTGTGATCAATGCTGTGTTTGCCAAGATCTGTGAGTACCCGTAGAGTAATCCGTTGTGTGCTCTGTTCTCATCTACCTTTTAAGGCACGACTCTCCATCGATTGGGACTCCCACCCTCTTTGACACCTTCACAGCCTCTCTGTTCAGGGTCCGAAACTAATGGCTTTGGAATGGGGTAAAACCCTATTTCCTTAAATTAGACCGACTTCTGAGTCAGAAATGGGCAGAGAATGGGTCTTCTGTGTTCCAGATCCCCACTGAGAATCCTTCCTCTCCCCCACCCCCTTTTTCCCTTTGATTTTCCTTTATGTGTCAGCTTCAAACATGTTTTGAGCTTCTCTCTTTGTTCCCTGGGGGCTACAGCAGGGCTAACTAGTCCCTTGAACCGAACGAGCCCCCCCATCCCTGCTCTGCATGAGGTCTCGTGGTAGGCGAAGGTGAGACTGGAGAGCTTAATCTTCAGAGATTTCCCAGGCTAAGGGGACAGAAATATCTTGTGCCGCTCGTCTTATTGGACAAGTTCCTTTCATGTGGCTTCAACTTTGGCTCAGTCGCCCGTCCCGGGCCCACCAGGTTCCTCTTACATGTTTTTTTTTTTTTGTCTTCTCCCAGTGATCCAGTGTTTTGACACCGCCAGGGTGGATCGGACTCGGAGCTGGCTCTATGCTGCCTGTTCTGTCTCCTATCTGGGCGCCATGGTCTCCAGCAACTCGGCACTCCAGTTCGTCAACTATCCGACTCAGGTGAAACCTCAGGGTGGGATGAGGGTTGGCCCAGCAGTAGTTTGAAAAGAACTAAGGATCCTTCGCTCGGGTCTGTGACTCCCCTAGAAAGAGAATGCGTTGGGGAAATTCAGAGGGCAAAGAAGCAGACAGCAGCGGAGGTTTAGCGGTGGCGGGTTGGCCGTGCCCGGCTGCGCGGGTTCTGCCGCAGGCCCCCCAGGCACTCATCCTAACGTCGCACGGTGCCTGACCCGTCACCGATGTTCAGATATCATTTGCTGAATTTAATTTCAGGTCCTTGGTAAATCCTGCAAGCCAATCCCAGGTAAGCGGAAGAAGACGGTCCCCCGTCCTCCAGCCTCGCTCTTCCTGTAGTGAGCCCTCTCCTCCTCCGCTAGAGCTGCGTGTCCCCGTCGGTTCGTCGGCCCGTCTCAGCTGCCTTCAGAGCCACCCCTCCGTCCCCTCCCGCTGCCCTCCTGTCGGCCGTATCCCTTCCTGCGGTGTTGGGTGTGCGTGAGCCAGCGGCTGACCTAGTCCGCTGCTCGTGCCGGCCGGCCTGGTGTCCTGTGTGTTACGCAGTCATTAGGCACTCTCGATCCCATTTTGTTGTGGGGTTTTTTTGGTTTATTTTTCTGAGAGAGAGGGAAAGCGTGAGTGGGGGCGGGGCAGAGAGAGAGAGAGAGAGAGAGAGAGAGAAAGAATATCTTAAGCAGGCTTCATGCTCAGGGCGGAGCCCGCTCGGGGCTCGATCCCACAACCCTGGTGGTGACCTGAGCCAAAATCAAGAGTGGGATGCTCAGCCAGCCGAGCCCCCCAGGCGCCGCCTCTAAATCCCATTTTGATTGTCAATCACTTTCTCTGAATCTCTCACTCTTCTCTCCTGACCCCACCCTTGCCCTGTTCCTTCTTGGACCTTTCACCTTTGTTCTCTGCCTCTTCCCTGCCTGCCGCCCTCTGTTCAGGTTGCTCAGTCATCTCTATCTGGGAGCCAGCCTCGCACCTTCCCCTCGCCGCCTGTAGGCCTTCCTTCTCAGACAGTTGTTTTCTCCCAGGAGTCTTTTCTGGGCTCTTGAAGAGAAGAGTGGTGGGCTCATCAATGCCTGCGGGTACCTGAATTTTCCACTGTTTCTTCCCTGTAGTCATGCTCCTTGGAGTTACCCTCCTGAAGAAGAAGTACCCAATGGCCAAGTACCTGTGCGTGCTGCTGATTGTGGCCGGAGTGGCCCTTTTCATGTACAAACCCAAGAAGGTAGTTGGGCTAGAAGAACACGCGGTTGGCTACGGCGAGCTGCTCCTGGTACGTGATCCTGGTGGGAAAGGCAGCCTTCTCCAGGAACCACAAGCAGGGAGCATCCCCGCCTGGGGGTTCGAGGTCTCGAGAGGGATCGGGCTGCTCCGTGCCCCCCCCACTTCTGGTCTTGCCTCTTGCTGCGTGGCCCCTGGCTCTTCCCATAGTGGGAAGCCCGAAATACTTAACTACCGCTCGGCTCTCCTGGGGAGGCCTGCATTTAAATACTGCTGTGAGGCCAGAGCGACCTGCGAGCAAACGGGGAAGGAATGGCGTGTCCCTCACTGTGGCTTCTCTGAGAAACCTGGAAGCCAGAGTTTAAAAGAAAAATACAGTAACTGTTGCTTACTGTGTGTTAGGCTCTGTCCCCAGGGGTTTACCTGTCTGTTGGTTAAGTTTTGCAACAATAACCTCGTAACATATATAGTATTCTCTCTGTTTTCCCTATGAAGAAAGTGAGACACAGAGAGGTTGGGTCACTGGCCATGGTCACACAGCTATTAAGTGGCCAGAGTTAGTGGCTAACGTTGCCCAGGGTTCTGATCTGGGCAGTGCGACCGCAGAAGCCAGTCTGGAGCACTGCTCCGAGCCGGGAGGCTGACGTGTCAGGACTAGATTTCCTTTCCTTACTATAACGAAAAATACACGCGACACCACAGCGTGTTCCTGGCCCTGCACACGAGGCTTCACGGCGTTGTGTTGGGAAGTGGTAGGCTTCCCATCCTAGTCTGATTACGTTATGGCTATTGTGGCTCCGATGGGCTATCCTAGTGCCCGGGTGGGGCGGGGCAGGGGGAGGGTAGGGGGAGAGCGAGATAGGGAGACCGAACGGCAGCATTTTGTTCTGAGGACTCCGTCCTAAGGCAGGGGCTTTGTGAGGAGTCTCAGAAAACTTGAGGGTACCGTGTCCTGGGATGCGGGTGGGGGAGGGGGGCCTGGTGGCCTCACCGCAGGGTGTGCCCTCTCTGTTCCAGCTGCTGTCTCTGACCCTGGATGGACTGACGGGTGTTTCCCAGGACCACATGCGGGCTCATTACCAAACGGGCTCCAACCACATGATGCTGAACATCAACCTTTGGTCCACGCTGCTGCTGGGAGCTGGTGAGGAGCGGTTTTGCTGTTCTCGCCGCGTGTCGCCAGAGGGCCATCCGCCCTCCTCCAGTCCTTCCCTAGCACAGATGCCAGTTGCTAACTGTGCCCAGGCCAAGGGCCTTTCTTGGCTCAGAGACGCCCTTCTGCCCAAGCCCCTAGAAGCCTTCCTGGAGAACCCTTCCCGGCAGGCTGTGCTTGCTACTCACCGCGCAGTCAAGGGCAGGTCCCAGGGGTGCCTTGGGAGCCCGCCTTCTCCGGAGAGAGATGAGATGCTGGTATTTGCTGTGTACTGAACGTAGTTCGAATACGAACGCGTTTGCTTTGGAATCGGCACTTACTAACTTTTTCTCAAATCCGGGCCCACGTGGGAAGTATTTTTTGTCCGGCACGGTGGGCTTAAGGAGGAGGCTGCCGATGGCTGGGGGGGGACCAGTGCGCGGGGCCGCCTTGAGCTGGGGACGTGGGGGTGAGGATCTCCCCGACATCTGAGGATCTCCGATTCCAGTGACTTGGGAGGAGTGGCGAGTCGAGTCCCAGGCCTCTCTCGGAAGAGTCTGTAGTCACTTTCTCTAATCAGAAAACTAGGAGGCCGCCCGATGGGACGGTACAGACTCCTTCCCCGCATTCTCTTGGGGAGCGCTTCAGGGGGCCGCGCACAGGCCCGCGCCTCTCACCCCTGGACGCCTTTCCCTAGGAATCCTGTTCACCGGGGAGCTCTGGGAGTTCCTGGGCTTTGCCGAAAGATACCCTGCCATCATCTATAACATCCTGCTCTTTGGTCTGACCAGCGCCCTGGGTCAGGTGAGCGCGGCAGGCCGGGCCAGCGCGGCTTCCCTGAGGGAGACTGACCCGGCGGGGGGAGGAGGGTGGCGGGTCGAGCCCTGAGGGCCCGCCACGGACTGCAGACCTCGTGGCGGGTCCCCGAGGGCCCGGCCGACCCCGCTCCCCCGGTCTCCCTAGAGCTTCATCTTCATGACGGTGGTGTATTTCGGGCCCCTGACCTGCTCCATCATCACCACCACCCGCAAGTTCTTCACCATCCTGGCCTCCGTGGTCCTCTTCGCCAACCCCATCAGCCCCCTGCAGTGGGTGGGCACGGTACTTGTGTTCTTGGGTGAGTTCCCTGCGGGGCAGGCCTCTGGGCACACGGAGCAGCTGCGACGGCGCTTGGGATCCTTGAAACGTCTGTTCATGACGCTGACTGAGTTATTTTAGAGAAGGCGTTTGTAGGAGAGGACAGGAAGCATCGCCCCTAATCCGCCCTTCCTAACGCGCAGTTCACTTTAGCGGTGTCCCCTCAGGGACGTGAGCGGCCGCAGACGCTGAGCAGGATAAAGTTGTTACGCTCTCTCCCTGCCGATCGCTGCTGCCGCGGGTAGGCGGAGAGAACTAGCTAAGAAGTTTTGACGTTTTTTTCTTCTAGTTTTACTGTATTTTACTATGTGTATACATAATTATCTTTATCTTGGCGATTTCTTTTCACTTGCTGCCGTCCTCTGTTTTTGTCTGCGAGGGAGTCCAATGAAACTAGCGTTTGCAAGTTAGTTTTATGTAAAGCGCCGATTTTGGAGGACTAAGGCCGGCCTCCCCCTGCCCTCCTCCTGCTCCCAAAATCGCCAGGTAGGGCTCATTTCTCCTCGTCAAGCTCAGCCCATCTTCTCCCTTTCTTAGGTCTCGGTCTTGATGCCAAGTTTGGGAAAGGAGCCAAGAAGACGTCCCACTAGGAACAGAGAGACTACCTCCACTTCGAGAATATTTAAGTTATTATCTCAAATACGGACATCTCCTGGGCAAATGGACACAATAGGGACAAAGGACTGGGTTCCAGTCTGTTTGGGGTTTTTTGTTTTGTCTTGTTTTGTTTTTTAAGAAAAGGAAGCCAAATCACATATTCTGAAAAAAAAGCACTTGGATTTTAGCGAGACCGAGTTGGCGGTTTCTGTTCCGGAGGACCGGGAGCGCAGCCTGGCGCAGAGGAGAGAGAGGGACGGGGCCGAGCCCATGCGGTTTGCCCAGGCTCCCTCTCGGGTGTAGGTACCCTGGTCGGGGGGCTAGTATCCCCCCCACACCCCACACCCCCGGCGCCCAGGCCTTGCCGGGGGGGACAGAGATTTGCAGCTGTGCCTGTGGCCTCTGCTCCCACCAATGACGCTCTGAATACACCAGGACGGGGGGGGGGGGGGGGGGGGGGGGGGGGGCGGGGGGGGGTTGCTGGCTGTTAGAGCCAGAGACGTGAAAATCACTTCATCGCTTCAAGCTCTGCCGGGCGGGCGTTTCTTTAGGAACTCCAGATCTGTTCTTTCCTCAAGAAACCTCTCTCGAAGTCGGCGGTGGGGGTGGGGTGGGGAGGGAGGGGGGGGGGACAAGCCCAGAGCCGCAGGGGCTGCCGTGTTCTCACGTTTGCCCGCGGCCTCCCCTTCAGCCAAGAGCTCACGCGAGCCCCGCGTGCAGACCTGGCGTGTGTGTCGGGAACAGCTGGGGAAGGTCGCTTCCCTCCCTCCGTTCTCTGCGTCTGTCCTCGGTCCCCTGGGTCCCCTCCCCGGGGGGGGGGTGGTGGCGGATTAATCCTCTTCCCCGGGTCCCCTTCGGCTGCTACAGCGTCGCGGTCCTCTGCCGCCGCGGCTGTGCCAGGGTGTCCCCGTGCCAGCTTCTGCCTGTTGAAAGGGATGCTGGCGGAAGGCACGGTGGCCGGGGCCTGGCACAGAGCCTCTGTCAAGTTTCCTGGGTGGCGGTGGGGGGAGAAGGCGGAGCTCGGAGCGGAGCCACCTGCCCGCCGCTGCCTTCGGAGTTGGAAGCCGCAATCCTCCCCGGGCCGAGCTTTCCACATGAAAGTGCATCGCGACCAGCTGCAACTTTCACTCCATCTGTTCGGCAGCCCCGGCCCCTGGGCTCTCCAGATGGGAGCCCAGCCTCCTTCCGGAGCGGCTGCCTCGCCACCCCTTCCCAGCCTTTCAAGCCAGCCTCGCGTGCGCTCGCGTGGCTCTCCAGGGGCCCCGGTGTCGCTGCAGCTCTGCCCCCAAAGGCCCCTCTCGTTCTGAACTCCTCCCGGAGAGAAGAGGTTTGTAAGCACATCTGACTGAACTAACTTCCTTCTCCACCCCTTGCCTCTCTCTCTCTCTTTTTTTTTCATCCCAAAGTTTGCATCAGTTAGCTCCTTGGACTGACGGTTCTTCCAGACTGTCTTCTGTGGATTGGGTAGGTGGTCAGGGCACGCGACCGGGGCCGGGCACCTACAGGCGGTCCACGCGTGGGCCTGTGTTCCCCGCTGTTGGACCCACCTCCAGCCGCTGCCCTTCCCAACCTGCTGTCTCAGAGACGCCCAATACTAGGCACCAGGAGCAAGACAAGAGTCTTCGGCGGGCGGCGTGGCCTCCCCCGCCACCAGAGCAAGTGCGTCTGTCCTCTCTCCTGTGCGCCGAGAGCCTGGCGCTGGCGTATCCGTTCAGTCCCGTCTGCCCAGCCGCCCCAGCCCTCCCGCGTGCCACCTACTGTGAACTCGCTGGGAGTTCAAAGCTGAGTCGGACCAGTCCTTCCCCTCTGGGGGGTTCACAGCTCCCTAGGGAGACAGGTAAACAAATCATTGCATCTCAGAGGCGCAGAGCTAACGAAGAGGCGCCTGGGCAAGGTGAGGCTTGAGCCTGAGCGTGTGGGAAGATGAAAGGAGGAGGGCACCGAGCCAAGCGGGCAATGGGGTTTTAAAATGCCTGCCTTCCCCCCACCCGCCCCGACCCATACCCCCTCCTCCCCGCTCCCCCTGCTCCTGCCCTCAATCGTTTCACGTGGGAGCAGTGGTTCTGCGCTGAGGCGTCGCTCAGCTGACACGGGACAGAGGTGACGATGTGGCAGGAGCTGCCGCCGTGTTGGTTGGGGTGGGGGGGGGGCGTGCTTACCTACAGGATCGCAGGAGCCGAGCACGCCAAGTTAGACTGAAGTCAGCAGCGTTCTGTTAGGGCTGAGAATGTGAAATCCCAGACAAGTTCCAACAAAAGCAGTGTTGATCGCTAACCCTGGGCGGCCCGATGCCTCGGGTTCCTAAAGATCAAAGGGCTTGCATCTGGAGTTCCTTCTCGGCTCGGCGCAGGAAGGAGGGAGCCAGCACACAAGTTTCCCCAAACACTATGTTTTTCGTTTGGGGTATACTGTACTTAGGCCTATTTCGGTCAAGCCATCGGGTCGACCTCCTGAGCTGTTTGCACTCAGGCTGGTGGTAAGGCGGTTTGCCCGTTTCCTGGACACCGCATAGCCGAGGGCCAGGGGAGTGACCCACCAGTGTGACTGGGGGTAAAAACCTGGGGAGGGCTATTCTGGAATTAAACGTTTTTATTCAATTTTTTTTTAACTTTTTTTTTTTTAATTTATTTTTGAGAGACATAGAGACAGAGTGTGAGCAGGGGAAGGGCAGAGAGAGCGAGGGAGACACAGAATCCGAAGCAGGCTCCAGGCTCTGATGAGCCATCAGCACAGAGCCCGACGTGGGGCTCGAACCCACAGACCGTGAGATCATGACCTGAGCCGAAGTCGGCCGCTTAATCAACTGAGCCACCCAGGCGCCCCTAAACGTTGTTTTTAAAGGGACAAGAATGGGCAGTCTTTCGGGCGAGGCATGGAGGAACGGGCGGGGTGTTTTCTCGCAGCCCTGCAGCCCCCTTACAAAGAGGACCAAGCGAGCACCTGTCCCTTTCAGAGATGGAGAAACAAGTCAGGAAAGGCTGGATGACCTGTGGTAGGTCCTTGGGAATGTCCCTGAGAGATTACCTCGAGCTCAAGCTCCCCAAGTCCTAGTCGTGGTTGGGACCTGTGCCCTCAGCGGGGGAGAAGCAAAGCTCCCTGGGAGGCCCGTGGCCTCCGCCCGCTGGTCCCAGCCAGCCAGCGGGACCGTCCGCGCATTTTGTGAGTCGGGGGTGCTGGCCATGTTCTCCAGATGCCGTAGCAGAGAAGTCACCCCAGGCCTCTCCGGGGTCGCTCGCCCCTTCCCGCTGGGCACACACCAACTGTCTTCAGGAGCCGCGATCTCATAGATGGATTGAACTGCTTTCCCCAAGCTCTTTAGCTCCTGAAAATTTGCCCTTGCGACGCTCCTGGGGACAGTTGAGGCCGGGGCAGGTCTCCCCACGTTGGGAATAGGGAGCCAGAAACCCACCAAAGTGCGTCAGCTGGAAGACCTCGGGGCAGGCAGGGCCCAGAAGCGAGCCTGTACCCCCCACACATCAGGGCAGCAGGCGAAGCCAGTGGTTCCCAGCTCTCTGGATTTCCTGACCAGCTGAATTACCAACTGATCTTGGGGGCCGACAGAGGTGGTTTTGTTTTGTTTTTTTCCAAGTAAGGACATTAAAAAAAAACAAACTAATATCACCATATGGCTTATTACAAGACATTTTAACTCCAAAAGTCTTAGGAAAAGCTATCCACCTCAGAATAAAGGACCCTTTTCCAAAGAAATAGTTGGAAATCATACCCCTACATAGATAATTTTTTAAGTGCAGGAAATTTTCGACATCGAATGCTACTCTACGAGAGTACGTCGTAGGCAGCGTCATGCTTGGGTCAACCCAACTCGGTCGGGTGGGGGCCGTATGCCACAACGCCGTCCGCCGCAGCCGACACGTTACACAGACACGCTGACCGAGATAGAAGCAACCTGCAGCGAGGTTTTCCATCGTTTCGAACATTCTGAGAGCAGCCGAAAACGGCATCCCCCTGACCTGGGCCTCTCTGGCTGCCTTCTCTAGGGCCAGGAGGGAGAGCAGGCTGTGGGGGTCAGGGAGCTTTCCAGTAAGGGCCGTGGGAGAGAGACTCGGCATCCTGCTCCGAGACCCACTCCCCAGACGCTCCGGCCATGGCTTTGGTCTCCCAGCTCAGAGCGCCCGGAGTTTTACTCTGGAAAGGCGTTCACCTCCCGATGAAGGCCAGTGTCTGACAGGCATAGTCCGTCCACTGGGAGCCAGGAGGCTATGCCTGCCGTGGCAAGGGGGTGGGAAGGGGAACAGAGAGGGTCTTGGAATCGGAAGCGCTCCCAGCCCGTGCCTTCCACGCGGCCGAGGCACAAGTCCACACGGGCTGGAGGGTTTACTGCCCAAATAGGCCGATTCCCTGTTATTTCTGGGAGAGGTGGAGGAGGGAAGAGGTTCACGGCCTTTACTGAGGGGAGAGACGGAATGTTTCTTCCTGCCCACTTCTGTGTTTGCTCACGGCACGTGGGTGGCCAGAGCTAGCACAAGTGCTGTGTTTTAGCTGGGTTCTCAGTGGACACCATCTCCTCCTCCTCAGCATCTAGAGCTACCACACTGAGACCACAGCCCGAGAAGGAGAGTGTCACTCCTGCGGAGGTTTGGAACTCCCTGGAATTTTATGGAAAAGTGCGTGTGTGTGTGTGCACGGGCGCGTGCGTAGTGACACTAGTGCTCACGTGTATGTCCAGTCACTAGGTTCATTTTTCTATAACGAGTCCATGCCTCTCTTCAGATTCTCAAAGGGGTTCGTACACAGTACCCGCAATAACCAGGGGGCTCATTTAATGAAAAACGATTTCCCGGCAGACGGGTTTTCCAAATGGAGTGGTGGAACTAGGCATCGCTGCAAAACTCCAGCCCTGCCTGGAGGCGGCGTGGGGTCGAGGTTGCAGAGGGAGGCCGGGAGAGGGACCCGGCCAAGTTCATGTCTGATTTTTCTCCTGGCCCCTCCCGCACACTTTATCTGGGACTGCCGGATTCAGCAAATAAAAACACAGGATGGGGGCGCCTGGGTGGCTCAGTGGGTTAAGCGTCTGACTTCAGCCCAGGTCATGATCTCATGGTTCTTGAGTTCGAGCCCCACATCAGGCTCTGTGCTGACAGCTCAGAGCCTGGAGCCTGCTTCAGATTCTGTGTCTCCCTCTCTCTCTGCCCCTCTCCCACTCATGCTCTGTCTCTCTGTCTCAAAAATGAATACATATTTTAAAACTTTTTAAAAACCCCACAGGATGCCCAGCAACTTCCAATTGGAGAGAAGCAACAGATAATTTTTTTAGTCTAAGTATGTCTCATTCGATACTTGAGACATCCTACTATTAAAAATTATTTGTCAGGGCGCCTGAGTGGCCCAGTTGGTGAAGCGTCCGACTTCAGCTCAGGTCATGATCTCATGGTCTGTGAGTTTGAGCCCCGGGTCGGGCTCTGTGCCGACAGCTCGGAACCTGGAGCCTGCTTCGGATTCTGCGTCTCCCTCTCTCTCTGCCCCTCCTCTGCTTGTGCTCTGTCTCTATCTCTCTCTCTCTCTCTCATAAATAAACATTTAAAAAAATTATTTGTGCAATATTTGAGGCATACTGCTAGGTGGTTTTTATCTGAAATTCAAATTCAGCCAGTGTCGTGTATTTATGTGACAAGACCGTGGCATTAGTCATTAGTTAGTACACGTGTTCTCACGGGCCCTTCTCTCGGATACATTGCCCCTCGCGGTTCTGCCCATGGAGCTTCCAGCCACTTCTGTTCAGGACCAAATATTTTATCTATTTCCCTTTTGGCCCAGAGGCATGCAAGCCTGGACGCAGTCAGCAGGGGGCACCATTTTCTTAAAATAGATCCCCAGCGGCCTTCCAGGGGCCTCGGAAAGAGGAAGTGGGGCCTCGAATTGAATTCTCTGTGCCGGTTCCCTCTGGAGCTCACTTCTCCGCATCTCGCGCCTTGCCAGACTTCCCTCTGAAATGAGAATTCGGATCCTGTTACTTCCCTCCTTAAATCGCTTCTAAGGGTCCGTGGTTACCATCGTAAGGTGGCATGAAAAGGGCTTCAGGTTCCCACTGGAGTCTAGTTTCCCGGCTTCGGCTCCCGCCCTGCGTGAGCCCACCCACCTCGCACTGGCAGCATCTCCATTCATCACGAACTATTTGCAGCTTCCCTGTGCACTGGGTCCTGCCGTGCCTCGGTGCCCACACTTCCCTCTGCTTGGAATTCCTTTTCCACCTGGTGCTTCTAGAGTCTCCATTCATTCAACACATGTCGCGAGCGTGTACTCAGACCAGCCGGGTCCCAGGCGCTCAGCTGTGCGCCCGAGATGCCGTGGAGGAGGCAGCCCGCCACGGCCTTTCCCTTCTGCCTCTCACGATGGGCGGAGGCGAGAAACAGCCCACAGTGCCAAGGGTTAACCAGTCTGACTTCTTCGAGCAGAATCGATGGTTCCCTTCTCTGGTCCTCTGATGGCTTCTCATTTGAAGGGGCCCAGATTCTAACGCCCGCACGATTGTTGCGGGAAGCATGAATGAATGAAGCGAGAGCCAGTTGAAATCAATAGGGAAGGGGTGGGGTGGAGAGGTGGGGACACAAACTGTGGCCTGCAACAGACCGAAAGTGTGTGTCCCATCCAAGGGGACGGTGGCTTCTCCCCTCTTTCAGATTGTCACCGAATCTGTCTCAAAAAAGAAAGGAAAAAACAACTAATTTTTATGTGAACTCTCCCAATTAAAAAAAATTTTTTTTAATGTTTATTTTTGAATCAGAGATGAGCAGGGGAGGAGCAGAGAGAGAGGGAGACACAGAATCTGAAGCAGGCTCCAGGCTCTGAGCTGTCAGCACAGAGCCCGACGCGGGGCTTGAACTCACAGACCACGAGATCATGACCTGAGCCGAAGTCGTACGCTCAACCGACTGAGCCACCCAGGTGTCCCTTTCCAATTTCTAAAATTCCTTGCTAGCCTTGCTAAACATGCCTATAGAGTAGATTTGGCCTGTGGCCACTAGGTTGCCACATACCATGTCGCCACACTGTGTCACAGCCTTGCATCCCATTGATATTTATGTCTATTTTCTCCCCCAGGACCGTGTCTTCGTCTTCGTGTCACGGGCCCCTAACACTGTGACCGGTACCTGGTGGATGTCAACCATCCATCAGTTTGTAAAAGGGCGGAAAGCAGGGAGGGAGGAGGGACCCTAACTGGGAACAACAGTTTGTTGATGGAAATTCTTATTACTACTGCTTTGGGCATTGGGACAGATGGAGCAAGGAAGCCCGAACCGATTTATTGCCGAGCATGCCTGCGTGCGTGAGTGTGAGTTCCCATGTTAGCAGGTGTGACAGCTGGAAAATGTGCCTGAGAACCATCGGCTCCTTTCTTGGGGGGCTCCCAAGCCATCCCTCCCCGTCGTTAGCGGAGGGGAGGGAGGGGAAGACTGCGGGGCTCGTGGTGGCCTCCTGGCTTCCCTCCAGGCCCTGTAGTCGCTGGCACAGAGATCAGAAGGCGTTTATATAGGCACCAACTGACACCTCCTCAGGGGAAGGGGTCCGGCTGCTGCCCCCCACCGCCTACCCGCTGGAGTGCCCACTGCAGAGCCAGCAGTTGCGGGGGGAGGGGGAGCAACGTCAAATGCTCTCACTTCTCTCTCGATCAGAGCGAGAGCGTCAAATGACCTTCACCCCGCACGGGGGAGTCAAAACACACGAGGGAACGAGAAGGCCAGAGGTGGCTTAGACTCTCATGACAGCCCCTCCGAGACCGAGCGGAAGCATGACCACCGGAGCGGTCTGCTGATTTCTGCTAATGATACGCTGCCCTTTTTTTTTTTTTTTTTAATTCTTTTAACGTTTTTATTTTATTTTTGAGAGACATAGAGACAGAGCATGAGTGGGGGAAGAGCAGAGAGAGAGGGAGACACAGAATCTGAAGCAGGCTCCAGGCTCTGAGCCATCAGCACAGAGCCCGATGCGGGGCTCTAACTCACAGACCGTGAGATCATGACCTGAGCTGAAGTCGGCCGCTCAACCGACTGAGCCACTCAGGTGCCCCAATCCTTTTTTGTTTTTTTTTTTAATCGAGAGAAGATGCTGCCTTGTGCCCATATGGAGCGTCTCGTGTGCATTCTAACCGCCCCGACGAAAAAGGACACGCCTTTGGGAAATAGACATCCGAGGCTCAGAAAGTGTATTTTATCTACATTTTCGGGGAAGTAACTAGACGGTTCAGGAATCAGAGCCTCTGTCGTGGCCCTGAAATCTCTCGCGAGGTCTGGAAAATGCGATTTTCTGAATCAGAGAGTGTGGAGAGTATTGGGGCAGCCCGTTGGTGTGAGTCTTTAAGCCGGACTATGGGGATTTCGGCCCCATGATGGTGGTGAGAGGTGTCTCGAACACCAAAGCCACCTCCCAGCCTCCAGGCAGGGCGCCTCTTGCTCCCTTCCAGCGCTCGGCCAGCCGGAAGACTTCCAGAAAGCGCTGTCTCCCCGCAGGCGGTGCTGCCTCAGCCCAGACTCCAGGCCTCACGTCTGGTCCCTGCCCCAGCGTGACCAGCCAAGCAGAGGTGGACGAGGGTCTGTGCCGCACGGCGGCTGCCGGGAGAAGGGGAAGGCAGGGCAGAGACAGGGGGACTCAGACTCTGAAACCCGATTAGGCTTTTCTAGGGAGAGAGGAAGGGGACGCCATAGTGACTTCGTCCTCTGGGTTCCAGCACCCTTCGATGAAATCTACCTTTTCTCCCTCCGTTCCTGGAGGCAGGGATGGTGGCTAACTCAGTAGTTTGCGTTTGGGAATGAGAACATTCTTTGGTGTGTTCCCTGGCTCTCGTTTCTAATGTGACGGGGCAGAGTGACCACCTCTTTCCCCAGAGCACCCCGCTTGGATGAAAAGGAGATTCATACTCCTTCTCTCCTCCTGACCGTCCCACGAACTACCCGAACTACCCGATTCGATTCCTTCCACCTCTGCTTCCTGCTTCCCTCTCCCCTCCCCTCCCCTCCCCTCCCCTCCCCTCCCCTCCTTGGTCCTTGGCTGTCATTTTCCTCTCTCCATACTCCTACCTTCTCTCTCTCTCTCCCTTCCTCTTTCTCTTTCTCTCTGTCTCTGTCTCTGTCTCTCTCTCCCAGTGGTTCTGACAGTAAATCCTTCCCCGGGCACAGGCCCTGAACTTGCTCGCCAGCCCTGCCGGGTTACGTTCCTCGTTCTGTAGCTTCTCCCCACTTCTCTCTCTGGCCGGGCTCGTGGGGCCGGCCTTCCTGCCGCTGGCAGTGCTAACACCCACAATTCATTCCCAGTTGGGGACGGGGGTGGAAAACTGTCCGGAATAAACTGGGAGACGCTTGGCAATCCGCTCTGCGTTCCCCGCCGAGGGCCCCGGGAGAGGGCAGGGAATCCTGGGGGAGAAGAGGCCATTTCACAGAGCACGAAGGGCTGCAGGATCTGGTTTTAACGAACGAACGGGGGATCACAAAAGCTTTTTAGAGACAGCCGGTCCTTCAAAACCAGGGCCTAGTGATAGGGAGGGCCGGAGGCCTTTGCCACGGAAAACAAAGCTGCGACTCAAAGGCATCACGTAGACGCTTCCTTGCTCATCCACGTTCCTGAGTTTAATGTCTTTGGCTTGGGAATTAACTTGGAGCCTTTTCCAACATAGATAAAAATAGAGCTCATAAATGCCATCACAGGCACTTTCCGATAAGGTGGCCTTTTAAGGGAAGACTGAACTCCCAAGCGGAGGGTGTGAGTCAAAGAGCCTCCGAGTGGGTGCTCAGAGTCCCAACGACCAGCCCACTGACCGGCCGGGGGCCAAACAGCGGAGGGACGAAGGAAGAAGCTGCGGGAGGCTCGTGCGCCTGAAACCACAGGAGCCAAGATCTCTCGAGACAAATGTTTATTTCGCCCCCTCCTCCCTTTACGCATCCTACGAGCATTGATCAGAATACCTGCTGTGTGCTCGGAAAGCTGCTTGGCGCCGGAAACGATAGAGGAAAAGAAAAAGGAAATCCCTTCCCACGTGGGCCGGGCAAGCACGATTCAGGGGGAGAGGGCGGTGGAAGCGGAACTGCAGAGACCCAGCTCGGGGGTGTGGGGTGGGGGGTGGAGACACACACAGCTTTCTGGAGGAACGGAGGGGTAAACCAAAGCCTGGATAAGCAGTAGAGAACCCGCCAAGGGAAGGTGGGTGAGGGGGCGGGGAAAGGCGTGGGGAAAATCGTTCTGGTAAGACGTAAGGGCGTGTGCAGAAGAGAGAACTTCGTTTCCTCTGGGGAATTGAGAGTAGTTCTGGGCCGCCTGGGTGGCTCAGTTGGGTTAAGCATGGGACCTCGGCTCAGGTCATGATCCTGCGGTTCGTGAGTTCGAGCCCCACATCAGGCTCTGTGCTGACAGCTCAGAGCCTGGAGACTGTTTTGGATTCTCTCTCTCTCTATCTCTCTCTTGGCCCCTCCCTGGCTCACACTGTCTCTCTCTCAAAAATAAATAAACATTAAAAAAATTTAAAAAGAATGAAAGTAGTTCTGTGTGTGACAGGAAAACTGTACTGCTCAGTGGGATGGGGAGAGCAAGAGGGCCCCCAGAGACAGAGGCTCGGGTCCCTGGTAAAGACCCTTTCACCCTATCAAGGAGCACGGACTTGACCCTGAGGGTAACGGCGAGCCATGGAAAAGCTGCCTGCCAAGAAGTGAGTCCATCGGATCGCCATTCTAGAAAGCTCACTCTGGCTGCAGAGCAGAGAACGAACAGGAAGGGGGGCAAGACCAGAGGCTGGGAGGCCAGCGAGGAGGCCGCCACGATCCAGGGAAGAACTGGAGAAGAGTCCGTGAAGACGGAAGTAGGCAGAGCTGGGCCACCACTGAAGTGCCGACTCGCCAGAACGCGGTGTCGCACCAGAAACAGGCTGGAGGAATCGGGGGTCGTTCCCAGTTCCCGGGCTGGAGCTCCTTGGTGAGACAGGGAACGCTGGAGGAGACGCACTGAGAGTCGGCGCTCAGACTAGCTGGGCGTGTGCATTGGGAGCTCAAGAGAAAGACCCGGCTCAGGACGGATTTGGACAATTCCTTTTCTTTTTTAATTTCTTTTTTTAATGTTTGTTATTTTTGAGACAGAGAGAGACAGAACATGAGTAGGGGAGGGGCAGAGAGAGAGGGAGACACAGAATCCGAAGCAGGCTCCAGGCTCTGAGCCGTCAGCACGGAGCCCAACTTGGGGCTCGAACTCACAGACTGCGAGATCATGACCTGAGCTGAAGTCAGCCGCTCAACCGACTGAGCCACCCAGGCGCCCCTTATTTGGACAATTCTTTAGCAGCTGGGTGGCAGTGGGGCCATGAGAGGGAATGAGCGACCCGGGGCAAGTAGAGACCGCGAAGAGGAGAGGGACCGAACAGAATCTAAGGAAAATGCATGTAAAAAGGCTGGCCCAAGGCAGAGCCCCCAAAGGAGCCGGAGAAGGGGCAGCCCAAGACGATGGAAAATGGCGTTCTGCTGTGGGCCTCCTTCTCCTGCAGGAGCGCCCGGACTTCCCTTCAGGAATTCGCCCCTCCCTGTTCTGGGCCCCGGGGTTGGGGTCCCAGGGGAGAGATGCTGGCCGCCTCTGCCTAACCCTCCTGCCCCACCTCCCGTAGCCCTCCCAACCCACACCCATTTCCCCAGAGTTTCACAAAGACTCGTGTTCCGTCTGGCCCGAGAATCTCCACATCTCTGGGCTGTTTTCCGTCCTCATTCCCCTTCTCCGCACCCCCAGCCTATTGACCTTGCATGCACGCTACCGGCCTCTGCTCAGGCCTTCCCTGACATTCCAGGCAAGACCCGGGCTTTCCGCCATTCATTCATTCATTCATTCATTCATCCATGTTTGGTCAGCGTGCACTGAGCACCCTCCGCCCACGTGTCGGCACCGCGCCGAGCGCTGGGACACCGCGGGGAGCAGACCAGGCTGCTATGGAGCTGCCAGTAGATTAGGGGAGACCGATAATAAATAAGTAAATACTCAAAGAATTAAAAATTGTCGTTAGTGTTAGGAAGGACGTCCGCCAAACGCCACGATAGGGGATAATGGAAAGGGTCCTTATTTGGGAGAGGGTGGATGGTCAGAGGAGGCCGTCTGCGGATGTGAAAATAAACTGAGACCCGAAGGAGGCAGCCACGTGAGAAGCTAGGGCGGAAGTGTTCCCTGCAGAGGGAACAGTAACCGAAAGCGCCTATGGAGGGAAAGAGCTCGGCGGGCTTTACCAGTTCTAGAAATTGACGCATGGCCAGCGCGGCTGAAGCAGAGACAGGAAAACAAAAAAAAAAGGGACACGAGACATGGTTGAATCGGAGACTATTGTAGGCGGCGGTACAAAGTTTGGATTTTATTCTCGGTCCAACGAGAAACACCCCAAGGCTTTGAGCAAGGGTGCCGCACCGTCTGACTTACATTTTAATTAGATTGCCCTGGTTGCTGAGTGAAGAACGGATGGAGGGACGAGCCAAGTATTAGGAAGACTACTTAGGATGCTCTCGTTGTGGTTCAGGCAAAAGAGGGTGGTGGCTGGGTCTTGAACGGGACTGGGAAGATGGAGAGAAGTGGGTGGATTCAAGGGGTGCTTTGCAACCAGAGCTTCCGGGAATTCCGGACGGATTCGATGAGAGGGATGAGAGGAAAGGAGGAGTCGCAGAATGATGCCTGATTCCGGGCCTGAACGACCGGAAAGCGAGCTGGGCTGGCGTGGCTGACGCAACTCCTCAGAAGCCCAGAGCTTGAGAAGCAGCAAGTACCAGTTGGAAACCACTGGGTTGGAGAGTCTTCACGGTCCCTTCCGGTTTTGGAATTTTTAAAATTCTAAATCGAAAACGCTGTCCGAATAGGGAAAATAGTCCTACTTCTTTCGACTCCTCCCGTACCTCGATTGGTAGAGCTCTGTACCCAGGGAGCGTTCAGGAAGTGCTAGTTGGCTGTTCGTTTTGGCACGGACCTTCTATAATTTAATTTCAGATTAAATTCTCTTTTTAAAAACTAGGACTCCAACGTAGACTTTCAGTTGAAATCAATTCACCTTGATCAAGTAGGGCCCCGGCAAGAATAATCTAAAATGGGAAAATCCAAAGTAATTTCTACTTGAGTCGAGGCAGAGAAAAAAACGTGTTTTTGCGAAACTGGTTGTCTACGTTGGGGCCCATGTTATTTTAGGGCAGATGCTGGCAGGTGGTGGACCGATCCCGTCCACAATAGGACCAAACGAATCACCGAAAAGAATTCATAACAGCGACGAATCTCTATTTGCTAACACATTCGTCGTTGAAAACAAATAGTAACCTTCTCACACTTATTTTGAAGCGACGACTTCTGGTAATTTTTTAGACCACGTTCAGAGAGGTACGAGATGAGTGTGTTGCCGGTCCAAGGCCAAAATCAGAGAAAAGCTAGCACTCACACTTGCCGCTTCCTCTCTTCTCTTTCCCGCCGCTGCGTCTTTGCTGGCACTTCACTCCTCCGCCATCGCGTTTCCCAGCTGCTTTTCCAGGTTCAAAACTCAGAACTTCCAATTCCTCCATAAGCACATCGATCAAATCCTGAGACAACTCCATCATTATAAGCCTTTCATTTTATTAGAAAGGGAAATAAAGTAACCTAATGCCTTTCATATGCCACGCACTTTTGAACAAATATCGTGTCATCCGAAGCCGCTTATTACCCTAGGATGAAATGCCCCCCTTCACAGATGAGGCGGGAGCCCCGGCCATCCGGCGTCTGATCTGTTTCCCGTTTGAGATGAGCCTTCTGCTGTGGATGACGTCAGTGAGAAGGCGCGCTAACCATTACACCACCGGCCCCGTGGCAGGGAGGTCTTTCTTCACGGCTCCCCATGCAGGTCAGGGCCCAGGACGTCGGCCAGGATCGGCCACCCGGGTGGCTCCCGCCTGGGTTCTGGGTTTGCAGCATGAGGCACAAAGATGAAAGAAGTCTAAGCAGCAGCAGAAGCCGTAAGTCTGGCGGTGGCACTTTGTGGCGGCGCCCAGCAGCGGGCCCTCCTGGCCTCAGTGTCCTGCTGAAGCCTTTGGTGTCCAGCCACGTTTCCCAATCCGATTCTTCAGCTCCTGTCAGTTCAGGAGGCCAGAGGTATTTCTCCAGTAAATTCCAGTTTGGGTTGAGGTTGCCAGAGCTGGTGCAGAAACCCCGGACCGATCGGTGAGGAAACGGACTCAAAGGCCAGAGAGCTTGTTCAGGGACCCCCGCTAACAAGTAGCAATGTTCTGGCTGGGGCGTCTGTGCTGTCCCCTCGATTCCATGCTTCCCAAAGAATTGGAAAGAGTTGGAGAAGAGAAACGAGCGAGGTGTAGGGGTTAGAACAGGGCTCGAAGACCAGCGACTCTGTGAACACTCACCCCAAACCACCTTCAGAAACATCCATACACAAGCGAATCCGATCTCTGCCAGGGACTCTGCTACGTTCAACTGTTATTTCAGTTAACCCTCACAGCAATATGATACGGTGGACATTATTTTCTCCATCGGGTGGAAAAACTGAGGCTTGCAGAGGTTTATATTACAATAAGTGTTAGTGCTGGGTTTGAACTGGAGTCTCCCGACAAGGAGGCTGGAGCTCCTTCATTAAGCCACAGCTACCTTGCTATGCTATTTAATTGATCGATTGATTATTTTCTCCACTGCTGATTTTCCATTAACCCCATTGTGGCCTCAGCACCACCTCGTCAACGGGTTCTTCTTGGCAAGCTCCCTTGCATGTGGTCTCTCCCTTGTGTCCCAGAGTGTGTCATCTCTCTCTGTTCCTTTATTTTATTTTATTTTTTTAATGTTTTTGTTTTATTTCTGAGAGAAAGAGTGTGAGCGGGGGAGGGGCAAAGAGAGAGAGGGAGACACAGAATCCGAAGCAGGCTCCAGGCTCTGAGCTGTCAGCCCAGAGCCCGATGCGGGGCTCGAACCCACAGACTGTGAGATCATGACCTGAGCCGAAGTCAGATGCTTAACTGACTGAGCCACCCAGGCGCCCCTCTCTCTGTTCCTTTAGACCGGAAGCCTCCGGAGCGCAGGGGCCATGCCTCCCCACTGAGGATATTCCTTCCTGCACATACCTCTCTGATGTCCATGAGGGGCTCCACCCTGGCAGGCCACCGGGCTGGGGTTCATTGACTGACCAACTGACCAACTGTATCCAGCGGAGAGAAGGACTTCATCTTGCTACAGTGCTCACTGTCAGATGGGAGTCTGCGCTCCTCTTCTGTTCAGTCCTGCCCACCCCCACCTCCCTTACAGCTTCAAGGGAAATCATGCCTTTGCTTACTGGACTGTAAAATGGAGCCAAAGACCCTCATTGGTAGAATAAATACCAGATGTCTTGCGGTCTTCTGAGACAGAGCCCTTGCCCAGACCTGGCTCCCGATGGCCAAGGAATACTCTTGTCATTTGTGTTTTGGAATTAAGAAAACTGAGTTCGGCTTGTTTCCTACCGTTACAAGGAGCAGTGAATCAAATCGGTGCCGTTGTAAGCTTGATTGTTGTTGCATAGATAAAATCCTCATTAAGTCCCTCGGGAGGAGAAAAGGATTTTATTTTGGAGATAGAGGAGTTGTGGCGGGCAGCAGTTACAACAACAAAACAGTAAATGGGAGGAAATAATTAAATAACTGCACTCCCCCCTCCCCTCCCCACCAAACCTCATCAAGGGGCTGGGTGAGTTTTTAATTAGTGCTTCGTTTTCAATAAATCCGTATCTGTACGTGGTGCTGATTCTTTCCTGGATAAGGGAAAGATAATAATGAGAATCCTAGTTTTCAGTCCCTCACTAAAGGGAGGCCTAGTATATTTAATCATGCTGTAGAAATTCTGGCAGCTTTCTCTGAGCCCAGCCTCTGCTCTAATTACATTTCTAGATTTTAGTAAATTGAAAGGGAAAATGTAGGAACAAAATAATTAAAACCGAAGAGGAAGTGCATATTAAAAAGGAGAAGCTGTTTAAAATTCTTCCACACGGTGTTTCCAAGGACATCGACTGTCATTTAATCAGATTCACACCAAATCAAAGCCCTTTGTAACAGAGGCTGGTGGAGCACGTCGCAGGTGGGCGGTATGGTCCCCACACGAACGGGAGCCTCGGCGCACCAGGCCACAGATGGGGATAGGACTCATGTCCTTCCAGGTCTCTGGAGGCTCAGGGCCAGCCTGGACAAGCTGCTGGCGCAGACTCGCCAGCCTGAGGCGTCCCCTCCCAGGCCCCAGGCAGAAACTGACTATACGGTATTGACTAGCCCCGGTCATAAGGAAGCTAAGGGGTGCTGTCCATGCCTCCGGTTTCCTTTTTCTGCATCCCTTTCCCCTTCTACGCTACCCCTCCCTCGAAGGGGTACCCACTTTCTTTCTTCCTTGCCAACCTGTGAATTCCGAAGTGAAGAGAACAGGAACGGAACAGCCTCCGTGACCCCCGGGAGCCAGTTACTTGAACCGGGTTCCTGGGTTCAAGTGCGGGGCACTCCGAACTTTTCCACCAGGACGCAAAACCTGTCTGGCTTCAGCTGGAAAAATGCATGTCTGTTGAGGGTGGTGATGAATGAACTCTAACTGGAAAGTTTCAAGCGTCAGCCTACTAGGTGACACAAGCTTTTTTTTTTTTTTTTTTTAAGCAAGGGAGGCCCGGTGCTCACACTGCTGTGGAATTTAGGACCCCCGTTTCTTGATCACGTCTGAAACATAGTTGGAGCAAGCTCTGGGAGCTCGGAGTGCTTCGTCTGGGGTTCCGAGGCCATTTCGAGCTGTGGGACTGTAGGGCGTGCTTGTGTACTTGAAAGTGGAAGGCAGCCTGGCACGGTCAGGGGTTTCTTTCCAACCCCCTGTGGCTCTGCTCACGGGCTCCCAGCCTTCCCTGGCAAACGGACTCGCCAGCCACCTGGCGCCAGGATGCACGTGGCAGGGGACAAGTGAGCACAGTGTCCCGGAGAAGGTCCCAAGGCAGCCAAGCTTCCAGAAGCTGTTCCCAAGGCAGGGCCCACACTCTATCACCCCGCGACCTGCCGGTTCATCTGGTTGCTCTTTTGGATTCAATGCCTCTGGCATTTGAGTGTGTGTGTCTGTAATGATACTATCTCAGTGTGGAAAAGAGACAGTACCTGCTCCGGATTACCTAGCTCCATTCAGTAAGAACAAGTTTTGAAAAGTTTAAGCTAAAGGAAAGAATTGTAGCAATAACAAATATCCCGTCATTGACCTTACCACTCTAACGTGGAGAGGACTTCTTTTCCCCCAGAGCCAAGAGGCTGGGGCTTTTTTGTTTTACTCAACTCAAGAGTCATTGATGGCCCTTGGGAGCTAGGATGTGAGGCTGACCGGGGACCGGGTGTCCAGGACAACAAATGGTCATGGAATCTGCTCCCTTTCCATTAAGCCACATACATGCCCGCCTTCCCCCAAAAGAATGGTCCTTCTTGATTGTTTCCAAATGCTAAAATGTAAAATGTAAAACGCCACTTAAAAGCCTTCGGCATTGTCATAAAATCCAAAGCCGATTTTACGGACACAAAGTTGGTTAGAAACAGTGGGGGAAGGCAAGTTAAACTTGTGGGTGACCCATAAACCGGTTGCAAAAATAAATTGCTATTGCTTACTAAGTGCCTTTTTTGTTACGCTGTCCACTCTGACCCCCGTTTAGCAGGCCTCTGGTCCTCGCACCTCCGCGAAGCCTGCCGCGCTGGGCACGCAACCCCCTCCGAGTTCCCGCCTGTTCCTTATCAGACCCCTCCTCCTCCCCCTCAAATCTCCCGGCCCTGAGGAGACGTCAGGACGCATGCGCACGAGAGGAGGTAGGCGGAGTCTTGAGGAAGAGGGAGGAGGGGCAGGAGAACCCAGGGAGGGGAGAAGAGGGGCGGAGGCCGCGCGGGGTGGGGCCCGGCGGGTACGCGCTCGCTGCGTCGACGTGCTGACGCCATGACGCCCCGGCCGGTGTGTGTCGGTGTGTGTGTGTGTGTGAGTGTGCGCGCCCCGAGTGTGTGTGTATTTGTGTATCGGCGGTCCCGCAGGTCCCGGATGTTGCGGACAGTATGAAGCGAGCGCAGGGGGACGGGGACCAGCAGCTGTCGCCGCCGCTCTCAGGTGAGTGGGGGGAGGAGAGTCAAGGGAGAGGGTTGTCCTGTCGGAGTGGGGGGGGCGCCTCCCTTAAGAGGTGACTGACCCCCCCCCCCCCGCCACACATATACTCTTCTCTGTCCCATATCCCACATCCTGGGTTACGTGGCCTGGGAATGCCAGAGTCTAATCAACCGTTCCTTCTCCCAATCCCAAGCATTCAGGAGACACAAACGCGCCCCCTGCCTTCAGCCCCCCCCATCATTTTCCCAGCCCCATCCCCCTTGCCAAATAGTGAGCTGTCGCCTGCGGCGAGCTGGGTGACTGCGCATGCGCGAGTGTGAACGAGCTAGGGGTGCTTGTTCGCTGCCCCCGGGGCGCATGCGCATCGCTGTGTTGCAGGGACCTGCGGGATAAAGAGCCCCTTGACCATGCGCCCGCCTCCTTCCCAGGCAGTGGGCTGCCAGATAGTGAGCCTGTTGCTCCTTTCCAAAAGGGCGAGTTTAAATGATTTGAGGGACTTACTGACAAAGCACTCTTCGCGTCTGGTGGTGCCCTTAGAGACTCCCAGCCTTCCAGAGCCAACGTGCCCCACGCCGACCTTTCTTTTGAAACTGTCACTGCAACTTCTAGTTCCAGCTGTTGCTTTTCTTTCCTCCCATCGTCATGCTGTACCTTTAATACAAACATCCCCTAAACTTACGAGGAGGTGCCCCAGCCCGTTCAGTTATTCTGGCAGGGGATTTTGGGAGCCTTTCGAAGGAGGGCCAAGGGTCACAGAAAAGAAAGTAAGGGTGACTGCCTTTTAGTAAAATTCTTAATTATCTGCATAGAACTTGATAAAAGAGGACACAGTGTAAGGCTTAGAGCAGTAACTGTAATCAAGACATCAGGGTTCTCTCATCTCTAGCCCTTCCAGTTCCTGTGACCTATTTGCCTCTTTTTTCTTTTTTTTTGTATAAGATCTTCCTTTAAAAAAAAAATCTTCCTTAGCGCTTTCGTTTTAGCTGTACATTATTGATGCTCTGTGAACATCGCAGGAAAACAAAAGCAACCCGAAACTGTCAGCGGAGGATAACTTACCCCCGCGGAGGCTTTAACTTTAAGCGGTGGGAGTGATGTTTCTTGCACATTTGCAAAAACAAAGCGCTACGTAACACAAGGAACTCAGTACTGTTTCAGTGAGCTAGGGCCTAGGTTTTCAGCCGGCAGGTTATACACCGGCCTCAATTTGCTGCTGTGTTGCCACTCTTGGCTGCTTTGCTGCTGCTTACCTCTGCCGTCAGGACAGGGTGAGGAAATGATAAACTCTGAAAACCAGAAGGTTCGCTGAGTAGCATTGAAATGAATAGCCGAGCTGTTGGGAGGCGGCAGCTTTTTTGGTGTTTGTCAGTCATTTTTGCCAACCCTGTTTCCTATCTGGATAACTGGGGATGGGGGTATGTTAGTAAGCCTTATTTTCGATTTTCTTTCCTTGGTTTTCTTTCTTTGGTATTCTGTCAAGGCTTTTTTGGCTGCCACCCTTAATTGTAGGACCTTGTTTTTGGGCCTTGATGTATATATATATATATTTTTTTTTTCCCCCACTTCTCCTTTTAACTCTGGCCTTTGCGTGGTTCAGTTGTCTTTTGTGCTATTTTCTGTTGCCATAGTTACAGTGGGACCCAAGAGATGACACAGAGGAAGCACAGGAATTTGGGGGGCATATCTCATCCTGGTTCCTGGAAAGGAATGGGGGTGGTTGTTTCCTTTGGCACTTTGGTGACTTCTGTTAGAGCTCTTCAGAGTGGTTAGTGTCCTGGGAGACGTCCGATGTTGTCTGCGTCCAGACTTGCATCAGGTTTTGGTAAAAATCTTGAAATGAATCTATTGAGGTAGTAGGTAGGTGTCCGTTTCTCAGGAGGCTTCTGTCATCTGCGACGCTTTTTCTTAATCTGGAAACATTTCATCTGGTCGAATTTACTGAAGCCCTGTTTAACGTTTTTATGGCATGAAGGCACGATTGCTCTTAGGATTAAGATGAATATCACTCATTAGTTTGTATTGGTGCAGAGCCGTGCTTCCAAATGCTGTGTAAAGTGGGTAACATACACGGGAACCCGAATTCAGAAGGGGCATAGCGAGGGAAGAGTCTTCCTTTACCTCTTTTCATCTGTCTAGTTAAACCCTCCCCCAAGGAAACTGTTGTTACCTGTGTCTTGTTTACTCCTTCCAGAGATAGTCATGGCTTGCCCAAGCATACACAACTATGTACTGTTTGAAGTTTCTGATTTCCTTTACTGTTTTACACAAATGCCAAGATACTACAGCCGTTCTGCATTTTGCTTGGCCAGCGTTCCATGGAGTCCTAGAGTGCCTCTTCCTTTTTGAAAGATGACAGATACTCCCTTGCATGGACGTACCATCACTCAGCCCTCTCTCACTATCGGATAGTTAGGTTGTTTCCAGTGCTACAATGAATTCCTTGTATGTGCTTTTTGTGTACACGGGTAGCTTTTGGGTGAATTCCTAGCAGAAGTGCTGGCTCAGAGGATATATGCATTTTTAATGTTGTTAGATACCGCTGAATGACTCGCCATAGAGGTCGTACGAATTTATATTCCTGCCAGCAGTGAGTCGGCCTCTTTCCTCACCAGCAGTGTGTTATTAAAAATTTTGTTTCCTTTGTGCAGTCTTTTATCTAAGATTTTAGGTTCATTATGTAGCTTGTTAAGCCTTATTACACTCAGGAGTGGTAGATAAATACTGTGGCTGCTTTGCAGATGGGAGTAGGGGGGGAAGCTCCTGTTCGGCTGCGGAGTAATGTCATGAGAACAAAGTCGTCTGCCTGGGTCACGTGGCAAAGCCATGACGCTGCTCGGAAGACCCGTCCAACTTCTACTTCCTTCAGTTCTTAGGTGCTAGCTTCTTTATGCAAAATTCTGTGAGCCCATAAGTGATGTTTCATGATCTTGATAACTTTGTACGAAATTGTTTGTACAGGCAAACTATCATTCTGTTGAAGAACTGAAAAGCTAACCCAGCCAGTTAAAGGTACTTTCCCGAGCGCCTTCACAAAATATTGGTACTAGCCTTTTTCTTTATTGTTTATTTATTTATTTTTGAACAGGGGAGGGGAAGGGGCAGAGAAAGAGGGAGAGAAAAATCCCAAGCAGGCTTCTTGCTGGCAGCGCAAAGCCTGATGTGGGGCTCGAACTCCCAGGGAGGTCATGATGTGAGGCTGAAACCAAGGGTCGGACTGCTTAACCGACGGGGCTGCCCTGGCTCCCCGGTACTACTCCTTTTTAAAAGTCTGCGGATTGCAGAATACTTCATTGTTAGCTGTGAGGAAATAGGAGAGTATTTAAAAATGTCTGTGCCTGAAGGAGCTCACAGTCTTGGGAAGTCAAATCTACTGAGTATGTGAAATAGTAAGAGAACAGTTGGAATGGGGACAGTAATACCCTGTGTTCCGTGTTGAGAGGACTTTGTAAAAGAGTGATTCAAGTTTAGAGGAGAATTCCTTTGGGAGGCCTTCCTGGAGGAAGTGCATTTTGAGCCCCCCCCCCTTTTACAACTGTTGATGTAAAAAAAATTTAAACGTACAGAAAAAGTCAAAGAATAGCACAGTGATCACCTTCATACAGGCGCCCCCGGATGCCACAGTTCATTGTGCTGTATTTGCTTTAGGTCTGTGTGTGCGTGTGTCTTTATGTATAATATAAAGTTTTATGTTGCAGACATCATGACATGGTAATACTTTTGTACCTTTGAATACTTTAGATGCATTTTCTTAAAGAGATCATGTACTTACTTGTCTTAAGAGATATTGTCACAGTTAAGACAATTAAGGGTGATTTCCTACAACCATCGAATATCCAGTTACTGTTTAGATTTAACTAGTTGTCTTGAAGATGACACTTTTTAGCTGTTGGTATTTTTTTCTCCACACAAGTATCTTTAGTCTCTTTGAATCTCCAGTAGTTTGTTTAGAAGGAATTGCCTTTATGGAGAGACCAGGCCTTTGGCTTGTAGAATATATCACTTCTGGAATTTTCTGATTGTTTCCTCACAGTTTCATTTAATGGGTGCCTTTATCACGTATTTCCTGTAAACTGGCATTTAAGTCTAAGACGTGATGAGATTCGTATTAAGCACTTTGGGTAAGAACCTTCATAGGTGTTGCTGTGTACCTCATATTAGGTCACGTTAAGAGAAACATAACGTCATAATATTGCATTATTAATGATGCCGAGTCTGTTTTATCATTTGTTTCAGATGATAAAGACCAGGTCTCCAGTGTAGACGGTTTTTCCCCTAGTTACTAAGTAGTCCGCAGGGCGATGGCACTTTGGAACCATACTGTCTTTCCCTTCATGATCGTGGTCCTTGTCTGGCCCGGTTATTTCTTTGGTGGCCGCAAAATGCGGATTTTCTGATTCTACTCTTCCTTTTACATTGATTAGCCTTCAGTCTTTCCCTCGTCAGTTAGGAATAATTACAGTGTCTACCAAAAGTTAGGTAAATTCTTATTTTCCCCTTAACAATTTTCTGAGTAAGGAGGTGGTATGATAATCACCTCTAATGGTGCCAAGTGGGTTGTCTCTTTTCCTAGCTTTCCTTGCTCTGGCATCACTATAAATGCATGGGCTCTGATTTCTTCTACATGTTACCAACAATTAGAGACATTTCTTGGAGCTCAAAATGTTCCGTATTTGGCCTGTGGGAACCTTTTAAGCTTGGTGTATGCGTGCTTCCTCACCCTCTAGTACGCGAAGTTCCTGCCTCACTTGGTGTTTTTCCTGTCCAGTTGTGGAGCCCTCATCTGTGTGTGTGTGTGTGTGTGTGTGTGTGTGAGATACACATGTACGTGTGTATATACACACCCATGTATAGGATATATGTGTCTCGCATTTTCTTCCCTTCTATTATGCTGTTCATCCCCCTGTAGAGCTTCAAAAGCCAAAATCTAAAAACTGCAGGTGCCTTTGTTTTAATACAACGCACCTAGTGTCTGACTCCCTTCTGTGCCCCTGACGGTGCCGGATTCTGGATCTCAGACCGCACAGGTTCTTTGTCTTGAATACTCCGTGTGAAGGGCAGCTAGTGCCTCTGAAGACAGCACTGCTTCTCCCCACCTCCCCGATGTAAGGTTAGCAGTGGAAGAGACTGGGAATCTCTTCTCTCATGAGCAACCTCGCTTTTTTCCCCCTGAGATGAAAGGTACACAAAATGGAATTTAGAGACCCAAGTTGTATTTATGAGCTTGCTTGGAGATGTGGGGTTTTGAATGTTCTAGAAAAGCATCTTTGTGGGTATGTACACAAGCGCGTGTTTGTCTTTCCTCCCTTTTCCTCATTTACACGTTTCTCTGCACAGTTGGAGCGTTATGTAAGACTATGCTGCGGTAGCATATTTTTTTCATTATCACTAGATTTTCATCATAAAAAAAGGAATGAGACAAATTGTTCTTAATTAGGGAAAATTTTCAGATAGGCCATGAACTCCGATATCTAGCTGTCTTAACTCAAGTTCTGCAACAGTGCTGAATCCTGTGAATTTCTGTCATGTACTGTAGACTTAGGAGAGATGTTGGTACATCCACAGTGTTTTCTGAAAATCCATCACACTAATGAAGGTTCATACAAACAAGATACAGGTGGAACTGCATTCTAAAGCTGCTTTCAGGGGCCGGACTAATTCCTGCCTTAGCAGAAAATGTTTCGTTAGACTCTTACCATGTACTAGTATTTCGAGTAATCTTACGGATTTCAAGTTACTCAAGGCCTGATAATAACAGTTTTCTAATATTCATCTGAAAAAAAATTTTTTTAAACCATCTTGCCATATTTACTTCCAGACTTAATAAGGTTATTCTCAACCTGGTTTCGTGGCAACACCGGCCCTGTGTTAAATTCTGGTTGTGTATTCAGGGAAGCGCACCTGCTTCTTGTGTTTGTTTTCAGGCACGGCGAATCACTGTGAAGGGCTATGCTGACACGTTTGCTACTCAGATCCAAAGGCTTCTCTTACTTTTGTTTTTGACAAGCTTCCATTATAGGAAGAAGGGCTCTAAAGTATAGCCTCTTCAGGAAACGCTTGGGCCTTCATTCTTACCAACCGTAGTCATGTTTTAATAGAATTGGCAGGAGCTGCCCGGCCGCTCCGTGTGGCAGAGCTGGTCGTGCCGCTTTGGGAGAGCCGGATGCAGACAGACTCAGAGTGGGAGTTCAGCACTCAGACAGTAACCCTTCCTTGCCCGGGAAGACCTTTTATTCTTGCCTGTTTCTTTCTTTCCTTTTTCTTTATGCGTTTGTTTATTTTGAGAGAGAGAGTGCACGTGTGTGCTCGGGGGAGGGGCAGAGAGGACAGAGGGAGAGAGAATCCCAAGCAGGCTCTGAGCTGTCAGCGCAGAGGCCGACGACACAAGGCTCAATCTCCCAAACTACGAGATCACGACTTGAGCCCAAATCAAGAGTCGGATGCCCAACCTCCTGAACCACCCAGGCGTCCCTGGACTCTCTCTTCCTCGGAAACTCTTGGCACAGGTCTTCCTTCCGTGGCACCAGCTAAGTTAAAGAGGGGCTTGCAGTAGTTCTCTGAAAGCCTCTGATTCCTCTTGTCTGTTATACCTGCGTGTCTGTCTGTAAGAAAAACAGAGTATGTCATCATTCATCTTAATTTGAGATGTACATAATTTTTGGTATTTAGAAACAGGTTCTACTTTCTGTTTCTGTCGTTTTGAGCACTTTAGATACTTCATGTGAAGGGACTCATAGAGTATTTGTCCTTTTGTATCTGGCGTGTTTCACTTAGCATAGTGTGCTCCGAGGGTCATCCATGTCGTAGCAGGTGTCAGAATGTCCTTCCTTTATCAGGCTGAATACTGCTCCACTGTGCGCCCATACCTCCTGTTGTTTGTTCAGTTCTCCGTCAGGGTTCACGTGCGTTCCTTCCACCTTTTGGCCACTGTGAATCCTGCTGCGGCGAGCATGGGTGTTCGGACATCTCTTTGAGATTCTGCTTTCAATTCTTCTGGGTATATTCTTGGTATATACCCAGAAAGGGAGCTGCTGAATCATATGGTAATTCTATTTTTAATTTCTTTGAGGAACTGCCGTGCCGTTTAATATAGGGGCTGCACCATTTCACATTCTTACCGACAGGGCACGAAGGGTTCCAGTTTCTCTGCATCCTCACCAACTCATTATTTTCTGGGGTTTTTTGATCGTAGCCATCCTAAGGGTATGTTTAAACTTTTTTAACTTAATTTTATCCTTTATCAAAACTAAGTTAAAAAAATTTTTTTTTAATTTTAATGTTTATTTACTTTTGAGAGAGAGACAGAGTGCGAGCGGGTGGGGGGGGAGGGGGCAGAGAGAGAGGGAGACACAGAATCTGAAGCAGGCTCCAGGTGCCGAGCTGTCAGCACAGAGCCCGATGCAGGGCTCGAACCCACGGACAGCGAGATCATGACCTGAGCCGAAGTCAGATGCTTAACTGACTGAGTCACCCAGGCGCCCCCTAAATTTTAACAGAGTCAGATTTATTATGTTTTTCCTTTATCATGGGTGTTTTTCATGTCCTAAAGGAGGCGTCCTCCCCTATACTGAGATAACACGTATATCCTCTATTTTCTTCTAAAAGTTTTAAAGTTTCACATTTAGGTTTCTAATCCATGCAGAATTTATTTTGATGTTTGGCGTGAAGTAGGGATTTAATTTTTTTTCCGTAGGGATAACCCAGTACCCTGGCATCATTTACTGAATAGTCCCGTCTGCCTCGTACTATTCTGTAGTGCCACTTCAGGGCTTCCGATAGTGTGATGCTTTGTGTCTGCATTCCCTGTTCTGTAGCGTCCGCCTGTTTGCATATGTTGTACTACCAGATTTATTGTTCATATTTAGTAGGACAAGTCTTCCTATCTTATTGTTTTTCTGTTCATCAGCCTCCTTGAAAAACCCTGTCAGGTTGGTATATTTTATTGAAGCCATTTGCTCTCTAAAATATATTGACGTAATATATAGTCGTCTTCTCTAAAAAGAAAGAAAGAAACAAACAAACAAAAAACCCAAACACAAGCCATCCTTAATCTAGCAGCTGACCATTAAGCTGTCTTTTGTTCTGAATGAGCCTATAATTTCCATTCAAATTTTTGTTTTGTTGGAGTGATTTTCATTTTTGTAAGGGGATACGATCTTCAAATGGAGGGAACCTTGTTATAATTTGGTGTCTCAGATGAGAACACCAAATAAAACATTCTTGGTAACAGTACCGAAGTTCTGTGGTGTTAAGGTTTTCTCAATCTTAAGGAAAAGAAACCTATTTAAAGTAACAAGTGAAAGATTTATCAAAAGAAAATAGTTGTCATAGAATCCAGGAAAAGCTGAACAACAAGACCTCAGAAAGGGCTGGAACCGGGGCGCCTTGGTGGCTCAGTCGGTTGAGCATCCAACTTCGGCTCAGGTCATGATCTCACAGTTCGTGAGTTCGAGCCCCGCGTCGGGCTCTGTGCTGACGGCGCAGAGCCCGGAGCCTGCTTCGGATTCTGTGTCTCCCTCTCTCTCTGCCTCTGCCCCGCTTCTGCGCGCGTGCGCGCTCGCGCTCTTTCTCTCTCTCTCTCTCAAAAATAAATAAACATTAAAAAAAAAAAAAAAGAAAGGGCTGGAACCAAAACTGTTCCGACTTCAGCAATAAGACTTCATGGACCGTAGTGATCTGCCATGAGTAGACCTCAGTCTCCATGAGGCTTAATTCACGTTCCTGAGTGAGGTCTGATTTGGTCCATCCGAGGCATGATTTTCCTTGGGCCAGATGCCTGCCCCAGGTTCAGCTCTGGTTGAGGATGGGGGAGGGAAGATTTGGTACAAACGGCAATTTTGGAGGTGGCTGGAGTCAGAGACAGATTCTCTTAGAGCAGTGTTTTGCAAAGTTTTTAGTTGCAGGGTTCTGTACTTTAAAGAATTTCTGAGGACCCCAAGAGCTTTTGTAAAAGGCGAAAGATTTATTCGATCTTAAGAGAAGCCAGAGTATCCAAGAGCTTTTGTTTGTGTGGTTTATATCTATTGATATTTACCAAACTAGAAATTAAAATACAAAGCTGTAAAAAATAGTTACTTAAAAAAAATCTATCTCATGTTAACATAATGTATTTTTATGAAAAGTAACTTCAAAAAGTTAGAGGAGTGTTTTTATTTATGCTTCTGCAAATCTCTTAAATACCTGCCCTAACAGTCGATTTTCATATCTACTTGTGTGTTCAATCTGATGTGATATATTTTTTTAATGTTTATTCCTGAGAGAGAGAGAGCACATGCAGAAGGGGCAGAGAGAGACGGAGACAGAGGATCTGAATCAGGCTCTGTGCTGAGAACAGAGAGCCTAATGCAGGGCTCGAACTCCTGAACCATGAGATCATGACCTGAGCTGAAGTCGGACACTTAACTGACTGAGCCACCCAGGCGCCCTGTGATTGATAGTTTTGATTGAAAAAAAATATAACCACAAGGAATATGTAGTTGGAAAAGGGAGGAGTATCTTCTGACAGTGGTGTATATTCTTCGCTGATACTACACCAACACTCGACCATGGGTAGTTCTTATGAGGTAAGTTGTAGTGTGGAATCTGAAATCGTTGATGCTACTGTTACACTAAAATCCGTTGGTGTGTCTTGCACTTTGAGTGGGTTTTTTACTCACTCATGATTGGATAGTGTGCATTGGCTGTTTGGGAAATACTGACTCGGGGAGGTAAGCAGCTCTTCTAGGCAGGCACATTTCACAATGCAGTATTAAAAAAAAAACACACACATTACTTAGTATCACCACCCTCTCATTAGAAAACTCTGTAAGTATTGGGAATCTGTTGTGCAGCTACAAGATTTCCAAAATTCTAGTGTTTGATTCAAAGCTCGAACTTTATCGAGAAAATCTATGGCTTGCTTCATCAAGAACATTCTTAAGTGAAATTGACTTTAAAAAATCAGCAGTACATGATGGTGAAAGACACACGACTCTAGCACAGTTCGACGCCATTACCTCGATTTAGGCTAAAGCACCAGAAGTTTCCCCCATTGTTGACTCTGTAGCACCAGTGCAAATGTCAGTGCAGTGAAAAAGGCAGTTTCTTAGTATCGTGAAAATAGTTTCAATTTCATGGACTCCGTGAAAGGGGCCTCCAGGGATCCACGGATTCTTGTGGAATCTACATTTTGGGGACCACAGCCTTCTGAGAGCGTGCGCGTAGGGAAACCAAGGCCTCTTGCTCGAGGTGCAGCGAGCGTTTCGTTTTATTGCACTGCCGCTGCTCTTACGTGCCATCATTTAATACGGGGTAGAGATGAACAGAATGCTTTAAAAGATCATAAAAAGCTTTAGATTTCTTCTAGAACAGAAATGTTTTCCTAGTAATTACGATTTTCAAACAGCAGCGTTTAAGGTACTCAGATTTTCAGCCAGATAGTCTTTCATGTGGTAATCTTAGGGTAACCTGTTTTAATGTAGCCGATGGAATTTATGTCCTCGTCGTAGCACATGCGGTGACATTTTTTTTCAAGAGTTGATACATTAAAAAATCTGAGATCCAAAAACCGCACTTGGGAAGATCTTGCCTTTTCGGAAATGGCATAGAAGGGGAGGTTAAGGCTGGGAATCGGCCCTTCCAGCTTTATATCTTTTGGTTATTAAAAATCTTGCTAAAGAAATCCTCCCTCCCCCCACCCCCTACCCCTATTTGGATATGTTTTATGACAGAGAAGGGAATAGTGGTCTTAACTGACTTCATTTCAAAAAATATCTATTGAATGCTATAAACAAAAGGTTTTATAAAAGGTGGGGAAGGGGTATGTTCTGAAATGAGTGAGGAGTTGGAACCAGTATTACCTGTTTTGGTGTTTAGAAGAGGAAGGGGTCATTCATTTGGGGAAGTTGGGGTGGGAGGCAGGACTGTCTTTGTGAAGGTTACCTTTGAGCTGGGTTTTGAAGGGTAGGTATTTTGAAGGCTGGAATTTTGATTGGCAGGGACGGGAAAGGAATTCAGGCAGAAGGAATGTCATGAGCAAAAATGTGGAGGTGGGGAAATGCAGTGTTTGTTGTGGTAGGGTGTGTACTGGCAGTAAGGAACAGTGCAGCGTAGCTGAAGCAAAAGATGCTGGAGATAACAGGAGATGAGACCGGAGAGAAATTGGCCCAGAACACAGAAGGTCTGCTACCAAGGCTGGGCAGTTAGGCTTTACCGTGGTAAGTGATGGAGAGATTTCGAAAGTTTTTGATTGAACAGTAACGCGATCAGAGTGTACTTTAGGAAAATGTATTCTCAGGGCGCCCGGGTGGCTCAGCCGGTTAAACTTCTGACTTCAACTCAGGTTCGTGAGTTCGAGCCCCGTGTCGGGCTCTGTGCTGACAGCTCAGAGCCTGGAACCTGCTTTGGATTCTGTGTCTCCGTCTCTCTCTGTCCCTCCCCTGGTCACACTCTGTCTCTCTTTCTCTCAAAAGTAATCACTAAAAAAAAAAAAAAAGAATATGTATTCAACCTCATTCATTTATTAATTCATTCACTGACTTTTTAAAATAGTTACTCTGTTCCTCTCAAGCATGAAAAACAGTGTGTGTAATTGTGAACCAGATAGAGAAATCTATTCTTGTGGAATTTCCCACCTAGGAAGCAAGCTTCAACAAATAAACACAAATGTAATTACACATTCCGGTAAATGTTAATGAAGGAAAGGAATAAATTACCGTTGGGAAGTAATGGGGGACTTCAGGTTAGGAATCTGGGAAGGCCTTGCTGAGGAAGTTAAATATTAACGGAGTATCTCCTTCTGCCAAACACCGCCATTTTAGAACCGGGGATGTATAGATATGTAAGGAACAAAACAGAAAAATCCCGGCTCTCATGAAGTGCATATTCAGGCAGTAAATAAAATCAAATATATGGTATGTTAGAAGGCAGTACATCCCAAGGAGGAAGATAAAGCCCAAGAAAGAGATACGGTATCCTGGGCTGGGCGTGGGGGTGCAGCTTTAGATCAGTGGCCATGGAGGGTCTCACTGAAGCACCACGAAGGTAATACTTGAATACACGTCTGTAGAAGGCAGAGGAGTGAAGCAGAGCTCCAGACAGAGGGAATAGCAAAGGCAGAAGCCGTGAGGAGTGATGCGCCTGGCACGTTCAAGGACCAAGCAAGGCCCGTGTGGCCGGGGTTAAGTGAGCCAGGGAGAAAGTGGGAGAAACGAAGTCAGAGGTGAGCGGCAGTCCAGAACCTGCAGAGCAGTGGTTCTGCCCCGCAGCTGCACGCTAGAACTACCTGAGGAGCTTTTAAAATTCGTGGGGCCAGGGCTGCGGCACACACCACTTAAATAAGAATCTTTGCAGGCAGGACTCAGTGGCAGAGGCAATGGAGAAAAGTAGACGGATTTGAGAAGTATGTTAAAGAAGCCATTTAATTATAGATTGCGTGTGGGGGTTGAGGAAGAAGAGTGTCAAGAATGACTCCCAACTTTCTGGCTCAAGCAGTCGGATGTGTAGAGGTGCCACTTGACTGGGATGGGAGTGGGAGATAAGAATGGGAGGGGTAGGTGTGGGATTTGGAGGGAAGATCAGAAATCAGGAATTCAATTTTAGACATGTTAAATTTGAGATGCGAATGAGGCTAAGTATAAATATGTTAAGTAGGCAGATATATACGAGTGGGGCTTGAAGTGAAGACAGAACTTCAGGTAATAAAGTTGTGTATCATCTGCTTATGATGGTCTTAGAAGTATCTAAATGACATCGTACAGGAGAGATTTGATGGAAGGAACTGGAGGAAGCTGGCTAGCCTGTTCCAGCAGTCCGAACAGGGATTGGTGCTGGTGTGAACCAGGATCGCGGTGAAGGGAAGAGGAGAAGAGAGAGTTGGAGATTGGAGGCCCTGGGAGCCTGTAAGGAGTGGGGGTGGACAGTAGGCCAGGAATGCAAGACAGCTTTGAGATATCGAGCCTGGATGAATGATCGGTCTGTTAGCAGATATGAAATCGTCAGGAGGAGCGGCTTTGGAAAAAAAGATAGTGTTCGGCTTTGCATGTATTGACATTTCGGAGCGGCTGCCTAGCAGGCAGGCAGTTGAGTCTATTGCACTGGGTTTTCGAAGAGCAGATGAGGTTTGAAAGATAGATCTAGGTCTCATTTCTATAAAATTGATTCCCTGTGGGAGCGGCAGACTTTATGAAAATAAACACCCAGAGTCCGTATCATAGCCTGTTAGGGCCTCTGTGCTGCGGTCCCTGCCTGTTTCTTGCACCGGCCTTGCCTTTGTTCACCACCATCAAGCCGCACTGGCTTGCTTTTTATTTTTCCAATATTTCCAGCTGAGTCCTCCTTCAGGGCTTTTCACGTTCTCATCTTGACTCTTCTTTTCCACTTGGTAGAGGGAATAAGAGTTCAGAGAAAAAACTTCAGAAGTTGGTATCTGGGGAGCAGAGAACGTTCCAGAAGATCCTCGCTTAGGTATGAGAGCGTGGATGAGCATTTGAAGTAGAATAGTCGTGGGAGCCACTTTAAGTTGAAATTCTGTCCACACTAAGACCCCAAGTCTCATGTCGGTCTCAGTGTACCCCAGCACTCAAATCGAGTTGAGTCGAGGCTCAATCAGTGGTAGTTCCCCTCCACCTCGGTGGTCTGATGATGGTGTGGTGATGCTGGTGGTGATGGTTGACCTTTGGAATATAACTTGACCTGATGCCGACGCTGACTTAACTCATGCCGTCCTGTCACCACTTACGGAAATGTCCTCTGCATAGGTGAGAAACTTCCTCCAGGCAAAGCTATTGGTGAATTGTTTCAGAAACTTTTGGCTTGAAGAAACAACATGAAAACAGCAGGGAAGTTAATTACATGTCGACTCTGATGCATTGTTAGGGACTACTGCTCTTCGTGAGCTGGCGTGTCGCTCCTTAAGTGGTGGTGACCGCAGTAAATGTGAGTAATGCACCGCACACACCCAGATCCTTAAAAAGGGGTGTGTAATTTCAAAACCTACACTGTATTTTTATTTAGAAGAAAAGGATTTGCTTTTTCTGATTATAAAATAATGGAAAAATAGAAAAAAAGAAAATAAAAAGTTTTGAAATTTCATGTCACTAAAATCTTAAAAAAATTTTTTTTATTATTTTGAGAGAGAGAGAAAGAGTGGGAAGAGGAGCAGAGAGAGAAGGAGAGAGAGAATCGTAAGCAGGGTCCACGCTCGGCACAGAGCCTGACACGGGGCTCGATCTCATGACTGTGAGATCATGACCTGAGCCAAAATCCAAAGTTGGACGCATAACCGACCGAGCCACTCAGCACCCCCAAAAGTAATCTTTTAAAACTCCACAGAATTCTTCTACACCGAGTTTTGTCGTATGAACACACCATATTTGGCCAATTCCCTACTAATGAACTTCCTTTTTCTCTAGCGTTTGCTTGTAAATTATGCTATGATGATTATCCTTATACATAAATGCTTATGCACTGATCAGACTGATTCGTTAGGAAGGATTCTGGAAGTGGAAGCAGAATTGCTATGCTAACGGGCATGCAAGCTTCCATTTTTTTCCCAATTATTCTTCAGACATTTTTATAGTTGAAAAGATATTTAAACAGCATTAGAGGACATTTTAATAAAGAGAAAAATCTATTTTCTTATTCTGTCAGCCATTTTTCCCTTTCCATCTGATAAGCTGTTTTGTTTTGTGTTTTAAGTACCTATTCCTAGGTCTCACTGGACCTACCTAAAGAGAATTTGGGGGTAGGGAAAGACATATACACAGAAGAATTACACTGCTTGGCGTCCTACACTAATTGTCAGGTTCTAAGTAACCCCTGTTAACTGCCAAGAAAGTGACAATAAGTATGATAGGAATTCAGAGGGAGCTGAGGTGATCAGGAAATCCTTCAAGGCAAGGCAGAACTTGACCTGGATCCAGAAGGGTAATATTCAAATAGGAGGTAGGAGAACATTCCTGGCTTTCAGCATGGTATGACCAGATTGGAGGAAGGCACACGGTTGTGTGTATGAGCTGACACACAGGCCGCAGGTAGACTCATTGGAGAGAAGGGCTCGTGTTGGGAGGCGTGGCGAGGTGAGGGGCTCGTGTGGGAGTTAAGTTATATCCCGGAGGGTCAGTTTTATTCTTAGCACATCTGAAACTACTCAGTGTGGAACTATAAGATAAAGCAGATATATAGATATGGCCCAATTTAAATTGAATGTATTAAAGTCTCTCTTTTTTTTAATTTTAATTTTAATTTTATTTTAATTTTATTTTTTTAAATTTTTTTTAACGTTTATTTATTTTTGAGAGACAAAGAGACAGAGTATGAGCAGAGGAAGGGCAGAGAGAGACGGAGACACAGAATCCGAAGCAGGCTCCAGGCTCCGAGCCGTCAGCACAGAGCCCGACACGGGGCTCAAACCCACAGACCGCGAGATCATGACCTGAGCTGAAGTCAGCCACTCAACCAACGGAGCCACCCAGGCGCCCCTAATTTTTATTTTTTAATGTTTGTTTATTTTTGTATGAGAGAGAGAGACAGAGATGAGCAGGGAAGGGGCAGAGAGAGAGAGAGAGAGAGAGAGAGAGGGAGACCCAGAATCTGAAGGAGGCTCCAGGCTCCGAGCTGTCAGCACAGAGCCTGGCACAGGGCTCGAACTCACGAGCTGTGAGATCATGACCTGAGCCGAAGTCAACTGAGCCATCCAGGCGCCCCTAAACTCTCTTTTTCACAAGAAGTATAGGAGACGGTTTTTCATTTATATAAGTGAATTATTTAAATAATGAACTTCCTCTAGATCTTAAAAGTTCTTATAATAAGAAAGAAAATTTGTACCATTGTGCGATGACGGATGCTAACTGCCCTCATCGCGGTGATCGTTTCGTAGTGTGACACATATGCGGTATCGCTAGGTTGTACACCTAAAGCTAATACAGTGTTATGTGTCAATTATATCGTGAACAAACAAACTTCCCAGTACTTAAATATTTATTAGGTCGTTTCACAGATGTGTTGCAACTTTTGTAGATCTCAGTTTCTTCTGTAAAATCAGAGTTTAGACAAGGTGGTCGTTGAAGTACTTTCTGGTGCAGAGACGGCCTCATAACCTTTCAGGAATACCTTGATTTTATGAAATAAATTGGCCTGCGGTTAGGCTGGTACCTTCTAGCTCCTTAGGCACAATAATGCTCCCCCACCGCTCCGAGAGCAGAAGTCTTCGGTTGGATGATTGTCCCCTGGCTGCCCAGGTCTAGAATGACTCACCTCTGGAAACCCAGCTGTTCTCACCTTTTACTTCTAAATGACATTTAGAGATTTTCATTTGAAAGAATTTGATGGCTAAGATTGAGCCTCAAGAGGATGCTGTGAGGTTGGGAGGAATTATTATAATAGTCAGTTTTAAATTATCTTCCTGTAAATTATCCACAGGGATTTATTTCATGCCGGCTTCCTCCTTTTATTTTGAATTCACTCCATGGTGACTATAATGTATGGCTATGCTATGTAAATAGGTTTTATTATTAGTTTAGATCAAATACAATTTTGGATATGAATCTATAGGAAAAATTACATAATGCATTCCAAAGTAAAATGTTAAGAATTTCTTTTTTCCTCTCTGCTTTGAATTACTTATACCACTTTTTACCTCCTTTTGTGTGGATAATTGAGACCTGACTAGCACTTTTTAAACTCAGGAGGCTTTCTGTTTAACGTACACAATCATTGGGGTGCCTGGTTGGCTCAGTCCGTTAAGTATCCGACTCTTGATCTCAGCTCAGTTCTTGATCTCAAGGTTGTGAGTTCAAGCCCCACATTGGGTTCCGCACTGGGCATGGAGCCTACTTAAAAAAAAAAAAAAAAAAAAAGTAAAGTGCCCGGTCATCACAGGGTGATTGACGTATGGAAGTGTTGGGTCACTGTATTGTATACCCGGAACTAGTATCGCTGTCTGTGAACTACTAGAATTAAAATAAAAACTTAAAGTGTATAATCAGGTTCACGGCTGATGAGTGGCATACTTTAAGTGTCTCCCACCTAGCATCCCATTCTTTTCACTAAGCGGTGCTACCTTTGACCAAAACGTCTTTTAGAGAGAACCAAGGCAAACTGTCATCAGGTGACCAAGTAGCTCTTCTGACAGGCCCTCTCAGGATGCTCTTAACATGATAGGGGCTTCAGGCTTCAGGGTGCATTCTGCAGTTTTGCAGGTAAACTCTAAAGTGTCACCAGAGTTGATCGATCTCCGAGAGGAGTGGCTAAAGAATCTCACAGGGGGCTGACAGATTAACCAGAATGCCGTTTTATTAATGTGCACCGAGGGGCGGTCTTTTCTGTGACCTAGAAAGCATGTGTCTGCTCAGTCCATTCATTCCCCTTCTGGCGTCAGGGTATTATCAGTAGAAACTAGTAATCGCTGATGCTCGCTGCACGCTTACTGCGTCTCAGGCACTGCTCCAAGCATTATACATGTGAGTAAATCATCTGATCTTCATAGTAAGCTTAAGAAGGAAGTGTTCTTACCTGTATTTTACAGGTGAGAAGTCTGAGGCTCAGCGGTGGGTTTTTTTGTTTTAGTAACTCGCCTGCCTGAGATCATACAACTAGCAACTGCTATGTTGTACTAAGCAAAAGGTGACTTGGTAAGCATAGAATCTTGGCAAAGGGAAGTAAAAATCCTTGAGGGAAGGCCATTTTATCTGGATCATGACATAGTCACTCATTCCCTTTTTCAAACATTTCTTAAGCACCTACTATTTACTGGGCGCTGCCTCGACACCAGGCTTACTGAGGTGACTGTAACAGTGACGAGCTACCCTCCTGGGACTCAGAGTCTAGTGGGAAAGACAGATAATTACAGGAGCAAGAGATCTGCACATTGAGAGACAGGAAGCACTTAAGTTCTACTCGGAGAGATTAGAGTAGATGTTTCAAAGGTGAAGTAAAGGCATGATGGGTAGAGGAAACACTTTATGCAAAGATGTGCCAAACACAAGCTTACTTTGCGGGACTGGAACGAGAAAGCGTTGCATGAATTAAGGTAATACCGCAGTGTAATAATATCCTGAACTAATTAAGCTGTTCATTGTGGGGATCAAGAGAAGCAGGTGAGTTTGAAATATATTTCTGAGGTAACATTGCCAGGACATGGTGATTGACTAAATTAGGGGGTGGGGAGTGGAGGCGGGGGTAGTGAGAGAGAGTGGGGAGCTAAGGCTGACTCCTCTCTCTCTAGTTTGAGCACTTGGGTGAATGGTACGACCACTGAAGACAGTCAGGTTTTTGGGGGGGAGGGTGGCTTCTGTTTGGGACTGCCTGAGTTCGAGATGCTTAAGATACAGGCGTCTGACGTCCAGGGGCAGGAAGCTGGTGTGCCGTAGAGCAGAGAGAGGCACGTAGGTGGCGGCCGAAGCCATGGGAGCTAATAAACTAGGGGCAGTGTGGTGATCTGGACTGGCTAGAAGGCAGGAGCGAACGTGGAGAGAGGCCAGCACTCCTCTCTTTTCAGTAAATCCTTGTGTAAATTTTTAGGTTCTGTTTTGTCTGCTTTTGACTTGGTAGAGATCTTGTCTTTTGAAGTAAGTGCTTTAAGTAACTTATTTATGGTTGTTGTCCGAAAACTTATACAAAAAACGGTTTTGTTTTTTTATTTCCAGTGGCGCTTACATGCGAATTTTGTTAAAATTCACAGAGTATGCCCAAAAAAAAGTGCATCCAGGGTTTGGAGCCTTTTAAGAGGATCTGGCTAGAACTGTTTATAGTTCCAAAACCTCATTTTAACAAGTTTCTCTAAATTTTATCACCAGTTCCATAACCAAGCTCACAAATAGTAGAATGGGTGGATTTAAATTTATTCATTCTCCTCTTACTTGATTGTCACTCCCTGAAGGCAGAGAGGCAAGAAAGGAGCTGACGTGTCTACAGACTGGAGAGTGAGCGCTGTGCGGACTCCATCTCCCCTGCCCCCATACATTGTGAACGATTTCACTGTAAATATCTATGGTACTTAACAAAAATAATTAAAAATGTTTTTTGTTTTGGAGTGAGCTTTATTCATCTCCTTCAAGTACTGTAGGAATTGAAATAGAGGTCATAATTTCATTCTAGAGTAAGTAGGATAACGGTATCATCTTTATTGCCAACTATAATATAAAGACATTTCGAATTCGCTAAATTAACATCAGTTGTGAAAAGTCAGAGTTTATAGACATGAGACATTTATAGAAATGATTGGGTTAATTATAAATTATGTGGAAGTCTCAAGGACATTGGACGTTAGATTTTGTAATTTATTATGCAAAGTAGAAAACTAAGACACCTCCCTTTCTCCACTGGACGGTGCCTTGACTACTATGCCTTGTATAGAGTACATGTTCATTAAAAATTGATGTGATGAACAAAAAAACCCAGGCTGCTTACTTTCAGAAGTTATTTGCATTGCGTGATCTGATTGGATGAACTTTTGTGCCAAGTATGGGCAGCAGCCACTAAATATGTACTTTGGTTACCAGGCTGTCTGTAGCCAATCATAAGCCATTGCTTTCTTTTATGTCATAGTAGTTTGCCATTTAACATAGCAACTCAACCAAATCCTGCTTCAGTTTGTTCTTGACAGTATGTGCAAGCTCAGTATTAAATTGAATGTCTTTGGATTTGATTTTTGGATTAGTTTCAAGTAGTCATTTGTTTTTCTGTCCTTGATTCATTGCCACTTAATACCAATCTCAAATCCAAGAAACATATTCTCGTGTGTCTTGGAAATAGTAGATTGCAGTGGAGGACGTAATTACTTTGTCTCAGTATGAGGTCTGCCTCCTTAATTATGTGATTAGAATATTTGTTTTTGTTTGGTTTATAATTTTTATTTGAAAACTCCTAACCTAAAATTTTTATCTCCTATTCTGTGGACTTCAGTCTGGTAGATGGGACATTGAACTCCATTAGGTAGAATTTGCCAACGCCTCGAAGACTTTAATTTTCCTACAGCTGCAGTCTTAAAGAGCCTACCCCAACCATAGGCCTACAGGTAAGGGCTTCTTTGCTAGTGGTAGAATTTGCGGACCTCTCGCCCAATTTTTTGATAATATCATAGGCAGGACGCTTGCCAGGTAACCCTTGTATTTGACCTTGTGTTCGTTTAGTTCAACTCCCCCTCCCTTTCCCAGGCGATGCCTTCTTGAGTACCTGGAACTACGTGCCATGAGTCCAGTGTCTGGAGTTGGGCCCCACTTACCGTCTGCAGTGTAGTCGGAGCAAGGGCTGAGAAGACCACCCTCTGTTTGTTTGTTTGTTTGTTTTAAATCCTCATTTCGAAAACGATGCTTCTAGCCCTCAGCGTAAGAGGTGCTGTGCTTGGTTACTTTCGCGTGGGTGTAGTAAGGTTGGCCTTGATGCTGAGTGCTTCCGATTGATGCTTAAGATTGTAGCTTCGTGTGGTTCTTGTTCGCGTTTCCCCTGAAGGTACAGAAACTAGGGGCAATTTTCTTGAGAGATTTAGTGTTAGGCGAGGTTGTTTTTCTTGAGCGAGGAGAGGCAGGAATGTATTGGGGATTATCTCATAGTAGGTGTTCCTCAATTGTATTTTCGTGGTGTTCTTATAAAATTAGAGGGAGCTTCTGCCGAATACAAAATATGCTGTATTAGATATGCTACATTTCCCTGCTTCTAAAATGGAAAAGGTTCTATGCCTTTTATTTTTTCCCCACAGTTCAGTGTTTTTGGGTTTCTTTAATGTTTTATTTTTGAACGAGAGAGAGAGGAGAGGGAGAGAATGTGAGTGGGGGAGGGGCAGAGAAGGGGAGACAGAGGCTCCGAAATGGGCTCTGCGCTGACAGCAGAGAGCCTGACGTGAGGCTCAGACTCCCCAACTGCGAGGCCATGAGCTGAGCCGAAGTTGGACGCTTAACTGACCGAGCCACCCAGGCGCCCCAAGTATTTTTTGTTTTTCCCCCAAAATGTGATAGCGTACCATAATTGAAGATGTAATACTTAAAATAACAAATGATAGTGAAACGAGAACTTGTGTATGCGTTTATTTTGTTTTTAGAAATCACGTGGCCCTCCCACACACGCTCATCTCAAGAGTTGCCCGGTGTTTACGTGGTCCTTTGCAAATACTTTCTACTAAGCTAAGATGATGCTTTTCGAAGAGGATGAATACTTTAAAAATGCACCAAGAGTTGCTTCCTATGTGCTTTTTTGGCAGTTTTATCGTCTGTGGAATCGTATACTGTCCTATTTAATTCATAGGGATTCTTTGCCCGTGACAAAGATAAGGACCTAAACCGATCTCACTGTTTTGATAAGCCTCTCTGGGTGAAAGTAGCCCAGTTGTACGTGAAGGAATTTAGCCGCACATGTTATTAAACCCACATCCTGGTCTAAGAACTGGGTGTCCTTGGGATTCATAGACTCTGTAGTCTGAGTTGCTCACCTCCTCTCCTTTCGTTCCCTGCCCCGAATTTATCTTCTATCAATATCTTCTTACACAGACATCTCAAGGATATAATAGCACTTAAATCTTATAAACAAACAAGTACCACATGCCATGTTTGCTATATGTTTGGCTGAAGTTTGTCTCCTTAATTCGTAAAAGGTATTTCTGAGTTTTTTTTTGTTGTTGTTTTGTTTTGTTTTTTTTTTTTTGGTCTGAGTCTCACTGATTCTTCTGCTTAAAGGCTTGTTTATGTCTTTCTGTTTCTGGCCATAGTGTATCAAGTGGGTAGATGCCCAAAGTACAAGCAATCCAGCAATCACTTGGGGAGTGTGTGTATGAGTAGACCGTCTGTAGGGCAGTGTGGTAATGTCTCTCACAACAGCAGCAGCAGTGCACAGGCTCTGGGGCTTGGTTGCACATATGTTCAGATGCACCTATTTGCTGGGTGGTTTGCTGCACCAAACACCTGGAAACCACACATCCCAGTACATTGCTTTGCAACCTTGAGAAACAATAGTTCTGTGTGTGCCTCCAGGGGAGAGAGAGAGAGAGAGAGAGTGAGTGTGTGTGTATTTACTGGTACATCCCCTTTTTTGGTTTTGTGCATTTTTTGGTTTTGTTTCTGAAGCTACAGGACAGTGGTTGTCTGTAGGCTTTGGAAAAGGGATTTGGGTGTCTGGAAGGAAACTTTTACTTTTCATTTATAGCTTCTTACAACTCCTGAATTATTTGTTTTGTATATATACCTTTTGGTTTTCAGAAAGCATGTATGAAGAGAAGCAGATATAGTTTTAACATTGTTTCCAAAGGGGCATAGAACCAGTGCTCAGAGTAAAAGGGACTTTGGGCGGTCATCCTTCCTTTAAGGTTGAGAAAACTCAGATTTAGGAAAGCCTCTGCAAAGCCTGCACTAGAATCGAGGTCCCAAGGACGGCAGAAGCTTATGAATGTATTCACTTGTTCTGTTCTTATTCCGTTTATTTAACTGATGTCCATTTCTCATTGTGAAGAATTGATTTTGCAAGGCCCAATAAAATGCTGACCTTTGTAAGATCGTTCTGAAAGTAACTACCTCTGGCAGTAAAGAAAAAGTGATAGTAGTAACTTTTACCCACATTTGTCATTTTGGAGACCCAATCCTTAAAAGTCAATTTATTTATACGTTCTGTAAGTTTTAAATATTTGATTGAATTTGTGTAGTCCAAAGCTCCCTTTTTTAATTAATTTATTTTTTTTATTTAGAGAGAGAGGGAGAGAGAGAGAATCTCAAGCAGGCCACACTCAGCACAGAGCCCGACACAGGGCTCAATCTCATGACCGTGAGATCATGACCTGGGCTGAAATCAAGAATTGGACACTGAACCAGCTGAGCCACCCAGCCGCCCCCCAGGGCTTCCCTTTTTGATGTGAATACCTAGCTGATGCTTCTAGATTTTTAAAATTGATTTCACTGAGTTTTCATTCCATCTGGTATCCAGGGGTGAATAGATGGAGAAATAATTTTTGTGACTTCAAAGTTTTTGGCTTGCTATTTAAAGGCAGAGTGTACTGAAAAAGATGGGAGGAAAATTGTTTAAAGGAGGAAAACTTCTATATTGGGGAGAAGCTCTAGTTCCTGAAAATATGTGCAGTTCTTCTATTAACCGTAAGTCGAGTCTATTCCTGGCTCCTCAAGGCCAGAAACATTTTCTCTTTATTCAGACCAAACAAAGAAATTGGTAGTGTTGAGGCTGATAGGTTCAGTGTGGGCCTCTGGACATCCAGACTGCACTCAGTGGATATTTTTTATGGGCGATGGACTCTGGGGCTCCAGCAATAGAAACGTATTTCTTAGTGTTAAGATTAGCAATTGGATTTAGGATGAATATCTGTCTTGTATAAGTGGGGAAAAGTTACTCTTCCAAAATTTAGTCCATAGGCCTCTCAAAAAGGGCACTCTATTTGATAATAATTTGGTTAGGCTGATAAGATGGATCTTTTCTTCAAAGGAGAGGGTTTTCAGGAAATAAAGGAGCCGTTTAAAAACATGTTGAGGACCAGAGTCGAAGAACGTCTGTGCAGTTTAAGCAGTAAAGGTTTGCTTGAATTGAAAGAGAAAAGAGGTTCATAGAGGACCAAGAACAGATAGAGTGGCAGATTTCTCTTGGTAACCCCGCATCCTTAGGGGGGAGTGCAGTCCGTATCGCCACTCTAGGCCCGTTGTGAGTGTAGACTGCGCAGTGGAGTTGGACAGTCCGACGGTCGACTTAATTCGAACCGTCACATTAGGTACGGCTGGAAGCTAGACTGGGGGACGTCCGTGTCAGGTGTGTTTCCTGGCTTGTTTCTAGTATCCTTTCTAATGTGGAAATCAGGAGAAACCAGTTAACACCAGTTCCAGGGAGAGAAAACTGCACAGGAAGGGACGAATGCCTGGATGTGTCAGAAAGCAAGACCTCTTGACAGGCCTTGTTGACGGGGGGCCAGGAGCAGAGGGTTTGGCTTGAGCAGTTGGGCAGAACATGGTGCTGTTTCACGTCGTGGCAGACATCTCGAGTAAATATTAGGGAATGACAGAGTCGTGCTTTTTAATTCATTGAGCTTATGGCAGAGGAGAGACAGATCTTGGGGGAAAGATACTGGTTTTTTTTTTTGAAGATTTCGGCTACACAATTACTCTGGTGGTTTAGAACACTAGACATCGTATTAAAAAAAAAAAATTACAGGGCGCCTGGGTGGCTCAATTGGTTGAGTGTCTGACTTCGGCTCAGGTCATGATCTCACAGCTCGTGAGTTTGAGCCCTGCTTCGGGCTCTGTGCTGACGGCTCAGAGTCCGGAGCCTGCTTCAGGTTCTGTGTCTCAGTCTCTCTCTGTCCCTCCGCTGCTCATGTTCTGTCTCTCTCTCAAAAGTAAATACATTTAAGAAAAAAAGTTTTAAAAAAAAAGTAATGGTTAGGTGCTAAAGTATGGAAAATCATTCCTTTTATTTTTTTATTTTTTTTTATTGTAGAGAATCGGGCGTGGGAGAGGGGCAGAGGGAGAGAAAGAGAGACTCTTAAGCAGGCTCCGTGCTCAGCACAGAGCCTGACGCAGGGCTCAATCCCATGATCCTGGGACCATGACCTGAGCCGAAATTAAGAATCGGACACTCAACTGACTGAGCCACCCAGGTGTCCCTGGAAAGGCTTTCGTAAAGTATTAGCACATACGATTTGTTCCCAGGGTCCAGCCTTGAAAGTTGGCGTGAGCCGATCGGCAGTTAGCCCAGGTCTTCCTTCCCGGTGCTCAGGATTCATTAGCAAAAAAACATGCTTTTTCACAGAGTTGCCACTTGAAAACGAAATGGGAATTGAAAGCTGGGGTATATAAATTTATCTTCTAACATATTTTTCCAGTTCCTACACGTTGAATAAAAGACCATACCTGATCTCCTAGTCACAGGAATTACGCAGTTTTGGATTAGCAGTGGAAAGGCTCGAGTTCTGAATGCAAACCCCTTCACAGCCATGTGACCACGGCGGATTCTAACCTCTGAGCTGCTATTTCCTTGTTTGTAAGATACTTGCCCTGCATGCCTCACAGAGCTGTGAAAACTCCCAAATAAGATCATGAATGTCAAAGTGCTTTGGAGACCGGAGCACACTGATGTTTGTGAGGAAATGGCGATCTAGCTTAAAGCACTTACCGCAGAAGGGCCTTGGCAGTCCTTAACGGAGACCAGGAGGACGGGGGAGCAGCGCTCGGGTCGTACCTCTGTTGTGAATCTCGAGGCTAGGGTTTCCACTAGGTCGTCATACCGGACTGTGTGGATTTAATCAGTGGCCTTTTAATTCTTAACCGACGTGTCTTGTGAAACAGACGACCCCAGAGAGATTCCAGTGCTGTGAAAATGTACACGGAAGTTTGGTTTTGCTGTCTCATCTGGTAGTTCGAAATGTATGCCTGGCCTTCATTCCAAAACGAGAGGCAGCAAAATATGGTTAGTATTTTTGACTTTTAAGTTTTCTCCCCTTTAGTTGACCTTTGGGCGATGGCGTGGGATTTTGTTTGGTTTACTTGGGAGTATCTTTTCCTTAAGAAGTGAAAAGTAAAAATATGCCAGAGGCTTGCTAGCAGTTGAAAGCAACTGTTAGTCAGCAAGAGCGTGGAAGGGAAGAAAAAGGTTGGGGGTGGAGAAAGGCAAAAGAAGAGGGAGGAAAAAATGTAATTCAAAGAGGAGAAAAAGCTTAAATCATTTCAAAAAGTCTCCAGTTTTCTTTTAAAAAAATCTGTCTTTGAGTTCAGGCACTAAAATTTGAGGTGATTAGAGCAGGGGGGCTTAGATTAGTCCTTTGAGGGGAATGAATAAAATTAGGGAAGGACGGAGGATAAGCGTTGAGGAGGTCAGGAGGGAGGATGGTGGAGAGGAAGGAGAAGGTCCTCTAGGGACACCTGGCTCCTTTTGTAAGGATTTAGTGTTTGAAGACAGGCTGGATTACCGCGAGCATTTGTTGTATTTAAAACGTGCTTGCTTGGGGCGCCAGGGTGCTTGGGTAAGTGTCTGACTTTGGCCCAGGTCATAATCTCAAGGTTCATGACTTGGAGCCCCACACTGGGCTCTGCACTGACAGTGCCGAGCCTGCTTGGGATTCCCTCTTTCTGTCTCTCACTCCCTCTGTCTCTCTCTCTCTCTCTCCCTCTTTCTCTCTTTCTCTCTTTCTCTCTCTCTCTCTCTGCCCCTTCCCCACTTGTGCGCACACGTGCGCTCTCCCTCTCTCTCAAAATAAATACTTTAAAAACTCTTCTTAAACGTGCTTTCTTGCTGAGGCGTATAAAGTCAGCTTCCTATTTCCTCTGCTTAAGTAGGCCCAATGCTGTGTAATTCCCATCAACCGGGAAAAGTACTTTACTAGCAAGAAGTAGATTTTTCATTATTAAGAAGATCTGAACTGAATTCATTGTCTTTTTTTTGGCTGGATTCAGACTCCTTATTATTGTCTACTTAAAATTTATTTCTCTAATGTCGATTTTTAAAATTCTTTCCTGATTTACTTTTCCTTCTGAATTCATTGTTTTTGAAATGTCTTTTAAAAAGGCAAACAGGAGGCGCCTGGGTGGCTCAGTTGGTTAGGCGTCCAACTTCGGCTCAGGTCATGATCTCATGGTTTGTGGGTTTGAGCCCTGCCTCGGGCTCTGTGCTGATGGCTCAGAGCCTAGAGCCTGCTTGGGATTCTGTGCCTCCCTCTCTCTCTCTCTGCCCCTCCCCTGCTCATGCTCTGTCTCTATGTCTCTCAATAATAAATAAATGTTTAAAAAATTTTTTTTGAAATTTAAAATTAAAATTTAAAAATTTTTAAGGCAAACAAAAAGTTGAGAGATTGTGACAAACATCTTCAGCTGAAGTCCTCTTCATTTCCTTTCTCGGTTCTTTTGCCCACCCTCACTCCCCAGAGACCACCTATTACCACAGATTTAGTGTACATCCATGCAATATAGCGTTTTTCTGTGTGTGTGTGTGTGTGAGTGTGTGAGAGAGAGAGAGAGAGAGAGAGAGAGAGAATATATGAATTCTGTTGAAGTGTTTTGCTTCTTACTGTTTTTCAAAGTCTGTCCATCTAGATACATATAAATCTAGGTCGCTTATTTTAGCTGTTCAGTTTTTATTTCACTGTGAATATTTCAGTTTTTCCAAACCTTTTGATGGATCCTTACATTGTTTCCATCGATTTGCCATTGCAGACAGGACTCCAGTGGCCTCATGTGTGTCCCTCATGGTTTCCTTGGCCGCCTCCTCCTCCTCGTTATTGTTGCTGCTTTGGTGGCTCCATTCTTTTCCTCCCTAAGTATCTTACTTGAATTCTCCCCCTTGGCCCTCCACTTGGGTATTCACAGTCATTTGGGGAAGAGGTTGCGATGAGGAAAACCTTCATAACTTGGAATGCCAACTTCTTGTATTAGAGTCAGAGGCTCTGAAAATTTCTTTTCCTATAGATTCTTTTTGGAATCTGATAAATTTGGCAACTTTTGCATTTCAGTATTTCGTATTTTTATTGTCTCATAGCCAATGGCTGTTTTTCATAAACGTCAGTAACTCCTCACTTTTTCCTTTTCTCCCTTCCTCTTTTACTGCTTTTTTACTGAGCACTTCCTGCCACTCAGGGTAGGACTGTTTAATGATCTCGGGTCCGGTTCAGGCAGTGTTTCTTTCTAAGTTCCGCGTGATCCAGGCATCGCTGGTATTTATAGAAGAGTTTCTTGGAGCATTCGTAAGCCAAATTAAACATTAAACAATAATAAGCCTTCACTTTATATTAGAATTCTTACCGATAAATTTTGTTGAAGGACCATATGTTTCAATGATCGGTGGTTTTCATTTGTAATTTTTTTGTCTGGAGTCTTTAATCCGCTATACTTTATTCATTATTGTGAGGTTGAGTACATTTTTAATTTTTATGTTCCATGTCTTTCCCCCTTGAAACGTGGATGCTATTCAGAGCTTTGAGCACTTGGAATGCTGAAGTGTTACAAATGAAAACTGTTACTCTTCTCTAATAATACACTCTGCCTGCTGCCAGCGTTTGAGTAGGACTTCCTTGCTTAACAACTAATTTGGGCCGCCACCTCCTATGTGAATAGATAGTCATGATATTTTCACCTCACGAGTATGTGAACTATCTTTAGGAATTTGAGAAGAATTTATGTGCCAAGCATTTTCTATTTAACTTTTTAAAATCTTTTATTTATTTTTGGGGGCAGGGGGCAGAGAGAGGGAGGGACAGAGGATCCGAAACAGCCTCTGCACTGACAGCAGAGGGCCTGACGCGGGGCTTGAACTCACGAGCCGGGAGATCCTGACCTGAGCTGAAGTCAGACGCTTTACCGACTGAGCCACCCAGGCGCCCAGAAAGTGTTTTTTTTTGAACAGTTGATAAGACCTTTATGTGGAAGCCTCAGTAATAAGTATAACGATAGAATATAGTTTTATCATGTCTTATGGTATGGCTCAGGTCACAAGTACGGTGTTTAGAGAATAACCTTTGGATCTAGGTTTACTCCAGCTTTGACTTGGGTGAAGCACTCCGTCAGAAGTGTGAGCGCCTGTTTGTGTGCCCAGACATGTCTGTCACGTCACCCGATAGGCAGTTTTGCTTAGTGAGTTACTTCCCGTATGCCGCTGTCGTCACTGAGTTTGAGTGGAGTCCTTTACCTGCTCTTTAGCACGTCAGCCCCACAATTTATGCTGGGGAGAAGTGTTCTGGTTTAAAATCCAGAATAAAATTATGTTCTTCTCCGGTGCACTAACACCAAGGAGTTTTGTTTTCCCCTTCACTCTGAAAACTCTACCATAAAATATTTTGGTATCTGAATCAAAAAGAATTTTTTTCTCTCCAACTGTAGTAACCTTGGGATATGTCATCTGGATAGTAACAGAAGCCTTCTGTTTTTGTGGGAGTAAAAATATAAAGAACTTTCTAATTGAAATTATATTTTGTTTACATAATTCTTTTTAAAAACATCTTGCTTTTGGGGCGCCCGGGCGGCTCGGTTGGTGAGCATCTGACTCTCGGTTTTGGCTCAGATCATGATCTCACGGTTTCATGAGTTTGAACCCCACATCCGGCTCTGTGCTGACAGTGCAGAGCCTGCTTGAGATTCTCTCTCTCCCTCTCTCTCTGTCCCTCTCCCACTTGCACTGTCTCTCTCTCTCTCTCAAAATAAATAAACAAACAAAAAAAAAACCCAAAAAAGCAAACAACAACAAAAAAACTTAACAAGCATAACTGAAGGCAGCAGTCGGTCTTCGTGCTATGCTGCATCCTGTCAACGAGTTCCCGTAGTCCCGCGGCGGGCACGCCGGCGTCCAACCGCGCCCGCAGTGTGAGAGTCCTCGTGTCTCGGTGGTCTCCCAGCACTGCTGCTGTCATTAAAACAGAGGCCACACGTTTGTTACGGAAAACCACAACTTATATAGTCTATATCAACTTTTTGTAAGTTGTACCTGTGACTCGTAAACACTAATAAACCTGAAGCTTGTTAGTAAAACAGACCTTCTTAATAAATTTGACAGAGGGGAGACATTCTTTTTTTAATGCATCTAGTTACTGTCTAATCTTTCAAGAGTAGAAATCCAAAAGAAAAAGAAATTAATTCAGCCATTTATTAAAGAAGTGTTTATTTCTGGCCTGCTTTGTGCCAGACACAGTCCGGCTGCAAACAGGCAAGAATCTGCCTTCGTGCATTCCAGATACAGTAGGGTGCATGACTTTATATGTGCCAGAGAAAAAAATGAAGTAATGAAGGAGGAATAGGATCGTGGCCTTGGGGGAGGGGATGACATTTTTAAGGGTGTCTGGGAAAGCCTCGCGGAGATGGTGACTGTTCCAGAAAGATCCCACAGTGACGAGGGTGCCGGGAGAACATCTAGGGGAAGAGTTACCCAGGGAGGGGAGGAGGCACGTACAAAGTCCTGCGGCAGGAACGGGCCTGTTCTGCCTCAGGAACAGTGAAGAAGGGCGGTTTGGCCAGAACACAGTGAGCTCAGGAGAGCATAGCGGGAGGCGAGGCCAGAGAGGTAACGCGGCCCAGATTGCGCAGGCCTTTTGCAGCCATCACGGGGACTTTGGCTTTTACCCAGAGTGAGACGGGAAACCATCGAAGGTTCCATCGGAGGCCACGATTAAAGTAAAAGGGTAATACCAAAAAATACTCGTATCTCGGCTCTGCTTTCAGAAGCTTTGGATTATTTCTTATAATCACTTGGGTTTTAACGAATGGCTCCTGCTGGGTAGCCATACATAGATTTTATTTAAACACTCGTGTAAGTACTGCACGTTTCCCTGAAGTACAAATCCGAGGTATTGCATTTAAATTCAGAGAAAGAAAGTATAATAGAAGAGAAGAGACTGTCTATAGGTGTTCATTCCTAGGTGGCCCTGCGTTACTGCTGAGCTCTCATTCTGAATCGTCTTGGAAAAAAAAAAAAAATCAAGGGATAGGCTGCCTGGGTGGCTCAGTAGGTTGGTTGAGAGTCTGACTTCTGCTCAGGTCATGACCTCACTGTTCTTGAGTTCAAGCCCCGCATCGGGCTCTGTGCTGACGGCTCAGAGCCTGGAGCCTGCTTCAGATTCTGTGTCTCCCTCGCTCTCTGACCCTCCCCCAATCGCATGTGCTACACATGCGCGCACTCTCGCTCTCTCAAAAATAAACATTAAAAATTTTTTTTAAATCAAGGGTGTATTCTATGCAAAACATTGTATTCCCCTTAGATGTAGGAGGATATATACATCTATATGTATGTGTTCATATACATATGTAGCTACTCTATTAATTGTAATATATCTTGAGCATTTTTATTATGAAATATAAAACTTACAAAAATACATAAAACGTAACTAGCTTATTTTTTAGTGAGAGCATGAGCAGCGTAGGGGCAGAGGGAGGGGAGAAAGAGAATCTTAAGCAGGCTCCACGCTCAGTGTGGAACCCAGTGTGGGACTTGATCTCATGACGGTGAGATCGTGACCTGAGCCCTAATCAAGAGTTGGACACTTAACTGACTGAGCCACCCGGGTGCTGCTTTAACTATATAAAGATGAATTATCAAAAGCAAGTACAGGACCTATATAACCAGCCAATTAGACCTAGAAATATATCTTTGCCGGTACCCAGAAGCAGCTTGCTGTATTGTGTATTCCTTCTAAATCACAACCCACACTCTCGTGCAGAGCCTGGCATTTGCAATGATTGTTTCTTTATGATTTTACCACCTAGGATTCCTTGCAAACCGTTATAGTTTAGTTTTGTCTGTTTTTGAACTTTATGTAAATGGGATAATACAGTATGTGTTCTTTTGTGTCGTCTTTCCGAACCTAACAACATGTTTGTAACTTTCATCCATGTCCTTATGTAGACCCCTAGCTTAATTTCATTGCCAAGTAGCATCCTGTTATATGAATATACTATTATTTATGTATCCATGCTACCGTTGATGTTTTTGGCTCTTAAGAGCATGTTTGGCTGGCATGCTGCTATGAACATTTTGTTCATGTGTGCTGATGGATGTGTAGGAATTTCTCTGGGCTATATTTGGGAGTGGAATTGCTCGATCTTCAGTTTTTTAGGTAATAAACTGTTTTTCAGGACTGGTTGTATTTTTAAAAAAATTTTTTTTAATGTTTGTTTATTTTTGAGAGAGAGAGAGAGAGAGAGAGAGACAGAGCATGAGCAGGGGAGGGGCACAGACAGAGAGGGAGACAGAATCTGAGACAGGCTCCAGGCTCTGAGCTGTCAGCACAGAGCCCGACGCGGGGCTCGAACTCGGAACAGTGAGATCATGACCTGAGCCGAAGTCGGATGCTCAACCGACTCAGGCACCCAGGCGCCCCAGAACTGGTTGTATTAAATTGTCCTCCTACCAACAGTGTGAGAGGTGTCCCCGTTCTTCCCAGTCCTCACCAACATTGTCAGACTCCTTAAATTTTGCCAATCGTTGAGCCTGAAAATGACCACTGTAGCAAATTAACTGAGAAGCCAAAGCCTGAAACTTAAAAGAGAGAGAGAGAGAGAGAGAGGGAAAGTGACGAAAGGTATTGGTTTCTGTTTTAAGAGGCACCAATATTCAGAGCATTTTCATTTCTTAGAGTTGGTTAGCATCTTCTGCCTAGGAGGACTTAGGAAATCTTAAGAGGTGTTTGTCTATCTACCCTTAGAGGATCAGGAACCCTGTCTTTTTTTTTTTTTTTTTTCACCTCTGTGTCTGAAAGAGTTCTTTCACAATTGGTGTTGAGTAAATATTTATCAAACGAATTCATCCTGACTTGCTATTCTTAAATCTTCTGATCAAAACTGGCCTGTTCTAGTGTCTGTAGTTGAGGACTGTTTTTGGTGAGGGCCCCTTCCATTACTGATAGTACCTAGATTGGCTTACGAAAATAAGAGAAGCTTATTTGTACCGGGGTACCAGTTAGAGTAAGTGTTTTCATTTTCAAGAAAAGTTTCTGTTTTTAAGGAATCACCCACAGTGTATGCAGTACTTCATTTTCCCACAAAAGGGGAAGATCGTGCTAGAACTTTCTGCCTATATTAGGCCCCTAGAAGCCTGGCAACTACTCTTATCCCTGTTTCTGTTTTCAGTCACTTTGTAGGCTGTGGTAGATTATTAGGGCGGTGGTGGTGTTTAGCCAAGATACCTCCCCAGTCTTCAGCGGGAACCTCCCTGTGGCCGCTCCTTGTTCAAACCAAAGAATACGTGGCTTTGTTTAAAAGTATCTTGCTTTAGTGTAATTGACCCACAGAGCACTTTTTATAAAGGGTATTTTACATGAAAACGAAATAGCAAGTGTTTCAGCAGTTTGCGAGGTGCTGACAAGGGTGGCAATGAACCCACGCCGTACGTGCTGGCACGGAGCAAGCCACTTACCTCATTGTTGCTGCACTCATCGGCCAGTTGATTAGAAGAATTAGCTTGGATTTTTTGGACTTTCGTATCTAAGAAACTTTTTGAGAGATGACGAAAAAGTAGAAAAGCCAGAACTAGTGATACGATATAAGAATGGTAATTTTGACCAATAAATCCTAGCAAATGTATCACCTGCTTTTATAAGATTTTCCCTTTCAGAACAGCCAAAGTAAGTAAAGACTTGTAGGAGATTCAGAGTCTGGTTAAGTCTGATTCATCATCTCTATTTCCAACAGAGATTTCCTGTTAGACGAGACAAATTAGAGTGTTTCTACTGACTTAACTTGCTTGAGTTTTTACATAGTTTTATTTTAAACAGATCACGAGGCAAAACGCAGAATGAAAGGCACAGAAATATTTACAAGACTTTAAAAAATGCACATCTTGAGTGCAATCCACTGTTTCACTACTGAGATGAGTGGTGTGTAAAGTTGGACGTTGTATAAGATAAACGTGTAAGGTTTGTTTTTTTTAATAATGAGTCTTACAGACAGTGTTAAAAAAAACATCTCTCATACGTGGCTTCGAAAGAATTTTATTCTAAATATTCTTTCCTGGAGTAAACCATGGCCATTCGTTCAGATCTTTGGTGACTATAGCATATAATAGAAGGGTGTTATATGTAAACCAATTTGAAAATAAACTATTATAAAATAAAAAAAATAATAGAAGGCTTTACACTAATGGTGGGAAGAAGAAGAGATGTTTGGATTTAAATTTGTAATCAGTGGTTGATAACAGGCTATGGAGACCTTAGAGTGAGATTATTTTTCTCCCTAGAAAAGATCTTCGGGGAAATTAGAATTACAGTTTAAAAGAGGAAATACCTAAAGCAAGTCAGGGGCTTCATTTTACTCAGGTAAAGGCGTTTGATTCTGAGCAGCTTGCCTTCGTGTATGGCTGCCGAGCTCATCTCTCTGTGGGTAACTTAAAAAATGCTTCTGCCGTTCTGGCTAGCATCTTAACATTTTCCCTTTTTTGTATGAGATTCATGCCTCGAATGTTTACGTATGTTTTCACAGAGTTTTATTGGGTAAAATAGGTATTACTACACTTCAGTCTTTTAAAATCCGACACACATTGTTGGGAGCCAGGAAATTCTGTTAAGACAGACATTCTGTCTAACTTTCCCCTGCTTTGTCTGCCTGTGTGGTTTTACTTTTTCCTTGTGTCATGAATTTTGGAGTGAACATTTATTTAAAGCTGAGAACTTCCTGCCTGTCCTTTGTTCCATTTAGTTTAGTTAGAACCTTAACATTAGCATAGAAGTTGGCTTGTTTTTCATAATTTTAGAAGAAGAGAGAATTTATGTTCTGCAGACAGTTTGTAGGTAAGGAAACATGGACGGGGATCCTTGTGAACAGTCATCAGATTTTTTCTGGGAAGACCACAGTTAAAGGAGATTGAAGCAAGAATATACCTTGGTCTCTCCTCCCCCTCCTCCTCCTCCTCCTCCTCCTCCTCCTCCTCCTCCTCCTTTTCCCCCCAGAAATACTTTTCCCTTTATTTCAGAGGAAAATAAATCAAGTCAGCCCCTTCCCACACCCCACCCCTTAGCTCGGTGTGTCTTTCCTAGTTGAAGAGAGGTCTAAGTGTCTCTCATAAAGAACAGTATCTCCAAGGAATGCTGAATTCTGTACTGCTGGACAGTGGCGGTTAATGGTGTGCCGAAGAGAACTGGTCGGCCTTGCAGTGTACGAAATCCTCTGGGGGTAGATGGGCCTTTTCAGCTTCTGAGTTAATGAACGTGTTCCAAATCGTATACCCTAAGACCAGTTTAGCCGTTCTTTGCTACGTATTCCTTGAACTCTTTCTGTCGCCACATTGTGCTGGCTGGAAATATTTTTAAATGGCTTGACTGAAGTATAGATGGCCAAAGAGAACTGCATGTTGAATTTGGCTTCTAGAAAAGCCAGAGAGGACTCTGTGGGGTTGCACAACCTCTCGCTTGTTTGTTTCATGAAATGAGTCTTCTGTTTTTGAATTCTTTGCAGATCGGACACACTGAAATTGTATTAGGGCCAAGCCTTTCATCTGTTTACTATTTGAATTTTATAAGGTTCTTCGTAGTTTGTAGTTGAGGGGAGAGGGTGAGAAACTAGAACGCCCCAATCTCGAAACAGCTTTGGGAATATAATTATATAATAAACATACCTGCTTAGCCCTAAGGTTTTTTTCCCCTCTTCCTCCTCGTCTTCCTCCTCCTCCTCCTTCTTTTTTTAAATTCTGTTCTAGCTCTTGTTTTAGAATGAATTTTCTCAACCTAGAGGAGGAATCTTTGATAACACGTGGGATGTGTTAAAATCTTCATCTTTCCTAAATTTGCTCTTTGTGGCCCTAGAGATTTTTGCCCAAGCCATCGGTGGAATCAGCACATTATTGTAATTTGCGAAAAGAGAGAAGCCGCTGATTATTTGGTTCTGCCTATGTAACTGCATTTCTAGAGGGGTTTTCCTTCAGAACTGAGACCCACTTTGAAGTGAGAGAGCCCCTTTATAATCAGGTTTGTTTGCTGATTTGGATTCGTGTCATTCCATTTCAGGTATCTCCCAAATGATGGATTTTGAAAGTGTTGTGTGGAGAAGTTTAATCTGATGAACCCTAGCTGCCTTTTTAAAGCAGTTGGAGGATTTTTTTTTCTTTCTCCCTAGCAAGGGTTCAGTGATTAACAACAGCCTCACATCACCTGATGCTATTAGCCCAGACCTTGCAAAACATGTGCTGGTGGCAGCCGTGACTTGTGCCGGATGCCCGTCCAAGTGGAGGCGAGATGTTGCTCTGTAGATGCACTGAGTTAGCGCCGTGGTCATTTTCCCCCAAATTAAAAAACAAAACAAAAGTTCAAGACGTCTTTCCTCAAGGTCTGACGGGCTGCGGCGCTGCAAGGCTGTCGAGTGGCACCTGCCGCTTTCCAGGACAGACCTTTGTGTTTGGAACAGAGCATCCATTTCTTTCTCCCCGATAAAGTTTGGGGATAGTGAACGATGCTAACATGTCTATATCAACAGCTCTTTTATAATTGATAGTTTTTAGGGAGAGGGAATGGTTCCCTAGCCCTTAACTTAAATTGGCAATACATTTTTTTTTTTTTTTTTTTTTTTGCTCTTTCATTTTTCTGCGAGCTGGAAGAGTTTCATCCAAAGTGAGAATGATTCCATATTTTAACCTTTGCTTTGAGCTGGCTGCTAAGGTCTCCTTGGGGACAAGGACACTTTGCAGTTATTTATAACCTGCAGAGAAGGGCAGTAAGGCTGTAAACAGCCAACACACGCTGAGGGTTGGAAACCAGCAGGAGCTGTTGGTTATCCCGGTGCTTTCCGTGCCTTGAGATTCTTTCATCTGCCTTCTTGTTCATCCTCACGGTGGCTGTGTCTGGACCAACCTCACTAGCCAGGCTCTTTCTGTAAATCTCTATCTTGTAACACTTAGACTGAGGAGAAGGCGGCAAAAATAGCCTTTTTATGTTACAAAAGTGTATCTAATTCTTAAAACCATTTCAGCGTCTGTGCTTGCCTAAGCTGTCTGTAAACCGGGGAATCTTAAAGGCACTGACCTGCAGACAGTACTAGTATACTTGTTTCTGAGTTTTCCGGAAATAGAGTAGTTGCAGGAATCATTCAATTCTTCATTTAATAAATCTTTGGCTATGGCAGAAAATGCGTTCTACAGATTAGTCTGGCACAGAAAAAACTTAGTTCTGTGTCTAGACGTGTTTCAGAGAGATGTCTGTATATATGTATATACGTTCATGTCTATGTGTGTAGAAATTTAAAGTTCAGTATCTTTTCCCTACATGCTCATTTTAAGGGAATCAAACTTCATGTCAGATTCGCAAACTTAAGGTCAAACCCAAGTAAATGTTAAGGATCTGATTCAATTTTATTAATATTTTGGGATTTTATTATATAGAATTTAACCTGAAGGGACCTTCAAGGTAGATGCTGAGTTCCTGGCAGCGGCTGTGGCGGCATTTTCTCTACCAGGACTGGCCGGCTCTGGAGAACGTGCTGATGTTACTGTCGTTTTGTGTATTTAGGAACTCCCCGTTTAGCTGCGCCAGCGTGTGTTTTCGCCCAAGTTTTCTTGGACTTTGTTTTTTCTTTTTTTATCAGAGGAGAATATGGTTTTGAAACCTATTGAATGAGTTCTTTAAAATTGGAGTGAGACGAACCGATACTTTCCTTGTTGAGAATGTTTTATCGTCTTAAAAGTGTTCTTGGGGGCGCCTGGGTGGCTCAGTCAGTTGAGCGTCCGACTTCGGCTCAGGTCATGATCTTGCCGTTCCCGAGTTCGAGCCCCGCGTCAGGCTCTGTGCTGACAGCTCAGAGCCTGGAGCCTGTCTCAGATTCTGTGTCTCCCTCTCTGTCTGTGCCTCTCCCCTGCTCATGCTCTGTCTGTCTCTCTCTCAAAAATAAATAAACATTAAAAAAAAAAGTGTTCCTGGATTCCTATGGTTCCTTATTCATTCAGCAATTCTCAGACTTTAACCTTGTCCCTAGCGCTCATTAAGGAAAAATGTGACTCCAAAAGACAGCCGTCTAGTATCGACAACAATTTCATTGAACAAATATTTACCGAGTGTCTATTATGATATCATTTTAGGCACGGGGGGTGCCGTTCTCTGATGGAGCGTAACTTGTGGTGGGGAGGGACTTCAAACAGGATCGTTTCAGGTAGTGATAATGACAGAAATAAAGCAGGGTGATGTGACCAGAGGAACAGGCCGGCAGCGAGGGCTGCGTCGCATCAGGTGATCGGGGAAGGCCTCTCGGGAGATAGCATACGTGATCGGACGCTTGAACGACAAGGAGTCCGCTCTGCGAAGCTCTGGGAGAGGGAAGCGTTCCAGGCTGGGGAAGGAGTCTGATGTGCTCACTAAGTAGAACTAAAGGCCTGAGCGACTGAAGCACGGTGACCGTGAAGGGTGAGAGTTAGATGAGGTCAGGGACATACACTGAGGTCTTGGCAGTCATGACAGAAGGTAGATTTTATTTGGATAGCAGTGGAAGCCACGGAAGAATTCCTATCCTATCTCTCATAAGGGCCTAATTTGTTAGCCATCTCACAACTTAGAAAAATTCATTGTAAAGACTGCTAATTTCTTTAAAAGTTTTTAAATTTTAGGGGCGCCTGGTTGACTCAGTCAGTTAAGGTCCGACTCTTGACTTCAGCTCAGGTCGTGAGATCAAGGCCCAGCATCAGGCCCTACGGTGACAGCATGGAGTCTGCTTGGGATTCTTTTTCTCTCCCTCTCTTCTCTCTCTCCCTCTCTCTCCCCCTCCCTCCCCCTCCCCCTCCCTCTCCCTCCCTCTCCCTCCTTTCCCCTCCCTCTCTCCCTCCCTTTTCTCCCTCCCTCTCTCTCCCTCCCTTTCTCTCCCTCCCTTTCTCTCCCTCCCTTTCTCTCCCTCCCTTTCTCTCCCTCCCTTTCTCTCCCTCCCTTTCTCTCCCTCTCTCTCCCTCCCTTTCTCTCCCTCTTCCTCTCCCTTCCTCTCCCTTCCTCTCTCTCTTTCTCTCTCTTCCTCTCTCTTCCTCTCTCTTCCTCTCCCTCCCTCCCTCTCCATCTCTTTCTGCCCTTCCCCCACTTGTGGTGACTCTCTCTTCTCTCTCTCAAATAAATTTAAAACATTTTTTAAAATTTTATTTGAAAAGGTAACATATTCACATAGCTCAAAATTCAAAAAGTACAGAAAGGGAAATGTGATGGAAATTCTCCTTCCCATTTGAGTTACCCCTGTTTCCTTCCTTGGAAGTAACCAGTGTCCCTAGGGTCTTGTGTAGCTTTACAGAGATATTATGCGTATGCTAAAATAAATAGGTATTTTTGCCTCTTTCCATAGAAAGAACCTCCCGATTTTTTAAACAGATGTTTACTATTTATTGTCTATTTGTATCATAATTCATTCAATCAAGCCCTTGTTGATGGACTTTTAGGATATTTCCATTCTTTCGTGATTACAAATAATGCCACAGTGAAAAATCCTTTTATATTTGTCACGTTAAATATATCAGTAGGGTAAATTTCTAGAGTGAAATTGCTGGATCAAAGGGTATGTATATTTCTTATTCATTCTGATACACATTTCTTTTCATAGAAAGTATAACAATTTATACTCTAATCAGAAATGTTCTCCTTACCCTGAGCAAGTGTTATCAAACATTTTGATCTTTGCCAATTCACTGGGTGAATCAGTATGTGGTTTAATTTGCATTTATCTTATTATGAATGAGAGCTGAACATGTTTTCATGTATTTCAGAACCATTGGTATTTACATTTCTGCAAACCATTGGCTGTTCTTCACCCATTTTTCCTTTAGGCTGTTGACTTTTTCTTCTTGATCTTTAGAGTCACTCAATACTAAATCATTTTGTTAAAGAATTGGAAAGGAAACAAATACAGTGTCGTATGTCAATGATAACTCTGTAAAGAGAAAACCAGTCATCTTTTGCCTTGCACATTTTATAAAGCATGAACCTGATAACAGATATGAGAGAAACCCATCTTTCCTTTGCTTACTGAGGCTTCTCTTGATTGTCCTTAGTTTCATCTTAAGTATCTCCAAATTTAATAAAAGGTACATTTAGTATTTTGCTAGACCAGATTGAATTGCAGTAAGTTTACATATGACAGATTTTCAAGTCATTCAAACATTGCAACAGAGGAAGTCAGTATGACCTGTAATAATCTAGCCTTAGAGTAATGAGAAAGAAGTTCTTACCTCACAGGCTGGATATTATTGAGGACACTGTAACAGAACAAATACAAACATTACCTTGAGATCATATCAATCTCTCAAAAACATGAATATATCCAAGTCTTCCTATAGTTTTGTGAGGTGGTTTTTTGGGGGGGGGTTGTGTGTGCGTGTGTGTTTTTTTTTTTTTGGTCTATGATCTTTTTGGCATCTTCTGCTTTGGAGAATGCAGCGTCTCTCAGGTTTAAAATAGTTATGACATTGGGATTTTTCCTTACTTGGAAACTGTACAGGGCTTTAAACCAAAAGAAAAAGAAAGTGGTAGGCTTTTAAAAAGTCCCTAATAAACCATTCTTTTAAGAAGCAGTGTTCCCAGCCACCTAACACGTGCACGTTTGTGTATTACATTGAACCACATGAAATTGCCGATGTTTGACTATGTTTGGCTTACAGAACAATTCCATGGTTCAGTCTGTTATCTCCACAGTCTGATTCCTGTAATTTTAAGACTGATGGATGTGTGGCTAACTTAGAGGTACCATGTATGTGATACGCCTGTGTTGGTTGTTGATTTTCTTTACTTTGCTGGATGACTGGATTAGATTGAAGATGGAGGAATGCTTAGAGAGCAGATAAACTGCAGAAGCTGTCTCTCTCTCTCTCCTTTTTTTTTTTTAAGAGCAAGCATGAACTGGGGAGGGGGCAGAGGGAGAGAGAGAATATCAAGCAGGCTCCATGCTCAGCACGGAGCCCGATGAGAGGCTCAGTCCCACGAACCTGGAGTCATGGCCTGCGCAGAAATCAAGAGTCAGACGCTCAACCAGCTGAGCCCCCCAGACGCCCCAGAAACTGTCTTGGCAACACTTTGCAGAGAGTGTTCTAGCTTTGCTCTGCATATGCTGCAGGTTAAATTATTGGGACATTTCCCTTCATTGTACAAGGAATTCATCTTCTCTCCTCAAAGAATCTTGATTATGTAAGAGTTTAGTTCAAATCAAATGATTTGTGTTTTCAAAATGAAGGAAATTATATCCAGGCCCTCTCCCCTCGTAGAACGAAGATGTACTTGATACTGGAAGAGAATCGTACTTTTACCAGGGCTGACACTTGAGAGTGCCAGGCTAGGAGTTTTTGGCTTTGTGTGTAACTCATCCAAAAGAACAAATTAATGATTCTCATTACATTGCAAATCTAATATACTCAGCACTGTTCATAGGGTTCTTTTAGAGGTATGTGAGAGAAACAAGCAGAAAAGTTAATGAACTTGAATGCAACCGGATAAATGTTTCAGTCATCAAAGTATTTTTGCTGAATGCCTTGTTTTGGGCAGGCTGTGCTAGGTGATGAGGGGACACGGAGAAGAGTTGCAAGTTGCTTTTAAAGAGCTTCAGCTCTAGCGAAGGCAACAGAAGTGTTCATAAGTATAAAAGAAGGCAGAAAAGTGTACTGTGTACGTTCGATTGAAAGCTTTGTGCATCGCGGCAGCATTAATACATTTTCGTATTTACTTCCGTTAAATGTCCTATTAAGAAATCATACTATATTGATTGACTTGAATCTCTTGTCAAAATGATTAACTTTATATGGTCTCCTAATACTTGCTAAAACGCAGTCTGTTGGCAACTGCTGTTGGTTGCTGACCTGGTACTACCTTCATTGGAATTTGAGCAGTATTACAGTTGACAGATATTTTAAAGTATTCTTTCAAGTTTATTTTGAGAGAGAGGGGGAGAGAATCCCAAGCAGGATCTGCACTGTCAGTGCAGAGCCCGATGCAGGGCTCCATCCCACGAACCACGAGATCATGACCTGAGCAGAAATCCAGAGTTAAGACATGTAACCGACCCAGCCACCCAGGCACCCCGGTATTTTAAAGTATATTTTTCAGTGTGACTCAGAAGTGTCCACCTCATGGTTCAGGATTTAATAGAGAGAACAGGAAAATAGGTGGTAGATAATAGATATGTTCAGCCTCAGAGTCATCCGCATGCTGGGGAGTTTGCTCAGCTTTGGAAAAGGAATTTTTCACTAGAGAACTTGGATAGTCTTGTCCTAACTTGTTTGAAGCCAGGGACGCTATATGTCTGTGCTAGTTGTCTCCTACAAAGGTTCTCAAACCATAACCCTCAAATAGATCCCTTTTCTGAAATTGTTTTTCTGCTGGGCATCTGCAGCAGTTGGCACGAAGTGCTGGAGAGTTCACGTAACACCAGGCTACTTTGCTGATGAACACTTTGCCCTCAGTGCCTGCTATGAGTGAAATTAATTAGACCGGTGCTGTCCTAGTCAATTTCCCTCTCAGCAGGTCCTGTGGTCAGAGCTCCTCAGAGTCTAAGGATGATCTTCCGGTTCTGCTAGCTGCTGGGTTGGACATTTCTTTAAAATTGGAATAAAGTGATATTATTAAAAAAAAAAAAAACAGAACAAAAAGCCTTGGCTATAAAATAAATGAGAAGCAAAAAAGATAGAAAAATATGGCCAAGGCCAAAGTAGTACTTTTTTTTTTTTCTGGTTGTATTAATAATGGACTGTGGTTCAGTAACAATTAAGCTATTGAAATAAACTGGTTTTTGTCTTTTTTCTTAGGCTTAGAGAATTCTTAAATTAATTGTTAGATAAATTTGAAGTGTTTTTTAAAACTTCAAAATAAACTTAAGTTACTATTTTATGATTCCTCGGTGCAGAGCTGCACCACACACCTCCAGAGCCAAATTTTATGCTCTTAACATGCAAAATTCACATCTTCGTTGCCAGTCTGCCCAAAAGATAGTTGTAAGTGGGAATTTTGGAACTTCACTCTGGCTCCTACTGGCAATACTGATAACTGGGGTTTGTAAAACTGCCCGAGGTGCGCTCACGCGTTACTAGACCGGCGGTTCTGGAGGCTGTGTTTTCCATCGAATGGAAGCCCGCTTTGACCACAGGTGATCAAGTGTAGCATTTGGTTTCTTGAGTAGATCATGGAATCATGAATTGCACAAACAGGAAGGCCAAAATACCACCGCATTGCTTAGTTTGCTAGCTTAAGTGAAATAGCATGTCATGTGTATAAAACTGTGGTAACTCCATCTGTGATTACATGGGATGCTTTAGTTGTGAATTGCTGTAGGAGATGTTTAAGACCAGTGGAGACTCTGGTAATACCAGTGGTATTAGTGAGGATGCAGCTGTATCTTTTTTTTTTTAATTTTTAAATGGTTATTTATTTTTGAGAGAGAGAGAGATGGAGCATGAATGGGGGAGGGACAGAGAGAGAGAGAGAGGGACACATAGATTTCAGAGCAGGCTCCAGGCTCTGAGCTGTCAGCACAGAGCCCAATGATGCGGGGCTCAAACTCACGAACTGCGAGATCACGACCTGAGCCGAAGTCAGATGCTTAAGTGACTGAGCCACCCAGACGCCCCACTCCTGTATCTTATTAATCCTCTTCCATGCATATTAAGCGGCCAGTGAATGTGTATGAGTTGAGTGATTTTTTTTTTTGTTCACTTATCCCTCTTTCTACAAAGGATTTGAGGCAGTTTCCAGAAGTAGTTAACATATAAAAGAGTAAACAGTTGAGGGAATTATAGCAAAGTGAAAAAAAGTTTTAAGAAAATAATAAAGCTATTACAGGATGAACATATGATCCTATAGTGTCAAGAGATAGCTTACAAATTTGTCACAGAGCTTACTAGTAGCCAAAGAGGGTGACATTGTTTGTGCATAGCTGAAAATAAGCCAGGTGTTCCGGAAAGAAATGTCTGCCTTTGATATTATAAACCAGTGTTTGATATAATGGAATATGTCCTTATGGTATTCCTACAATACAATATATTTAAAAAATATAAAGGAGAACAGTAGGAAGAATGGTATATACTCAAGTGGCTATCATCCCCAGGTAACGGATATATGCATTGTCATATATGCCTCAGATCATCCTCATTTGGGAAGAAACCGGAGAGAGCAACCCGAGCGTCTTCTGTCCTTGTCCAGGCCTCACTCTTCTCCCTGCTCTCCCGTCACCAGTCTGATGCGTAGCTTGTCACCGTTTTTTCTTTTGTGTTTTTTGACTTGTACTGAATGTATATATCTGTAAATCATATACAGGTCTTAAATTGGCATCAATGAGGTACTGCACATGCCATTCCGAAACTTGCTTTCTTTTCCGTCAGCATCGTGTTTGGTCTTCTCTCCGTGGCGCTGCAGGTCCAGTTCATTAATTTTAAATCCTGAAATATGGTTTTCCATTATATGGAAATAACCCAGTTTCATTTTCTGTTTCCCTCCGAATGGATTTTTAGTTCGTTCTAGTTTTTCACTGTTCTAACCAGTGCCACCCCAAACAGCCTTCTGTGTGTCTTCTTCTGCCCACGGGCAGAGTTTCTCTAGGGCAGTGGTTCTTAACATGTGGTTCCAGGACCAGCACAGCGGGATCACTGGGGAACTTGTTAGAAATGCGAATTCTTGGGCCGAGTTCAAACCTCTGAAGCACAAGCTCTGGGGATGGGGCCCAGCAGGTGCTTCTGGGCGCGCTGCAGTTTGAGAACCCCTCCACTGGCTCATACACAGTTAAAGTAGAGTTACTAAGTCTTAAGTTGTAATACTCAACGTACTGCATACAGCAAATTCCTCTCTAAACTCCTGCATACTCATTTACAGCCTCACCAGCAGTGTAGGAGAGTCCCCTTATCCCCATATGTGGTATGGTTTATACTTTTTCTTGCTGGTCTGAAAGATGTAAAAATATTTAAGAGCTATTTTATTTCCTTTTTGGTGAACAGTATTTTTCTAGGGTAGTTGGCCTCTTTCTCATGGATTTTGTAGAAAATTTATATATCAATTCATAAATTATCCCTTTGTCATGCATTGCAAGCTCTTTTTTTCAGTTCGTTTTTTTTTTGGCTTTGTTTATGGTACTTGAAAAACGGGCACCTGGTGGCTCAGTCGGTTGAGCATCCAGCTTCGGCTCAGGTCATGATTTCACTCCGTGAGTTCGAGCCCCACGCTGGGCTCTGTGGTGACAGCTCAGAGCCTGGAGCCTGCTTCGGGTTCTGTGTCTCCCTCTCTCTCTCTGCCCCTCACCTGCTCATTCTCTCTGAGATGAATAAACATTTAAAAAAATTTAAAAAAAAGTAACCAAATTCATCAGTGGTTGAATGGTTCTATGCTTTGAAAGGCGTTGCAAGGAAGAAGTTTGATTTAGATTTGATTCGCTACTGGGGCGCGCTGTGACGTGTACACCCTGAGATGTGCTGCAGGGATTCGAAAGTGCTCTGAGGCTTATGAGCCAGGTCAGAGTTAGACTGGGGAATCATTTGTATAAAGGCAGAAATTTGACGGGATGGATGAAATGAAAGAGAAGGTAGATTGAGAAAATGTTTGAGAATAAAACCATGGGAACAGCACCGGAGAAAGAGAATCTAGTAAGAGCAATTGAGGAATGATCAGAAAACAGGAAGAAGAATGGAAAATTGGGTACTGATGGGAGTATGTAGGTGAGATCATCTCTAATGCTGCAGAGAAAGGAACACATCTAAGAAAGGAGTAAATGTTGCCCTTTGAGAGTGCAGCTAGCACTGAGTTGAAGACGACCCTGACCCTAGACCCTGACCCTAGACCCTAGACCCTGACCCTGACCCTAGACCCTGACCCTAACCCTAGACCCTAGACCCTGACCCTGACCCTTAATAAGTTTGCACCAAAGTGTCGAAGATGCTATAGTAGTTAGAGTGGTAACAAGGTCATTTTCTTTCAGGAATGGAGTACTTTTGCCCCCCTGGGGAAGGAGCCAGTGGCCAAGTTGTATGTGGTGTTCACTGTGCTGGCCTCTCTTTGGCAGCCTTTTCAGGAATGTACTAATGTGCCCTTTGAGTGGATTCATTTGTAAGATAATATTAGGGATTGGGCAGAAGATTAGAATAGGGTGATAGAATTGTGACTAGCAGGCTGCTGTGGATTAGGTGATCCCTGACGTTAACACCGATGCTCAGGAGCCGCCTGAATGATAAGGGAGAGGTTCCAGGCCGGAGACAAAGTTTTCAGTCTGCAAGGTCAAACGGAAATAGGATAGTATACCATTAATCTAATAAAATCCTCATGCTTCTCGGGTCAACCAGGGTGAAGAGAGAACAGAGATCTTTGTCCCCTGACTTTGGAGATCTTGTTTAACCTTCAAACTGGCGATGTCAAGGGTTCCAAGTCCTCCACCTCCGGCAGAAATGTCGAGTGGCCCCGTAGCCGAAAGCTGGTGCTACACGCAGGTAGGTTCGTGTTTTCACCCTGTAAGTCTGGTGCCTTGGGAGGATTTGGGTGAATGAAAAGAATGAGATTTCTTTTCTTCGCTGGGTTTCCTGCTTTCTCTAGGACACAACTGCCAAAGAGCAGATAGAAAAAATCCTCGTCAGCTTGCCATTCCTTGGTTTTCCACACGGAATCTCCATGTCCTAGGCCGGTGGTTTTCCCTGGAGCTTGAAAGTGGGGTGGGGGGGGGAATCTTCGAAACTAGAGCCACTTATATCCCCCTTGATGGAAATGTGTTCCTCTTCGGGCAACTCACAGGAAAGCAGGTTTGAGATTTGCAGCCCCAGGCAGTGGCATCAGCGTCTCAGTTGTCCAGTGCTGCTCTGAGCGAAGGCTCATTGTAGGTACGGCTTTATGACCCGCTTTCCCGCCCCGTCCGCGTGTGTCTCACTTTCCACCCAGTGTTTCTCAGAAGTGGAGAAATGTTATGAAAGCAGTTGGTCACTGTGAGGTTTCTTAAAACGTGGGTGAGGGACCGAAAAAGCGGAGCCTCCACGCCGGCCCGACGGGGCCGTCTTCCTGTGGGAGTCATGCGGGGGGGGGGGGGGGGGGATTCTTCGCTCTTCAGCCTGTTGTTTAGGTCGCCTCCTTCCTATTTAATCGCTTCTTGGTTTCCTGTCAACAGATCAAGGTGGTGAAGTTCTCGTACATGTGGACCATCAATAACTTTAGCTTCTGCCGGGAGGAGATGGGCGAGGTCATTAAGAGCTCCACCTTTTCATCGGGAGCCAACGATAAGCTGAAATGGTGAGGAAGACTCTATCCAGCGATAAAAGTTTTTCTAAAAGTTGCCCATTTTGCTTGGTTTTATGACGGAGCCTGACTAGAATGTAAGGTCCTTGAAGGTGGAGACTTGGTTTTGTTCTCAACGTAGTCCCAGTGCCCAGAACGGGGCCTGGCACACGACAGGTGTTCAGTAAACATTTGTTAAATTAATTCAGTGACTGCGTCAGGGATCAGCAAACTCAAATGGCTGTAGGGTCATATAAATGAGTAAAGAGGGCCCGTGTTGTAAGCGATACTCATACGTGGTGTGCGTGTTGACCGCGTGGCAAATCCGCGAGTGTCCCTTCTGAAAGGGGTGGCGGCTGCTCAGCTCCAGCCGCTTATGGCTGTGTGGGAATAAGGGCCGACCATTGTCATATTTTCAGATTTTTCAAGAAAAGCAAGAAATTTAGATTTTAGCGTTAAAAAAAGCTCAACTTTTAAATTGCCTGCTTTTAAACAATAAAGGAGATGCGTTTGCGTATGCAGTCAGAATGCCCGGGTGTCCGGTGCTTTGGGAGGTAGTGTGGCCCAGCAGCCCAGTGGTGAGAGTAAGGACCCCGGCTCTCTCTGCTCTCCACACTGTCGAGCATCTGAGGTCTAGCTTCCCTTGTGGCTAAAGGATGAGCGGCAGGGGCAATGGGTATAACACACTACCGTTCGACAAAAGTCTTTGAACTTTCTTTGAATTCACTGTGTGGCCGGGAATATGTCAGACATGCACTGACTGGTTTAGGTTTAGTGCCTCCCTCGAGAGGCACTGGATTGGGCCACCTGTTTGAGAGGGGTGCCACCACCCTGGCAAGGCCCGAGGATGCACATGGCCTGTGTGTCGTATGTGGAAGGAGCGGTGTGAACCGCGTGCGGATCAACTAATGACATTTACAGCGGAACTCAATTGAACCTATTACATTCTGTCTGAAATTTGTTTTGATTCATTGGCAACAGATCGTCATCTCTGACTCTCTTTGGAAACCCAGCTTGGAACTCTGTCCTGTGTAATGGGAGTTTGCTTTTGCCTGTGCTTCCTCCCAGACTGCCTTCTTTATTTCAGTCTTAGAATATTATTGCCAGATTGATAAAATGTCTGTAGAAGATTATGTGCTATTCACATAGTTCTCTGCAATACTTTTTTCTCTCCAAAGGTGATATTAAAGGGCCCGACAACACTTTATTTTTCATGGCTTCACTGTAAGTCCTGACAAAGGCAGGGGCCACCTTTCCTGAGACTGAGGATTAGAACAGAGTGGTGGTAGGCTCAATTTTAAAATATTTTCAGGGGAGGAAAGAGTGACTTGGGAGATTATGAGGAAAGAGGCGGAGATGAAAGGGACGTGTTGTCAGCTGCGAGAGTGCCCCTTTATTTTTGTTGTTCCCAAGTGGTCATCTGGCGAATCAGAATCTCCTGCTGCGGGCCCTGGGTTGGTTTTCTTAACATCTTCCTCTCTTGAGAAATAGATGTTCTGTGTCTCCTGTCATGTCACAAAACCTATAAACATGGATGCTTTTGACCTGTGTTTTTTCCCTATCTGTTTTGGGCAGGTGTTTGCGAGTGAACCCCAAAGGGCTGGATGAAGAAAGCAAAGACTACCTGTCACTTTACCTGTTGCTGGTCAGCTGTCCAAAGAGTGAAGTTCGGGCAAAATTCAAATTCTCCATCCTGAATGCCAAGGGAGAAGAAACCAAAGCCATGGGTAAATGTTCTCTTTGTCATTCGACTCCTTATTTTCACATTGAGCAGTTCATACACAGACAAGTTGTAGATTTGATCTGCGTTCTACCCTAAATATGACTTTTTTTTCCACTCCAGAGAGTCAACGAGCATATAGGTTTGTGCAAGGCAAAGACTGGGGATTCAAAAAATTCATCCGTAGAGATTTTCTCTTGGATGAGGCCAACGGGCTTCTCCCTGATGACAAGCTTACCCTTTTCTGTGAGGTGAGTCCTTTTACCCCACGGCGAGACGAGCAATTCCCAGACCTGATGGGAGTCGGTAGGCTTCGTTGTGTCGTTTCAGGGATGGAGAGTGAGGAAAATCCCCGAGTGGCGTGCCACCACACACATGGTATTTCCGTGACTGAAGCCGTCGTGATTTCAGGCTTGTTGGGCACCTCTGCTTTCTGCGTGTTACTGTTCCTAAAAGCAAAGATTGTGTACCGTCTTGGTAGGAGTGACTTTTGACTTGCTTGGGTCAGGATTCTGGCTTTTGTGCTGCGGGTGTTTGCAGATAGAATTTGGAAGGTGCTGCAGGCCGAGGAGAAGGGCCAGCGACTCGATATATGTATTTCTCCGTTACCCTTTCTGACTTCTTAAGTTGTGAAGTCCGCTTGTGTTTGACCACAAGTCACTTGCCTTTCATCCAAGAGAAAGGAAGAGTCTACTAGGTGACTCTTACCAGGGACTGGGTATATTGCTTTGTCTTGCTGGAGTAGTTGTGAAATTAGGAAGGCGAGGACCATTTTTTCTAGAGTGAAGGGTAGGTAAAGCTCTCTTAACTCGTGGTTGGCTAAGAGAGAGTTCTCTGTAGTCGGCTAGGAGAGTCCTTCTCTCATCAGTGCCCTGGGAGCCTTTCTCGTTCACAGGAGAAGCCTGGAGGTAAAATTCCCAAAGCGAGAGCGAGGTAGGAAGTGGTTTCTTTAATAAATATATACTAATCAGTCATTTCACGCCATTATCAGTGCAGTTAAAATACTCACAAGCTCACAAACGAATGAAACCTCCAGTCCGATGGGACCTTTGTGTTCCCTCTACACTGCTTGGTCAAGGACCACTTCCCGAGTGGCACCACTTGAGAGTGACCGCTGTGTTTTCATGGGGAGGGTGCAGGCAGGTTCCTGACTACCCGTGTGCTCTGTCAGACAGGAGGCTCACACCGTGAGTTAATGACAGGCCCACCGGCTCATCACCCCCTGCGCAGTGGGGCAGGGCGTCCCTTAGGAATCTTGCCCTTTTGCAGAAGAGTCCTGGCCAGCGGTCACCAGCTTTCTGTCTGGTCACAGCTCGTGGAGTGTTTTCTGCAGAGTAGTTGCTGGGGGTTAGAAAACTTTGGACGCGTAGTTTATTAAAGGACTGCACTGAATACATAAATAGTTGCATAATAGCTACCTCCTCTCCTTTCTCATTGCTAAGTGAAAGAAGGAAATACTGGAGTGACGGCCTGTCTGTAAATACATAAAATGTTGCAGTTGTTTTTGTCTGTGAACTTGAAATTTGTATTCCATGTAAGTCCTACTATTTACAGATCATACTCAGTTGCCCAAGTGAAAAAATGAGAACAATTAGGTGGTTTCGTATGAGCTTTGATGTTATGAAACATAAGACCATCAATTTAATCATCCCCTATCTTAGAGACCAATATTTCAGAAAGATTTAAAAAATAGTGGAAAATTCTATTTTCTTTTGGAAATGAAAGCCAGCCTTTGAACTGTTCTCTGAAAGAAGAGAAATCTCAAAATATCGCCTCTGGTGTTTCAGGCAAAGCCTCAACCTTTATTGCCGCATTTTTCAGTCCACGGTCGCTCCTGCCACTTCTCCTTCGCTCCCCTTCCAGCCCATCCCCCCACATCCGTTCCGGCTGCTCCCACCCGGTATCGCCATTCTCATTTGGAGACCAATTGGCCTGCCCTCACTTGGCGGTCCCTCATCCCGTGGTTAAGTCCAAGGCCTCGCTTCCCCCTACGAAATTCTCTCCCTTCGCTTCCCCATATGAAATTCTCTTCGGAGAAATCCTGTGGTTAAGTTTAGATTTGTCTTACTGACTTCGAAGGGAAGTGAGATGACACTTTGGAAATGAGGAGATGTTGAGCAGGGAGACGTCTGCTGAGTTCTGCTGATGCCATCGGTTTCTTCCCATCCAACCAGGTGTGCCATCTGTTCCTCTCACACTTCTCTGTTGGCCACAGGTGCTGAGTGTTGCTTCTCATGCTTGGGCTTGTGCCCAGTGAGACTCGTTTCTGTTCCCAGGCTCTCCGTGGACTTAGTAGCGTTCAGCACTGCAAGACGGTTGCGTGGGGGTGTGTGTTGGATGTGTGGGTCTTAAAAATGTCTGCGGCTCAGCTAAGTTCTTAGTGCTCCTCAGAGCTCGATGATTCTTTGCTGCACATTCTGTCTTTTTGACCTGTTGCTCTGTTTTGTCAGTGGTTTATTTATAAACTGGTATTTTAGTTTATATTTTAATTTTATGTATCGTTGGTTCAGTTAGTATTTTTTTTATTATTCAGAGGCTTTTATGCAGTCGATGCCCACATACAAATTTAGGTTCTGAGTCCTGCACTGCTCCGTTCCCCGCTCAGCCCTTGGCCTCCGTACTTCCTGTCAGTTAGTGGATTATTTATAAACAAGTTTATTGCACCTTGATACAAAAGTACGGTTGTTCTGTGGATTCTTCTGGCTGTTCCTCGAGGCCACACGAAGGAATCCTAAAGTGAAAGACTGAGGGCCACGTGTTGGTCTTTGCCTTTATTTCAGCGGTATTACTGTTAACGAACATTTAAATGAAACTGGATTGCGGAACAAGTGGTCTTGTTCATGATGCACCACGCTGGGTTCGCCCCTCAGTGATGTTTTTGTCTATTAGCAAATGTGAAGGTGCTTCCAAGTGTATATGGCTTAGTTAACGCATTTGGAAGCGTTTTCAAAGCATTCCCTGAATCGTCTCTTATCACAGTCCTTCGAGCCGGATTAGTTCTGTTATCTTCATTTCAGTTACTGGGGAGAGAGGCGGGCGGTGCCTAGGGAGGTCAGGTAATTTTTCCTAACCTCTACAGCAAATTAGCGTCGGGCGTGGTAGCTCTGCATTCCTCACCCCTCGACCACTGTGGCCGCCGTGCTGCGCCGCGTGGAGCCGAGCGCCCTTTGCCCAAGGAGGCGTGGGCTCTACCAAGTTTTCTTAACAGAGACGATCTACTTTGGTGATGAAAGAATCACAGAGGCTTCACACTTTTAATTTTCTCTTTAATAATTTGGTTCATAGAAAATCTACATGAACTGTTTCAGCTTTTATTGATCCTTCTGTTTACATTGAAAACAAATAGGTATTTACCATAAAGATGCATATATTCCTCTGACAGGTAGAAGATTCCAGCGGCTCTTTGTAATGTTGCAGTTAAAGTTGAAATGTGAAACACCAGATGAAGTAGGAAATACCAAATACGAACTATCTAGACACTAGTTGAGTCTTAAAATATCGCTTTCCTTCTCAAACACAGAATATCCTTTCATAGCCTGGGAAATATGTATTTTGACCAGATTTTAAATACGTGGGTCTGTTTTTCTTTTTTATCATCTTATTAGTGGATGGTTTGGATATATTAGTTGAACTACATGATAACGCCAGTATCGACTCTTCTTGACCTACTGAGATGGTGATTTAATATGTAACATCATTTTAGGTTATAAACGTTAATGTCGTAAACCTAATACCCAACCCAACAGCATCACTAGTAACTTGGAACTGACCCGCGTGTGCTTCTCCCCTGTCCCCTGGGCCTGTTGTCTCCCCACTCAGAGGATCATCTGTCTCAAATTGTACGTTAATCGTCCCCTTGTTTGTTTGTGTGCCCGAACAACGTCCTGTTTAGGTTTGCTTGTTTGTACGCTTCATACAGATGGCGTCGGAACGTATGCAGGTCACGTAGGTCGTGTTGCCGCCTGCCCACTGTGTGTCTGAGATGTCTTCACGTGGCGGGTAGAACCGTGGTTCTTCCGTGTGTAGTGCTCTCTCGTAGTGTGCCGTGTGAATGAATAGACAGCAGTTTATCTGTTCGTGCTCTTACTAGTGGGCGTTTAGATCGTTGCCAGTCTTGTGATTAGAAGTAGTGCAGCTGCTACAAACCACCTCTGTGCAGAGTCCGTTTTTCCCTCGATCGTTGTCATTATCTAGAAGGTTGAAAATACATTTCCATTGGTCTTACCTTGACTTTTTATGTTTAGATAAAATGTACAAGAATTGGCACGGTCTTTAGTCTTTTATGGAATTTTCTTCTTTAAGAAAAGGAATTGACTTTAAAAGTGAGGCCCATTTACAACTTGAAATGTAGAGGGTTATCCAGCCTTCCTGAGACATTTTCGTGTAGTCATTTATAAGACGACATAAATGTCACAGTCACGTCATCTTCACAGCTGCAATTCTGAATGAGTCTCCATAGTCAACTTCATAGGCATTAAAAAAAAAATCTTTAGTTTTTCGCAAAATGGTCTCATTTTAGCATCATCATTTCCAGAGGAAAACAATCCCTTCCTAAGTTGAAAGTTTGGGCTCTGAAGACTCATTTGTGAATGCCATTTAAAATTTATTTTTAATTAAGCGTATTTAATGTTGGTAAGAGGTGCCAGACACTCAGAGCGCTGGAGACTCCAGGCATTCATATATCTACAGAACAAGTCTGGCTCAGACAGTAAAGGTACATTCTCCTTCCTGCTGTGTTCCTGTCTGTGTCTGGAGAGAGGAATTGCCCCAGTGAGACAAGCCATAGTCTTTGGGCCTCACTCATTACCACGTGCGCATCTAACCAGCAGAGGGTCCACTGATAACCATAGCTTGGAACTCAGCTTCGTTCTTGCCAGTTCATTTTACCCAGTCTCGTGAATTGCCAGCAAGCGTTAATGACTCTGGGCTCCTGTCAGCCTGGTTTAATTTAAGCCTAGGAACCCGCCGCCAAAAACCTTCTCCATTCCCTTCATTGACCATCCCAAGAGAGTCCTGCCTTTCCCAATGAGGAAGTTGGATTTAATTGGTCTTTTCCTTTTCCTTTTCCTTTTTTGTTCTGTTCTGTTCTGTTCTGTTTTGTTTATATCGGTATTTCAAGGCTATGACTGGAAACAGGAAACGTCTACTTTTGGTGTTAGTATGAGAAAGTGGCTAGACCAGACGAGAGATCTTATACGGGGCAAGAGAAAATCTCTGTGGCGTAGTTTGTGCTGGGTCCCGAGCTATTAAAATGATGTTATAATCTGGCTCTGATAAATAGGCTGCAGATGCGCAGTGCATCCATGATTGATTACCTCGGCTTGAGGTCACAATGGCTAGTTTTAAACAAACGAATAAATTTCTTGACCTGAGGGTAAATATCTCACTCCCGCGCAAGAGAGACTACGGATCATTTGGACGGGGCGTTCGTTTTGCCTCTGGGTTTATGACTGCATTTCAGGGGTGACTTGCATCTTGAAGGTTGAAAGAAATTCGGGTCAGTTAGGATGTTCCTGAAGCTGTCTCGCTCATCTAACTCATAGCAATAGCGAGAGCGCGGAGCCGATTCTCACGGTTTGTGAATTCTGCTCTGTATTAACGTTTCTAAGGAGGCGAGGAGGCCTGGCGGTGGTTGTTAGGCAGAAGACTGATCTGCAGGGTCTTATCTTCAGTTTGGTGTATAAATCCTTGTACTTGGTATCCTAACAAATTTACCTGAGTTTCAGTGACCCATCTAGAAGTTACCTTGGTTTTTATCTAGGCCGAGCAGTTCATTCGACTAGTTAAAGCAGGCCGCTGTTGAAGTCCTAGTTTCAGGTCGGCTCCCTCTGTAAATCCGTGGTCATCGTTCTGTTCCAGGGCCGTAAGTGCAGGTCTAGCTGGGGCCAGCCAACTTGTACGTCATGGTCACAAAGGGCTGTCATGGTCACAAAGGGCCGAGTGAGGGCAGAAATGGTGTGGGGTACCCGCCTAGCTCCCACTGCTGGGGAAGGCCTTCCAGGCCCAGTTCTGGTAAGAGGTGCCTAACAGACCAGCATCCATGAGGAGGTGCCGGTTATTTACCAGGCCCGATAGAAGCTGCATTTTATTTTCATGGTCCAGACCTAGCTAAAATAAAGTGCTTTTAGGCTTATCAGATTCTTTCTTCTAGAGAGTTCTTTGCATTTGGCCTCTCGCTTAAGGCAGGATAAGGTAAATACCTGAGGTTTAATAGGTGTTTAGATCAGCGTGCCTGTCCCCCGCGTCCCCTTCTCCCCCACCCCGTGGCTTTGCCTAGGTTTTCAGGGCACGGGAGGTGGGGCTTAGTAGCAGTTGGACGAGAAGGAGATTGGTGGGGCTTGTTGCCTCTCGGCCTAGGATGGCGTAGAGTAAGTATGGTTGTGGCAGATTGGAAATTGCTGGAGCCACAGGATAAAGCCTTCATTTGTGGAGGTGGTTTCGAGAGAACATGAGTAACGTTTGCATCTGAATGTACTACAGCATTGAGGTAAAAGTCATCTGTCTTCCTGCTGGGAAGAAACTTTCCGTAACAGAACCTTTGGACTAGAGTCCCTTGTCTTTCACAGGTGAGCGTGGTGCAGGATTCCGTCAACATTTCCGGCCAGAACACGATGAACATGGTGAAGGTGCCCGAGTGCCGGCTGGCCGACGAGCTGGGCGGGCTGTGGGAGAACTCCCGGTTCACGGACTGCTGTCTCTGCGTTGCGGGCCAGGAGTTCCAGGCTCACAAAGCTATCTTGGCAGGTTGGTGTTTATTCCCGGGGAGCCGTAGTTTTGGTGAGACCAGGAAAACCAGTGGCTACCTCCCTACCTCCGGAGTAACGTCACTTTTTCAAACTGGTGCAAAAATACTGCAACGAGATGTTTTTTTTTTTTTTTTTTTGTGGCGGGGACATTAGTCGTCATAACCCAGAAGACTACTCTCCGTATTAGGCGGTGGATGGTGACGTGTGTTGAAAGCCTTCGTACCTAGAGGCAACAAGGGTAGATGTCAAAACACCAGTAAAAGAGCAGGTATTAGCCCCTAGACAGGGACTTAGGATGTAATGGAGAAGGTTCTGGACCCTGGACTAAATAAAGCACCATGTCGCTAAGTCCCCCAGCCCTGGAGTGTTAGCCCTCCCTTCAGTACAGACGTACTTGAAGAATGAGAACGGCATGGAAGATGAGGTCTTGCTCTAATAATAGGCCCTTGGTCCTTACGACCAGAAAGACTGACGCAGAGCGGGAGCCGGTAAGGCAGGGCTGACTTCACCTCCCACGAAGGCATAGCAGTCAGCCACAAACGTCTGTTCAGACCATAAGCCATAAGAGGAAATCACATGAACTTTCAGGCAACAAATTTCTTACCAAGACTCTCAGCTCTATCATTCTAAAATACACACCTGGCAAGACCTCAGTCTGGCTCAATCTAGCCGTCTTCCTGTTCCTGCTCTCGACTAGGTGTTACTGCGTACTGCCAAAGGAAGTCATTAACTCTTAGGTTAGTGTCTCCACGCTCAGCTAGGCTCTTGGCACTGCCGGGAAGCTTCTGCGGATACACAGCTCCCTTTCTTTTTCATGACAATAGATACTTCAGACTGTTTACCAGTCTCCTTTAATCTCCAGCTCCTAAAAGAGATGCTCGCTGCTGCTTCTGAGAGAAAATTGGGGCCCTTCTCCCTCAGCTCTTGCCTGTCGCCTTACCTGCATTCTCCCGGCACTCTCTGTGGGGGAGGTGTTCTGCCTTACGGCCGCAGCCGGCTGTCTTTCTCCACTTCTGTTTCACATCACAGGCCGCCTTCTCAGAAGCCTCACTCTGCCAGCGATACCCTTGTTGGGTGGTGGTATCGCCACCATCTCTCCAATTGCCTGTTTACCCCCCCGCCTGGAATCAGGCTCAGGCTTCTCCTTCTAGTTATTCATTCATTTATTCTCTCTCTCTCCCTCTCTCCTCTCTCTCTCTCTCTCTCTCTCTCTCTCTCTAAATAGAGCTGAGCTTCTTGAGTTAGCACATTTACTGTCTCTGCTTCTTTCCTCCCACTTATCCTCAGTTCACCTCCATGCCACGAAAGCAGTTTTCCGAAGTTCCGTGACCTGCTAGTTCCTACATTTGAGGGATTCCTTAGTTCATATAGTGCTTGATTTCTTTCTCCCGGCTTTCCTCCTGGAGCTCTGGCTACTTCTGATACGTGGCCTCCCTCCTCTTCACGCATCCCTGTCAACACTGGTGTCCCTCAGGGTCTGCCTCAGTTCTCTCTTTCTCTACTTATTTCCCTCAGGTGATTTTATTTATTCACTTAGCATCAGTTTCTATCTAGCCACTGAAGACCCTCCAAGCCTATCACTGCTCGGACCCGACCCTTTTGATTAAAAGCTCCAGCCCCTTAATCGTCAACTTCTGTGATGTGTCTTAGTTCCTTAAAGTTGATGAGCCTTTTGAAATACAAGCAATGCCAACGAATGTCTCTTTGGAATAGATTAAAGTATTGAGTCTCAGAGGGTTAAGTGATTTGCCCAAGATAACATGGTTAGAAAATGACAGATCCAAAATTAGCTCTTTCGGACATAAGCTGTTGGCCAAAGTTCAAGTAACCTGTTAGCTCGGAGTCCTACCGCAAATTCCATCTGGGCCTCCTCTCTCAGGAGGAGATCGGTAGTCTCAGCTTCCACCAAAGCCTCTGTTTTATTGGACAACACGACAAAATTTTAGTCTTTTAGCCCTTTTATCAACTTCATGGTTGAAATTAAGTTGACTCGTTTTTCCATGTTCATTAGACGACAATGGCGTGCCTTCAGACGCCATTTCTCACCCTTTTTTCATTATCCCCACATCCCCAAGGGAAAAAAACCATCAAATTATTTCTGATGGGAGACCGTTAATACTAAGGATTAAGATGTCGTCAGGAAGGGGTGAGTTTTGCTGGGCCACAAATGATCGTGACCCCTAAGGATTTGTCTGCCTCTTTGGGGCATTCTCGTCTCTGTTGTGAGTGCGCGGCTTGAAGGACCACACAGCCTGCCGCCAACACGCATGCGCTGCTTCTAGTGACCAGATGCCTTCCAGCCCTGTTCTTGACCTCCTTGCTGCGTGATCCCTAGCACTGGAGAAAGGCGGCGTCCTTGTTCCAGGCAAAAACCCGGGTATTAGAACTTGAAGGACCTTCCGTTCGAACCCCGTATCTACCCAGAGGAGGTCGTCACCATCCAGTGTGGGTCACTTGAGTAATTTCCTTCCAGTGTGAATGGCTGGAATGGAGCTCACGAGGAATTATGTTGAAAGTAATTTCCGGACACTTGGTTGGCTCAGTAGAGCATGTAATTTTTTTTTTCTTTTTTTTTAATGTTTAGTTTTGAGAGAGACAGAGCAGGAGGAGGGGCAGAGAGAGAAGGACACAGAATCCGAAGCGGTTTCCAGGCTCTGAGCTATCAGCACAGAGTCCGATGCAGGGCTCAAACCCATGGACCATGAGCTCATGACCTGAGCCGAAGTCAGACACTTAACCGACTGAGCCACCCCGGCACCCCATGCATGTAATTCTTGATCTTAGTTTCATGAGTTCAAGCCCCATGTTGGGTATAGCGATTAGTTAAAAATAAAATCTTTAAAAAACAACAAAAAAAAGAGGGGTGTCTGGGTGGCTCAGTCAGTTGAGCATCCGGCTCTTGATTTCAGCTCAGGTCACGATCTCACAGTTCGCGTCACCAAGCCCTGTGTAAGCCTTGCGGTGATAGTATGTGGCTTCCTTGGGATTCTCTCTCTCTCTCTCTCTCTCTCCTCCCTCTCTCTCTCCCTCCCTCCCTCCCTCCCTCTCCCTCCCTCTCTCTCTGCCCCTCCTGCGTGCATGCATGCGATCATGCACTCAAGATCTTTCTCTCTCTCTCAAATAAATATTTAAAAAATCAAAAAACTGATTTCTTTTTTCCCCCTATGTATTATTACTCACTTATTGGTATAAGAAAGGAAGGAATTTTATTATTCTGGTATAATTGGTGGCTAAAATCCTTTCCTATGACAATGGGACAGGAAAGAAAGTGATCTTTTCATAACAGAAGAACCAAGAGGTTTCAGTGTGATAACCTTATCTGTCTCTGTTTCCTTTCACTCCGTAGCTCGTTCTCCAGTTTTTAGTGCCATGTTTGAACATGAAATGGAGGAGAGCAAAAAGGTATGTGACAGAACGAAGATACACCTTTTCAGCCGGCGCCCAGGTCCACGTGACTCCCGATTCGACACCAGATGTATCTTTCTGGTCGTGTTATTGAAGTGGGGCAGCACTCTTGAACAGACAGCTTGGGGGAGCAGGGAGAGGGGGTCCGGAAGCATTCTAGGTAAAGCACACTCCCCGTGTCCCAGGTGGACCATCCACCTTGGAGGGAGGGTTTTAGACACGTGTTTCCACTCCGGAAAAGGCAAGAGACAAACGACAACAACAACAACAAAAAGCTCTAGTTGTCCTGCTCTCGTATTTGAGAAGAGAAAGGTGGTGCCCAGGATGGGAGAAAAGGCTGTTCCGACGAAGTAGGACAGACAGACTTCCCATTCACGTTCGGCTTTAGGTGGTACGAGCCTTTCTCTCACCGGAGCTTAAAATCATGAAAGTTGTTTAGGGGTTTCGTTCGGTCGGAATGGTTCTCATTCCCACTTTTTCTGGCATAGAATCGGGTCGAAATCAACGACGTGGAGCCTGAAGTTTTTAAGGAGATGATGTGCTTCATTTACACGGGGAAGGCTCCGAACCTCGACAAAATGGCTGACGACTTGCTGGCAGCTGCTGACAAGGTGAGAGGAGAATAGAAAAATAGGGGCGTCTGGTGGCTCAGTTGCTTAAGCGGCCGACATTGGATTTCGGCTCAGGGCATGAGCTCCCGGTCATGAGATTGAGTTGTGTGCTAGGCTCCACGCTGGAGAGTGCTTAAGAGTCTCTCTCTCTCCCTCTGCCCTCCCCAGCGCATGCACACACGTGCGCTTGCCCTCTCTCTAAAGAAAAAGAATCACAAGAGGAGGAGTTTTTTGTGACCTCTCGAGTTTCTTCGCTGGGCTGCTGTGTTACATAGTACGTAAGATGAACTTGTGTCTGAGTGGGGCCAGGACAGTCCTGCGTTACGCTTGGGTGCCAACACAATTACTGGTAGAACCCTCTTTATTTTTCAAAATGTCCTGCTTGGAATGAAGGAGATTCCCTGGTCACCCTGATTATAGAAAAGGGTAAGTTTGATGTTGACCTCCCTTCCCTTCCCTGTTGGGATCACGTGGAAGCACAGTGATGTTCAAGAGTTAGGGGACACTACCGTTTGGACTTAGGATTTGGCTTTGTGATTGATGAAGTGTTCTTGAGTTGGTTAATTTTTTTTTTCTTAACTTTTTTTTTCTAAATAGCTATTTTATTTTTCTTTTAATTCCAGTTAGTTACAGTGTTCTGTTAGTTTCATGTGTACAATATAGTGATCGAACACCACCCCCGCCCCGTGTATCATCCTGTGCCCTTCATGACAGACGCACTCTGCCCTTCCGCCCGCCCACCTCCCCTGAGTTCGTTAACTTTCTTTTCAACCTTGTCAGTAAGACGGTAATCTTTTGTTCAGTCTTGTGGTTAGCATTTTCAACTTTTACCTGAGTATTTATTGAAATGTACCATGTTCCGAATTATAAGATGATCAGTAGCTCTTTGGGAAAAAAGAAATACTACTACAATAAATGCCTGTGTCGATTGTAAGACTACGTTTCGATTTGAGAATTGTTAAAAGTGTGAAAATTAAAATATGGATCTTAGAATCAAGGAAGGAAGGTGATGACCGAAACAGGCCAGTGATTCCCAAAATAAGGTTAATGAATAATAAATGTTAGTGAAACAGTGAGTTTAAACAAGTCAGATTGGGGTTTTTGTGTGTTGCTGTCTCACTGCAGGATTTCTCAGAGTCTTTACTAGGTTAATGTGCGCTGTGCCGTATCTAAAAGAATATGCTAACATTTCTCTAATTCAGCTAACCCTGGAATCCTTTTCTTCAGGGACCTCTGGGGATAGTGTCCCCTGAAACAAAACTTTGGGAAACCAACTTCCACTGTGTTAGATACATCAGAAAGAGCTCGGTAACCTGTCCTTCAAGGCCCCGTGGTCTGAGGACGTACAAGCGGGTGAGGGCTGGGGGGGGTTGGGTAGCTCTTCATCCTGTGGAAGTTTTCCCTAAAAGGGCTTAAACCTGGCCAGCGGTAGACCCCGTGGGAAGGACAGTTCCTCGCTGGAGGTGCCGCCTCTTCCTGCCACGATGCCGCAGCGCCCATGTGAGGGCAAAGCTGGCTCGGCCCTGAGGGCACCAGAGCCTTCCCAGGATTTGCGCAAAGGAATAGTCTCTTTCCCCCTTTCTTTGCACCTTGAGAACAGAGGAAGCACTTGTTTTTACGGTGGAAGCTTTATCTTTATTGATCAGCTTTTTGGAATGTTTGTAGCGGATGAGGCGTGTAAACCCAATCAGTGCTGCTGATGAAAAGGATTGAGGAATAGCCGTGTCCTGCTTCTCACCCCTCAAGATTTTATTAATACAGTTAGGCAGTGCGAGCATTCCCTACCCTCCAGTCTAGCTAGCTCCGCTCCGACCACAGGAATCTTGCTCTCCGTGGAGGCAGTAGGGAATACACACTGTGAACTCTGGGGAAGCAGAAGACACAGCTTTTTATAAACATGAGTTTATAATGACTGTGCCTCACCCGCCCTCTGATTCTCAGTGAAGTTCATACACACCAGGTATTCGTCCCTCTGATCTTCTAGCTCCCGTAAGGACGAGTAGTGTCAAAAGGCCCACTTCTTAGACAGAAATACCGAGGCTCAGCGGCGTATGTTCTCAGAGCCGGGGTTTGACATCCGCGTCATCCTCGGGCTGTCCCTTCCTGCCGCTTAGCCAGAGCGCCGGCTGGGGAAGCCCCCTCGGGTGCACGGAGCGAGGGGACCGGCCCCAATTGGCCTGCCGCGGCTGGTATTTCCAGGACGGGGCGTTAAGCTACGGCTTTAAAAGAGAAAGTGGTTGAATCACAGCAGTACCTTAAATTTGTGAATGAGATGTATGTGAAGGTGCATTTTCAAATTCCATTCAGAAGTTCCCATTAGACAGTCTCCGTCCGCTCCAAGCTTCTTTGAAAATATTTTTACCTTTACTCCTTGTCGTGAGCTTCAGGAAAACAGAGTAAGAAATCCTTCATGGAAGGATCTAAACCTCTAGAATTTTCCCAAGAGGCTAAAACAGCTTCTTCTGAGCTTTGCCAGTCTCGGGGGACCTGTGTAATTAGACCAAAAACAAAACAGAACACGTCGACCAGGCCTGGGAGACACAATTTCAGTCTCTTGGGTAAGTACAACCATTAGGCAGGTTTTTCAGAAGCATAATGAAGAAAAAAAAACCTTGGTCCCTCAAGGGACAAGAATGGCTACTTCCGTCTAATTATGCAGTGGGGATCAGAGCCGCTCACGGCCGAAGTCCTGCTAAGAGAACGTGTGGAGAAAGGGGGAGGGGAGCGTTCCGTGCGGCACCGTATGAGACCGAACGCTTAGGCCACCTTTTGCAGCCTTTTAAAACAAAAACGGCCACCTCGTCTCTTGCTTGTCTGGTGGCATTCCTGTTTTCCATGGAAACTGTTTTCCAGTTACTCAAATGTAAAAAATTAAAGCTGCACCGAAACCAAGAAAACTCTTTGTGCTGCAGGAGATCACAGTGCCGACAGGTAGGCCTCCTCGCCCAGAATTCGTAAAAACGGAATTGTCTTGGTTTGATTGCCACGACTGGGCCCGGAGGGGTGTTGTGTCGTTGCGTTCTGAGGTCCTCACGGTGGGACCTGCGCGGAGACCGTGGCTGCCCGTAAAGCAGACCGTTCTCCTGGGAGCTGACTAGTCACGTTTTGTTCGGTGCCGCCGCCTCCTCACTGCCGAGGCGCCTGCGTCACGTTCATCAGCGCATACTAGAGAGTGCGTAGTACAGTGGCATCCAGACAGCTCAGCCGGAGCAGATGTGCCCAGTTATCTCTGGGTTACCCTGGAGCTGCATTTCCAGAACATTTGCACTCTTGACTTCGGAAAATAGGAAGTTTTTAGGTTGAAACAGGATCCAGGGTCTCTGTCACTTTGTTCTTCTGCCCTGAGCACCCGAACTTCGGCCCCAGTGAGGAGCACCCCTTTATCCCTTTCTCTTTCAAAGGAGGCCCCTGGTTGAGCCTCACCGAGGCCCAGCGAGTGGCGCAGGTGCTGGTGGAAGTCCCCACAGGGCTCGGTTTCGCAGCCGGTGGGCCAGCTGGGCTTCCCTGCCGGGCCGAGGACAGTGCCGGGGTAGCAGGGGCTGTGCCTCGCCCTAGCTTGGCTCTGAATAAAAGGATGGCAGAAATGTCAAACGTGATGTTCTCTTGGCCTGAAGCAGAGTTCTGCCTCCTCGTGAGGGAGGGTGGGTGGAGGTGGTCTAAGGACCACTCACATCCTACTCGGGGCAGGATAAACTTGAGGTTGGGAGTCTGCTCTGTAACTGTCATGTTTCTCACAGGCAGACTTGAGGACCTGAATGGCAGCTGTGCGCAGTATTTCAGCGGTCTTCATTTCAGCCTTGGGGGAGCATGGCTACGTTTTGTTACTGCAGTGGTAGCCTTCTCACGGGCTGCGCGGGTGGCGCGGCTGGAGAAAACAGCCCGGCCGCGCTGACGGAGCGGTGCTTGTGTTTTACAGTATGCCCTGGAGCGCTTGAAGGTCATGTGTGAGGACGCCCTCTGCAGCAACCTCTCCGTGGAGAACGCCGCGGAAATTCTCATCCTGGCTGACCTCCACAGCGCGGATCAGTTGAAAACTCAGGCGGTGGATTTCATCAACTAGTGAGTTGGCATCTTCAAAGTTGTTCTTTCAAGATAGTTGGGGTAGCTAGAGAAACGAGAAAGACTTTGAATTAGTGAGGAAGACAGGCAAGGAGCTTCATTAACCCCTTTTAGTAGGAAGTGGAGGGTTTTCATCTCTCCCCTCAGCTCGACAGTTTGGAAGATGGTCTTGCTCTCCCGGGGCCGACGCGGTTGGCGAGTGAGGTGTTTGACTTCCTCCCGGCGATGGGAGGTGATGAAACCGAGAAGTTGCAGGCCTGGAAAGACTGTGTCCCCCCAGCTGGTAGCGTCCTCGCTTCACACTCACGGCCTCAGCAGAGGACGTGTAGCTCTCTGGGAGGACAGAAGTGCGTTTGGTGTGAGGTGGTGAGGTCTGTCGTACGGTCGACTGTGGGTCGGGGATGATCCGTAGTCACTGCTTGATCGTAGTCACTGGAGAAAGAAGTGTTCATTCCAGTAGGTCTGTTCCTTCTTCCGAAGTGACAGATGACCTGGCCAGGTTCCTTTCTGCTGTAATTCTCAGTGGGGCGTGTCCTGCTGTCTCACCTGTTGGAGAACAAGAGTTGGGGAGAACCCAGAGAGGAGAAGGAGGCCTTAAAAACCCTCACGGCAGCAGTTCTGGGCTCAGGCGGGTCTGAGAGGTTGCCCGGTAGATGCGTGAACACTGTTCGACACAGAAAATGCCCCCAAACAGGAATCAGATGTTCCGTCTAGGGACCGCTCGCTCTGCGCTGGACACTCGCGTGGTGCTTTTTAGATGTTAAGCGCTCAGCGGAGCATGGTTATGACCCCCCTCTCCTTTTTGATGCAACAGGCCCCAGGCTATGATCTGCTCTGGGGTCAGGGACTAGAAAGCGGCACGGCCACACGGAGGCTCAGAGCTGCCTGGCGGGGAGAGTCCTTGCTCTCTCTCTGTGTAGCGGCGTCACCGGGGAAGGTAAAGGGCGTTGGTAATGCAGAGGAGAGCCTGAGGAACGTTTCACCTTTTGTGTTTGAGAGCACAGGGGCTCAAACTCCGGGCTTCCAGAGTGGCAGCAGCCGCAGCCTGCTCACCTGTCTGCACGTTGTCTGCCGAGCTCGTGTATGTTAAGGGGTCACCCTTAACAGTGGACTCTGGGCAATTAGACCGCCCAGGTGGCTGTGACGCCGTCTCTCTCCCGTGCCTTTGGTAACCCGTCTCTCCGCATTTCTCCTAGTCACGCTTCGGATGTCTTGGAGACCTCCGGGTGGAAGTCCATGGTGGTGTCGCATCCCCACTTGGTGGCTGAGGCATACCGCTCTCTGGCTTCGGCACAGTGCCCTTTTCTGGGGCCCCCACGCAAGCGCCTGAAGCAGTCCTAAGATCCTGCCTGTCGTAAGACTCCGTTCATTTTCCTGAAGCAGCAGCCGCTGTGGCTGCCGCTGACCACCAGGTAGACGGCGCGATCCGTGGGGCTTTTACTCTGTTGTGGGGGCGAGAGACTGCATCGTGGCCCCCAGACTCTTAAAACAGCACTAAATAAACTCGGGGGGACCGGGGGGAGGGAAGGGCCCAGGGCCTGGGGCTGTTCAACCTAATGAAACCCTGTTGCTGCGTCGCTGTGTTCCCTGTGGCCCGGCCGAGTTTGACACCGCGGGGATTCAGTTTAGGCGCCGGCCCTGAGGACGTCCCAGCGGTGGCACTTCGGAGCAACCCGTCTGCATCTGACTGAGCAGAACAAATCGTCAGGTGCCTGGAGCAAAAAGGAAAAAAAAAAAAAAAAAAAAAAAAGGACATTTAGTTTTAAGAGAAGGGAAAAGGAAAGGAAAGAAGAAAGGATTTTTGCAGAATTTCTCAAAAATCAGTTTGTGGATTCCAAGTAGTATTTATGTTGAGAGAAATCGTAGTCCATCCACCTGCGCGGACACTCGGATGCTTGTGAAAGCGCTTCACCACCGCGCGAGCGCCAGCGCGTACTGTGTGCGAGAACAGGAGACAGCCTGTTATCCTTTCGCGAGAAACACCCAAGTGAAGGCGAAAGGGGAAGGAGGTTATCTGAGCTGGAAGTCGAGTGTTCTGATGTGGTGGCTTTTGCAAAAAATCTTTATTGGTGTTGAAAACTGGAAAAAAAAATAATAATTCATCCAGAATTCATACTGTCTTGACAAGAACTATGGTTCTCGGTTTTTAGATATTGTGGAAAATGTTTTTTGGCATATTTCTCTGATTTTATTTCTCCTCCCTCGCCTCCCCCTTTTCTAAAAAAACAAAACACAAAACAAAAACAGAACAAAAAGAAGAGAAAAGAAAAGGAGACTTTATTACTAAGGCTGTGCGACACAGACCCCAGCCCCGATCGCTCGGCTGCTTGCACCCGACTTGCCACCTGCACAGGAGCCAGTCCCATTCCTTCCACTTCGCCCCTTTCCTGCAGGGGAGAACTTCCAAATGTTAATTTTTTTCTTTTTGAAAATATAAATAATTACTATTTTGTACTGTGTGGTATCTCTGGTCTTTTGTTTCCCTCCCCCGGCTGGTGTTTTCGGGTCTGAGTTCCTTAGGGGTTTTCAAAGGCCTCGTTTGATCCTTGAGCTTGCAGAGATGATGTTCGAAATGCCCATTGATGGGGATTTGTCGCGTCTCCCTGATCCCGAGCTTCCTCCGTGAGCTCCCAGCATCCACTGGCGTCTTGGCCGTCTCGCGCGTCTGTCTCCCGGCCCACAGCCTAACGAGGGAGCGGGCTCCTCCCTCTGCCGAGGCAGGTAACGGGGGTGGGCTCTTCTACGCCCTACGTGTTCTAACACCTGACTCCCAATCTCCCTTCTCCTAGGTAACTCTAAAAAGATCCAGGGGACATGACTGTGGAGATTAAATAAAGGGAAATTATTATCGCTGACTGGTTCTGTCACTGACTTGATGTGTTTCCAGAAAAGTGAGCGTCTGAAGTCCCAGTGGGCTCCCTCACTGGGCCTCACGCTCGGGGGCTCCTCTGCCTTTTTCACTGCAGCGTTGGGCGGTGGGATACGCTGGGAGATGCACTGGCCCTGTGGCCAGGGTGCATGCTGTTTGACCCTAGATGGGAGACTCCACACAGTCCACCTTCCGTTTCCCTTCGGTGACGTCGGCCCTTGCACATTTTCCGGTCTTCGTTGATCTCGCCGGTCCCAGCATCTAGTCCAGTAGCGATACAATCAGACCCAGGATTTGCTTCTTAGAAGCCGCTCCATTGTACTTCTCAGTCTCCTCCCGAGTGTCACGCGAGGAAGCGCCCACGTCTCCATGTCGTGGCCGCTGTCCTGCGCCGCCGCCTCCTCACTTTCCGGGTCGGCGCACGGGTCCAGGGATCCAGCATGCCTCTCCCCATATTGCCCCTCGGGCCACTGCACTCGCTCAGCTCCCCCGTGTTCGCTGAACCTCCACGGACAGTGTTTCACTTAAACTTGCCAACCGCCACGTGATGACACCACCTTCCCTCTCTATAGCAAAGAGAAGTGGACACCCAGAGAAGTCAAGCGACATGCCTCAGATCTGTCTTGGCATGAGTGACCATTCTTCCGATGGCATGGCCTGAAAAGATTATGTAAGTAAACAGAGGAAATTCCATTTCTGAAAAGTTTAGGTAGGAAATCTGAGTGGAAGCTCCTTTCTTATGGAAAAGCAAGAGCAAAGCTCTAGAAAGATGCCTCTGCTGTCCTGTTCTTCAGAGGGTCCAGGAGGACCAGCCTGGCTCCGAATTTGCTTTCCTCCTCCTTCTAGAAAGCTGGGGGCTGGGGCCTGGGCTTGACGGAACACGTCCCCGGGAGGATGCCGTCCTGGCACTGAGCTTCTGTCAGGATGGAGGTCTCTCTGGGATTTCCAGTATCCTTGGAATTTCCAATGCGGGCTTTACTGCGGGCACACAGCTGTTAGGATTTCGGGTACAGGTGAGGCTGCCCGGTGTGCCTCCTGTCCTTATTACATTATTTCTGGACGTGTTTGTTTTTGTTTAAATGATACAGTTGAAGCCATCTGGTTATGACAACATCAGAGCCCCAGCATACTGTTCGTAAACCTCCCACGGCCACCATCCCCTCCCTTCGCTCCCCCCACAGCTGAAATTTAATTCAAGTTAACTCCACAATCTGGGGCATGTGCTGTCGCTGCAGAGATGTCCGTGCCAGCGGAACAGTTGGAGATTTCAATTCCACCAGGGTATAGCTTATTTATCAAAACAATATTTCAGGCAAGGAGTTTCACAGAACCTTTGGAGTTACGGTTTCAGGTCCAAATCGAGTCTCTGGCGTCGCTCCCCACCCCCCCACCCTCCCCCACCCCCCCCCCCGTCGGCGGCGGCCCCCCTGTATCCGGCCGTCCGAGGCAAATGTTCCCATTCCCCGTGTGGAGATGAAACCTCTCCGTGGTGCTTTGGGGCCTCTCCAACACCTCTGTGGGTTTTTAACAATTCAGGTAAGAGAGGCCTCTCTTTTCCTGGTAAGGCTGCGGGGCTTTCAAGGTCCTTGGAGAGACTCCGCTTTTTTTTGTTGTTTTTTGCTTTCTTCATTCTGGCCAGGGACATGAAGATCCTTTCACAGGCCAGAAGATCTCTGGCTTCCCCATCCTGCACATCCGTTTGTAACTCTGGTTGAAACCTACCGTGGGCTCTCCGTATTGTGTGAGCCTGTGCCGATGAAAGGAAACAGCTTGTATGTTTAGGAGCAGAACAACAAACCGAGGGGGGAGTCGAGCCGCACTTTGAAACTGTTGCTTTGTTCCGGCCCCTCAACTCCCAGAAAAGGACAGCCGCCGAGTCCCCCAACATGACGGTATAGGAGCCTTCGGTTTCTCTTCGTCAAAGACAAAGTCTTGGCCGGAGCCCAACCTTATTTTCCACAACCAATTATCTTTTTAATCAGCCTGGGCCCCCGTGTGTTTCCTTCATCTCATGACTTCTCGCTGAACTCTGCCCTGCGTCATTCAGAGTCATTTCTAATGGCTTGCCGACTCATCTAACATTCAGGTGAGGCTCGCTGGACTGCTCTCTTCGTACGCGGATGCGTAGGGTGGCTTTGTTTTCCCCCTTTTAATTTCAGAGGTGACCGTACCACGTTGGGGCCTTTGACCCAATAGGTGGACACACCTCATGGAGGCAGTGAGCAAGAAAGCAGATGGAGGAGGATCAGTATTGGGGATAATGAGCCGGGAGAACGAGAAGCTTTGACCTCCAGATGAGAGCGGAAACTTGAATGTTGTTGACTGATGGGATCTTGAGGCCGCTGCGCCATTAGCAAGATGATCACTCCCCCTCAGTAAGTCCCGTAATGTTGGAGTGGAAAGTAGCATCTGGAATACTGTTTGGTTCGGATTCCTGCAGCTCTAGGAAAAAAGCATTTTAGACTTGAGGGAATTCAGCACAGGCAACAGAAATGATTAAGGAGTTGAAGGGGCTCAGCCCTAGGGGGAAAACATTATGAAGATAAAATATGCGTAGCTCAAGTACAGCGCTGTAGCATCAGGACCCGCAGTTTTCAGGCCTCGCAGGAGTTTTGAGCGCTTGCCAGCCTGTCTTGCACGGTTCCCCTTCACCCCAACCGTATAGCTTGCAAAGGTGATCCTGTAACCTCCTCAAGGTCACTCCACCCAGCTCTGAGCCAGGCAACAACAGACGGCAAAGGAATAGCTTTGGGGCCGAGGCTGGGGCCCAAAGAGGGAGCGGAAATCCAAGAGTTTGCATGGCGGTGACTCGGACACACACCTGCTCGTGAGGCTCAGCTGCAGCGGGGAGAGCCTTAGCTTTCTTAAGATCCTCAAGGGTGAGCTCTCGACAAACCAAAGGGAGAAAAGCGCCCCCCACGTGGTTTACTCTCTTTCGATGTCTGGGCAGACAGGCACCCAGCCAGGTAAGAACAGGCGCGTTCAAGGTCACAGGGATTAAAGCTCAGGCCAGTGATTCAGCAGACGAGGGCTGAGCACCTAGGAGGTGCCAACCCTTGCGCTAGGCCAGGATGGGGCTGGAGGGTGCGCCACTGACTCAGTCCGATGGAGGAGGCAGCGGAGTGGCCCTCAGAAACGACACAGAGAGGTCACAACATTGAGGGCTGACAAGAAGAATAGAATTTGGCAGTGAGGACGTCCGTGGTTACCTTAGAGCAGTGTCTGTCAAATGGTGGAGGCAGGAGGCAGAAGCCACGACTGATGAAAAGGTAAGCAAATACAGAAGGAGTATAAGCTACTCTCTGCAGAAGTTTGGCAGGGAGAGAGAAGAGGAGTCTCTCCCACCCACTCCTAAGGACTTCTGTCTCAATTTAGTCAACACATTTATTTTCGTCTAGAAGTTATGGTGTACAGGTTGTTCCATAAAATGACGCCTTAGTAACTGATATTTGTAATAAAATGAATGTAGAATAATTACAGCTTTAAGTTGAAGAAGAAAACAGTCACCTTGAGCCCTTACACAATTTCTGGAGTGATTTCCTAAATTTAGACACACATATGTTTCTATACTTTTTCAACCTATCCATCTCGCGAGTAAAAGTTTGCTTCACACACTATAGACCTTTCACATGTTTCCGGGAGCCAGGAGTTTGGTTCAGTGGTGCGCTACCAAAGGTACAACATTCAGCTCCCCAAAATGTAAGCCCTGATTGGAAGCTGTGCCAGTTTCCATGGCGCGAATCCGCCCACCGCGGCCCGTTTCAAACATCTGAGGTGACGTCGCCGAGCGCGGAGTTGGAGAGCGCGCAGCTCACCGCTGCCTCGTTTTCCCGCCATGCAGATATGGTAGGCGTCTAGAACCTCAAGAGCGTAGGCCTTAGTAAAACACGAAAGAACTAGGAAGAGATGAATTTTGAGTTTTGCCTTTGCTGTTAACTGTACATTAATATAATATAATTTTTAATTGGCTCTTTTACAACCAGGTCTCAAAATTCCTGAAAATACAACACTTGGCTCTAGAGAGCCAGCGTGAGCCAGTGCCAGCACACCACTGGCGCGTTTCAAAGGTGTCCGACATCTGTGCACCTCATTATTTCCTGTTGCCCCACAGCACTTGGAAATGCTTTGAACTCCTTAGCTTAATGGTAAAACAAAGTACAGTTGACCCTTGAACAACAAGAGACACAGAGGCGCCCCCGGCCCCACTGCGTAGTCAAAATTTAGATGTAACTTTTGACTCCCCCAAAACTTAATGATTAATATCCTGCTGTTGACTAGAAGCCTTACCAATAACATAAACAGTTGATTAATTATTTTGTATGTGTATTACATACTGTATTACAATCAAGTAAGCTTGGGAAAAGAATATTAGGGAAATCATAAGGAAGAGAAAATATAATAATGCACTATATGCATATATGCATATGAGTGCACCCACACAATTCCAACCCATGTCGTCAAGAAATCTATCCACCAATTCCAACCCACGTCGTTAAGAAATCTATAGGTAGAGGGCGCCTGGGTGGCTTAGTCGGTTAAGCATTCGACTTAGCTCAGGGCATGACCTTGCGGTTTGTGGGTTTGAGCCCCGTGTTGAGCTCTGCACTGGCAGCAAGGAGCCTGCTTGGGATTCTTTCTTTCCACCCCTCCCCTGCTCATGCTGTCTCTCTCTCTCTCTCTCTCTCTCTCTCTCAGAATAAATAGACTTAAAAAGAAAGAAATCGATAGACGGACATGGATACATGACCATTAGTCATATTACACATTTTAATTCCTCTGGGTACATATTTTATTTCTATCTCTTGTCAGTATTTTAAGTATTTTATTGAAACATTAATGAAAAATAGGCATATCCCCTGACAGCATTATCTAGTATAATCTTCAGTCATTCAAGGGGATGTGATCTCCACTGAGGATCCTTCCTGCCCCTATTACCTCTGAACAAAAAAAGCTAAAGAGAAAAAAAGGCATTTGAGAGCGGTCGGCATACCAATGGGGGATCCCCAGGGTCTTCCACGCTGACCTAAGTTTAAGAACCTTGCCTTGGTTTGGCCTTCTAAGAATGAATTTTCTTCTGTTTTCTTTGCCAGTAATTCATTTATACATTCAATATACGATGTGCCAGGGACTGTGCTAGCTTCTAGAGGTGGACAGGGAGTCACACAAACTGCTCCCTGCCCTCGGTGGAGCGTAGAGTCTCTGAGGAAAGAATGTCCTTACTAATCTCACAAACACGTGACGTCAAACCATGCCGAGTTCTGTGAGAGAAATGGTGTGAGGCACCGTGAGAGCCTGTGAGTGGGGGATTAATCTGAGGGATCCAGAAGGCTTCCCAAAGAAGGCAGCTTTCGAAGCGAGAGCCAGAGAATGGAGCGCTGGAGGCTGGTGAGGTGGGAGAGGCACGTTCCGCACCGAAGACACGAAGACACAGCGCACACAAAGCCCTGAGTCGGGAGAGAGCTCCATGTGCTCCTGGAGCCCGGGAAGCTGGGGGGCTGGAGTGTGGACGAGCGTGGCAGTGAGTTAGATGCCAGGCATCTACCCAGAGGGAGGAGGATCTCCTAGGTCACATTTGGGATTTAGGTACTTAACTGAGAACGGTGGGAAGTCCTTGAAGGGGTCTAAGCAGAAGGGGGTGACCAGATTTCATTTGATAAGATGTCTGGCGAGAGTATAGGAAAGTTCATGTTGGCGGTGGGGACGGTGGAAGGCGAGAGCTAACAGAACTCGCATAGGGAGGCGGCGGACTTCAAGAGAAGATCTGAGATTTAGAGGGCAGATTTGGCAGAACTTGGTGATGGATTGGACAGAGTAGAGACGAAGGGGTGAGCAGGATGGATTTGCCAAAATCGAGACGAATGGGAAGATAAACAGGCTTGAGGGAAGTAAGATCATTGATTTCGTCTTCCTTGTTGATCATGAGATGTCTTGAGAAATCCACGTGGAGGCTGTTGACTGTATGAGCCTAGCAGTCAGAGGGGAGATGGGGACTGGAGCGGAGGTCCTGGAGATACTGGTCTATAGGTGAACCGAAGCCCTGGGTGTGTTGGATCCAGGAAGAGTACAGAGTGAGGAGAGAAGGAGACTAAACCTTAGGGAACTGTTAGGCCTGAAGGCCACGGGTGAAGGAGGATAAGTCACGAAGGAGAAGTGGCAAGAGACAGACAGGAAGAAAATCAAAGTCAAGAGAACCACCATGAAAAAGTTGAAAGTGTCAACTGCTGTCGAATAAGAATTTTAAAATGCCCACTGGAGGGGCACCTGGGTGGCTCAGTTGGTTAAACGCCTGGCTTCAGATCAAGTCTTGGTCTCACAGTTCATGAGTTTGAGCCCCGTGTCAGGCTCTGTGCTGACAGCCTGGATCCTGCTACTGATTCTGTGTCTCTCTCTCTCTCTGTTCCTTCCCCACTCACGTTCTCTCTCTCTCTCTCTCTCTCAAAAATAAACATTAAAAATTTTTTAAAAAATGTTAAATGCTCTTTGGAGCTAGCAACATGGATATCATTGGTGGGCTTAGGCAGGAACACTCAGGGAAGGGGCCGGGAGGGGTGCAGTGAGGAGTGGGTGGGAGGCGAGCAGTGAGCCTCGAGAGCAGGCGCGTGTTTCAGGCACACGTGGCTGTAGAGGGAGGATCCTGGCAGTGACTGTGGTGGGGGGGGGGTGAGAGGGGGAGGTGGGTTTACCCGTAGGGTGGAACCTGTTTGGCTAAAGCTGATGAGAAAGCTCCAGTAGAGAGGGGATGATCCGCGCCCTGAGGTTCTGAGCACGCAGGGGGTTGGGGGGCTTAGGGACGCCCTCCCTGGGTGTGAGGAGAGTCCTGCAGAAACAGGTGCGTTTGCGGGAAGGTGGGAAGTCAAGTGAGTTTGCGCCCGGTGACTTGTATGTTTTCCGGAGTGAGGTAGGGAATAGGTCAATGGCTGAGAATTCCTGGGGGGGGGGGGTGTGTGGAGGCATGATCTGAACTGGTGGTTGGGGGGGGAGAGTTGGTAAGAAGGCAGCACCGAGGGGCCGGCTGGGGCCCGTGTTTGGCGGCACGGCATCTGGAGTGCGGGAGCCTGGCCCTGCCCTCTGGCCGCCACTCACGGTCCCGGCCAAAGCACTCATCTGTGTAAGCCTCAGCTTTCTCATCTTAAAATGGGAACACCACACAGAGTTGTCTTGGGAAATTAATGAGACAACACATGTTAAGTCCTTAACACAGTGACTGCTCACTGAACAAGGGCTCCAGAAAGGTAAACTGAGGCTAATGTTCCTGTTATCACCAAGTGCCGTGCTGGTTCCGGGCTGAGCCATAGATAGCCTTTGGAGTCCGCTTCCCCTTAGGGTTTCTTGGAATGGCGTATAAATCCGCGCTGAGACACTGCGGTGGGCACCTTTGGGAGATGGGGGGATCTTCCGAAGCAGAATTCCCTGTGGAGAACCTGCAGAGAGCCCTGCGCTCTGAACCTGCTGTCGTGCGTGGAGGACGGCGAGTCCACAGGGGTCTTGGGAAGGAGTCCGCCTGCGCCAGATCTTTCAGTCACCTGGGATAGCGCCTGTATGATCGCCCCTGTCGCCACTGTCACAGCCTCCGAAAGTGAGCAGTGCTCACGTCAGGCATTCCAGAGAGGGAGGTGGGAGGCGGGGCAGAAGCCCCCGGGCTTGCAGATGGGAGAAGGGGGCTTGGGGAGCGGGCGGCCGTCACTTCGGGACCCAGCAGCCCTGTTTCTTGGGCTGCTGCTGGCTTCTGAGGGGCAGCGGAGGGGGGGGCCCGATGACGCGTAGCCGCTAAACCAAGCCCATCTCCCCGGCACCGTTTTTCTCCGTGGGCTTCTCTTCTTTTTCCCTTCCTTCTCTGCCCCGTGTCCTTCCCTCCTCCCAGAGCGTGGAAGCTTCCATTTATTTCTCCCCTGTTTTCCTAGACATTTGTCTCCCCCGTCTCCAGTCCCGCTCACTGGAGTGACATCTTGAGCTTGATCCTGTCGCTTAAAAAAAATAAAAAGCCCTGCCTACAACGAGCCCTCCAGTGCCGATCTCTGCTGAGATGAGCCAGATGGCAGAGCCTGACTAAGCGGCGGCAGGCCCCCCCTATCCCAGGCCCGGCGCCGCCAAGACCAATAAATGGGGCACTCGGATACCTTTTGCTGCTCCTGCGGCCCCCACCGACCCCCCATGGCCCCGAACCAGCCTCATGCGTGTCTTGTGTAGAGGCTTGCCCGGCAGAGGTTAGCTGCCTCTTGTCCCTATTCCTGCGAAAGACTCCCATGACAGAAGTTAAGTTCGGAGGTCATCCGTGAGCCAAGATCCACTGGCGAGGTTCTGTGTCTACCCCAGGCACCTGGCCCTTGTCAAAGGAAGAAATGGGTCACTCAAGGCCCCAGTCCTCAGGGACTCGCCCTCGGGTACACGCCCAGGCGGGCATGTTTCACACACCCAATTCCCCGAGGGGAACCAGCAAGGGACCACAGGCCATCCAGGCTGATGAGAAGCGGATCCGTAGGGCGGAGGTGACAGATGGAGGGGACGGGTGGAGGTGACAAGACAGGCAAGGTAGGGGGTAGGGCGGGGTAAGGCAGGAGGGGCCCTGGGCAGGCGGCCTCCGTGCGCTTGGCTGGCTGCTCTCTAATTCTGTGCTTCTAAATAAAGACCCCGTGGCCACCTGCATTCTCCCAGCCTCGTGTTACGTTTACAAGTCGAGGTCCGGGTGGGGAATAGAGAGACGAGCCTTCGGAGGGCACCGCAGGGCCTTCTGGAGTGCAGACACGGGACTCTGGGCCCAAGGAGCAGGAGTCAGGCAACCAAGGGCCGCGTGTCTTAGCCGGAATCAAGGACCACAAAAGGAGACTCCCTTGTAAGCATCAGCTCGTGTAGACGTGACGGACTTCTGACCACTCCTGGGGGGTTTGCTCCTGCACATTCTTCCTGCAGAGAGCAGTGAGTGTGCCCGCGGCCATTCTTCTCCCTCGCCCGCCCCCTCCCAGGCTTGGCCAAGGTCGGGAGGGCTGTACTGTGGGACCACTCAGCACAGCCCACCTGATCGCTGTCTCGGTGCCAAACACGGTTCCAGCCGTCGTACACGTTCCGGCTCACAGCAGCCCTCCGACGGGTAAAGGTTCTCCCCGTTTTACAGACGGGGAAGTTAAGACACCAAGATGTTCAGGAACGTTCCCAAGGCCCACAGTTAGGAATTGGCAGCCTGGCTTCAGAGTCCATGCTCTCAACCCCTGAGCTCCACAGCCTCCCCCCAAAAAGAAAGAAACCAGCTTTCTTCCCCCAACCTCTGAGGCTCTGGGATGCCCATGGGCCCCAGTAGGTGGGTGGGAGGGCCAGGCAAGAGCGAGATGGCAGTCACCCTCCACTGACATGGTGCCGCCATTTACAGGGACAGTTTGTTCCTTACAGCAACCATGCGAGGGGGCGGGGAAGGAACTTCCATCCAAGACCCGGAGAAACCAGGCGAGCCTGGGTCAAGATCACGTAGCAACTAAGACAGAAACCCAGCGCTCTTCAAACACATTATAGCTGGGATATGGCCTTGCTTTGACCCCAAGACAGGGGAGCTCAGGCTCCCTGGGACTGAGCAGGCCATTGTTCCCCAGGTGGGCTACCCCGTAAGCATGAAGGGAGTCTGGGGGAGCTTGTTTTGATGGAAAGAGCAGGTACTAGGTTAGGATCCACAAGGCCCTGGCTTTTCCCATGACTCTCGGTGATTCAGCACAAGACCCTGTGCCCAGGAGCTAACCTGGGTCTCTGAAGACCTTTCTAGAAAACATGACAATATTGGGGACAGGTGGGAGGAGGGGCGTGCCTCTCTCCGAGCCAAGAGGTCAGGCGTGCTAGGTGGGGGGACAGCAGCTTGCCCTCCTGTCATCACTTCCTCTCCCAAGCTGTGGTCATGCCTTGGCGTGGAAGGTTTGGGGTGCAGGACGCTGGGATGCAGATAGTTCATTAGACAGGCCTCGGAGGAAGGGCCTCCGCCCCTGGGGAGGCTCCAGGCCAGCTGGCCGGTGGCAGGTAGCCCATGCCCTCATGGAGTCTCCACTCGGCGGCAGCAAGCGATCCTGCGTCCAGTCTCTCATTAGTGGGGGGGGGGGGGAGGGGGTTTCCTAGGGTTACAGCTCCCAAGTTGGCAGGGACACAGCACTGCAGACTCAACCTGAGTCAGAGATAGGAGCAGGGTCCTCGGAGGGAGCTGTGGGTGTCGGGACAGCAGAGGACGTGAGGCAGAGCACAGAGCGAGGTCACGTACGGGAAGGAAGGGAGAGGGATGGGAAGGGAAGGGTGGGAGCAGAGGGGCCTAGATCCTGGGGAGCGTGTTCCATAGGGCTAACTACCGAGTCTCCCCAGCTCGGCTTTGGCAGGAGAACTTCGGGGTGTAGAGTCTTCCTTTCCCCTGGTGTTTCTCCTTCGCCTTGCGGTTTCTGGCTTCACTTCCAACCACTGACATTATATGACCCCCAATAGACCATTTCCGCTAAGGCCACGGCTCAAGTGTGAACCCAAACCTCCCGGCCCCAAGGAGGCCTGCTGGAACTTTCAGAGGTTTTATTAAACAGTATTTGTTGAATGAACGAGGACTTAGGGAGAACAGATGGGTGTTAGCGGGTGAGGTCCACGAGGCGTAACAATGGTGCAGCTCCCAGAGCCCGGCTTTCAGAATCTGCCCCTGCCAAGGCCTGGCGGGCTCTGGCCTGGCCTGGGCCCCGTCCTTCTGCCTTCCCAGGGAGGAGCCGCTTGAGGCCCAGCGCCCCAGGGGTCCTTTCTGGTGCCCAGGAAACGACGTGGCCCTCCGCAGCCCACCCACGCTGCTCGCTTGTGTTCCCTTTCCCGGGTGGATGAGGCCTCGAGGAAAGACTCTGTTCTCAGGGGCTCGGCTCTCCTTGGGCGGATGCGGAGGTACCCCTGTTTCTTAAGCCGGGCCATTTCGGGAGGCCACAGAACCACGCCGGCTCTTACCCAGAGCATCCCGGGCAGAGCCAGGGTCTCCGACAGCTCAGGCCTGAGCTCACGCAGCCTGTGCCGGTCCCAGTGCGGGCACAGAACCAGCACTGACGGCATCGGTTTCAAGAGCCTGCCGCTCTGCTCCCCCGGGCCTGGTTGGCCCGGCTCCCCGGCTTGGCCGCAGACCGAGCCGGAGGCAGGGGCCGCACCGGCTGTTCCGTGCGGTTTGCGTCCACCGGGTGAAAGAACCGTCCCAAAAGCCTGGGTTCGCTGAGTGGTGGGAGGGCAGCCACTACTCTGCCCTGCCCTCCCTCTCCCCTCCTGCACTGGACTTCCAAAGCTGTGTTGTTGCAGGTAATTAAAGGGTTTTAATTAAATTAGGATCCCATCTGGCTGGGAGCAGTCAGGCCCTTAACGAGGATTGTGTGTCACCAACATCAGAACGTGGATGGGGACTCAGACGTGCGGGGGTTGAACTTGGGGCCTGGAGGCCTTTCGGACGGAGTGGAGAAGCCTTCTGAGACCTTCAGGGGCTCCCTGCCACCCAGGAGTGACACGTTCCACCTCCCCAAATGGAGACCGTGTGTCTCAAGGCCAGGCAGGCAGTAGGGGGAGGACCAGAGCTTTTCCCAAGTTCATTCCCGCCCTCAGGCCCACAAAAGTGTCTCTGGGGCGCGGCAAAATATGTGCGGATTCTCTCCTTTCTACAGATGAGGAAACAGGTGCACAGGAGGGAACGGCTCACACACGTCCATGGAGTCGGGTGGCGATAGATTTAACTGTAACAAATGGAGATCTGAAGCACCGCGGCTTTCAGGAAGGTAGAAATCTGATTTTTCTCTCGCATAAAAGTCTGAAAGGCGGGCAGCCCCGGGGCCAGGATGGTATTTCTGGTGCACGAAATAGTCAATTTCAGAAGGTGTTTAGGAACCGAGCCTTCCCCCGGCTCACTCCTCTGCCGCTTCCGGGACGTGACTCTGATGCCCGTTGTTGAAGGTGGCAGCCAGAGCCGTCTTTCAACTGTCTTATCAACGGTCTTCCTAGAAGTTGCCAAATAACCTTTGGCCTACACGTCGCTGGCGGGATCTTAGTCACATGGCCGCATCTAGGTGCAAGGGAGGCAGTGAGATGTCGTTTTTATCCCAGACAGCCCTAGGCCCAGCTAAAAGCTGAGGATTCCGGGACTGTGGAAAAAAGGGCAAGTGGATATTACGGGACAGTTAGCGGCTCTGGCTCGTGCACACGAGGCAGAACCAGGTCAGGGACCCGGGTCTCCCCACGTCCAGCCCAGGGCCATTTCGCCCAGCTCTCCTAGGAGAAAGGCTGAAGCTAACGTAAAGCCACGTCCAAAAACCCAGGAGGAGGAAGTAATATTTGTCGAGCGAACCGTTTAACTTCTCCTGACGACGCTCCCGTGAAGGCAGACCCCTAGGTTTTCACATAAGGACATCTGGGAGATGATTGATGTCCTTTGTCCAAAGCCACCCAGCTCATAAATGACAGACCGGGGACTGGGACGCAGATCTAAACTCCTGCCACACATATGTTGCCAGTTCGGTGGCAAGTTCAGTGCCAGTTCGGGAGGTGCCAGCTTGTCCTTTGGGACCATCTAGCCAGGTGGCCCCGAGATGACGAACCTGGAGAGCTCTGAAGTAGGTATCCGTCGCTTGGATTATCCGGTCAGCTTTTGAGCTTGGCAGGCCAACCGGAAACCGGGTCCCCTGCGGAGCCGGAGCCCAGCCCCCGACGGCCGAGTGCCAGGTCTCCTCTGCCCTTTGTGCTTAAGGTTGGCAGCAGCTGCCACTCCAGGGCTTTGGCGTGATTGACAGGTGCCACCCCCACCCGATCTTGCCTCCTTCCCGGTGGGGCCGGTGGCGCCTCTCTGCGCCTGTCACCCCAGCCCCCGGTTCTCCTTGCAGGACCACAGGACTCAGAGTCTGTGGAAGTAACATTTCTCTCTCCCACTCCCAGCCGCGGCATTGGATTGCTTCCCAACGCAGAGCAACTGGTTCGTTGGGTCTCCCGCAGCCCCCTACACCTCCCCGACTGGATAAGCCAGGTCCTGGTCACCCCCTGACCTTCAGCTGCCTCCACCCCCATACACACCCTCCCCCCCCCCCCCCCCCCGCTTCCCTGCCCACCCACTGCCTCCTGCATCTCTGAGCAACGGGCCTCGCCTCAGGAGACTGCCACATGCAAGGTCAACAGCATCCCTGCCAAGAATGGGAAAGGGGGTGACTCAGTTCCCGCTTGCTCATCCCGGGGAGGAAAAATGAGGGGGAAGGAGGACAGAGGAGGGACCTAGACCCCATCGCATTTGCCTTAAGCTTCATTCAGAGGAAGACTCTGCTTTGACGCTACTCGACCCAATATCTCCTCCCTCGTTAGTTTCACAGGCTGCTGGGAAGATTTCACCCCACCAGAGGTGGGGACACTGAGGCCCGGACAGTACTGCGCACAAAGCCGAAGGGCAGAGGCAGCCTCCAGGTGTCCTGAGAGCGGGCTTTCCCCATGTCCGTATTGCAGTTCTTGCCCTCAGGGAGGCTCCGGTCAGCTGAGGGAGGCGCAGATGCTGTCCCCCCCTGTCGGATGTGGAGGGACAGACCCTGGCTCCTCAGCCTCATAGGGAGATCAGGGCCGTGACCTCAGAGAGCATCCAGTCTGGTAGGCTTGTTCCAGAAGCTCCCCTCGGACGCAGGAGACAAGGCCTCGGCCCTGGGGCAGCTCCCCGGCTAGGTTGAGCGGACAGACAGGGGAGCTGGATCACAGGAGTAAACAGGCAGGAGTGGGGGAGCCGAAGGGCTTCTTCTGCTTCTTTCTGGGAGAGGAGACAGGCTCCTTCTCGAGAAATCTGCTCTCCTGTGAGTGTCTGAACGGCAAGATCAGGCGATCAGAGAGCACTTCGTAGTCATTGGGGGTTGTCACAGACATTGCTCACCAAGGGGGCAGAGGTTGGTACCTCCGTCACCAGAGGCAGTTGGAGAGACCCCTTACCTTTGTGAGGACCAAGGGGGCCTGGGAACTACCTGGCGGTGGCAAGAAGGATCAGGGGCCAGAGGTCTCTTCCAGAAGAATTACAATTCGGGAGAAAAATCTATTAGCAAGATCCTAGCTGAGAACAGCAGCTAGGTTACCGGGGAAGGCAGAAAAGGAGGGACGAGGCGGCGGAGTGTGCGTGCGGGCGAAATGAAGTTATTAAAATGAACCCGCCCCCTGCTCGGGCCGTATGTGTGCCAAGCAGGCCAGCCCTCCAGCTGTCAGCAGCATCTGGCTCTCCACAAAAGAGGAGCCAGAGGGGGTGGGTCAGAGTGTCCCCGGGTCCTGCTGGTAGTTCAGCCAGGCCAGGTGAGGGGGGGCCCAGGACCGCTCCCCTCCCTCTCTTCCTCCAGTGCCCGCAGGGCTGTGGGAGGTGCTCGTGTCCGGGAGGCGTCAGCAGGTGAGAGAACACACCAGACTCCAGCAGCCCCAAGCCCCCCAGGGCCGGGCCGGAGCCCCTGCGCCTGTCTGAATGCTAAGCACCTGTCCCCAGGGTGGGAAGGGGAGAGAGTGGACGTGGTGGAGCGGCGGGGGTGAGGGGTGGTGCGTGTCTCAAGTCTCTGCTCAGGAGAGGTGGCCCCAGGAGGCACGCGTGGCGCAGGGGAAGGCTGGCATAGGAGTGTGAGCCTGAGTCATGTGCCCTTCCTGGGTCACTTCATACAGCAAGGTGGCTTCTAAGGCCTCGTCCAGCTCCTCTCTGCAGTGAGAGGAGCACTGGGCCGTGCTGAGTGCTGGCGGCCGGGGGACACAGGCTGCTGGTGGCAGGACCCTCTCTTCCCCTCGTGCCAGGACTCTGCCACTCACTGTGGCTGCATGGCCGAAAGGGACCCAGGGGACCTGAGGGCGGCCCTCCCCAGCGAGCAGATCTCGGGTGACCTTCGAGAGGGCGCTGTGATCTTGGTACTCAGGGCTCAGCGTTCTGCTCAGCGGGCCCCAAAGGGCCTAGCCCACTCTCCCAGGCAAGGTGCCACCCGCAGGCATCCATCCCAAGGCCCTCCCAAGCCTCCTTCTGTCCCCGCTTCCCCTCCAAGCCGGCCTGTTCCTGCACTAGCCCGTCATCAGACTGAAAGCCCAACACCCCGACTCTCTGAAAGGACCCTTCCAGATTTTCCTAGGAGAAGCAGCTGGAAGTCACAGTTGGGAGAGAGCCTCAGAGGAGTCTCTTCATCTTCAGGGGCCAGAGCCAGAAAGGAACACAGAGGTCGTATGAGTGGCCCTCGGCGCGTGGCCCTCAGGGGCACCAGCATCGACCTGGGTCCTCGCTTGAAAGGCAAATCCTCCAGAACCCAGAAATCCATGTTTTAACCAACGCTGTGGTTAAGTGACCCAGTGACTCGATGGCCACTCGTGTTGGAGACGCTCTGAGTTGGGCAAATTCCTCATTTTACAAAGAAGCAGAAAGAGACCCAGAGAGGAGGATGGACTTGTCCAAGGCCACGGAGCAAAACCCTGACCCAGCGAGGGCACCCCCCCCCACCCCGGGCCCACCCGGATGGCAACCCAGGGAGGCAACAAAGAACACAATGGCCCCTCCCACCTACTGGCTCTCCCTTCCCAGGCTGCTTTGCAGATGCTACCCCCACCCCCTAGGAACACCAAGCAGCATCCACCCAGCTTTCCCAACAGCGCAGCTCTGGTCTTCCGGAAACGTCTTGCCGCCATCTGAGCGGCGCTGGCGGGACGGCGGCACACCCCGGGCCCCTTTCCCCTCCCTGGACAGCTCAGGATAACGCAGTGCCCTGGGAAAGCTTTATTCCCGGCTCCAGAACAAGACTCTACACACAGAAGCTGACAATCAGGTGATTCCACACCCCGCCCTCCCCTCCCCCACCCACAGACAGACACCACGGAACAGGTCCGGCGCGCCCTCGTCAGTCTTGGCATCACCAGGCCCCGAGCTGCTGAAGGCCCCGAGCCCCAGGCTGACAGGCAACGCTCGCTGGCTGGACCAGGACGCTCCCAGAGGAGCCGGCGGGGGGTGGGGGTGAGGGGGTGGCGAGGGGACACAGCGCAAGGCGGCAGGGGGAGGCTTCCATCTATGGCCTTGGTGTTGGGAGAACCACGGTCACCCTCTGTTTCAGCTTAAGGATGGGTGTCCCATCAGCACAAGGTGGGGGCGGGGGGGGGCGGCAATGGCGGGAGAGGGAATTTGGGAAAGGTATGGCCTGGCTGGGAGCACATGGTCTATTTGTCAAGACATCAAAATGACTCCAAGGGTCACTGCTTCAGCCTGAAGCTCAGCTCAGTCCACAGTCCAGGACAAGGGGCTTAGGCGGCCCCACTCAGCGGGGCTCAAGAGTGCCTCCCGCCGCACCCCTCCCCCGCCCCAGGGCCGGCTCCCAGGCACCCCATCTCTGCCATCCTTCGTTGCCTACTCGGAGTCCACACCGATGAGAGACCCCTCTCCTTGTTGCCGTTCTTCCTCAGGATGGCACGGAGGGAGCCAAGGCTTCAGGCCCTTCTCCGTGACTTTATCCGGCCACACTGGTCTGCCTTCCCCAGGGGCCTTCCGGGGCCCAGCATCTTCCTGTCGCTCAGCAGGGAAGCCCCGTGGGGCTGCCCAGAGAACCCACTCCTCCTTCAGTGCTCCCGTGCCCCAGTCGCTCCACCACCCCGGGCTGGGGCCAGCACACGCTTGGGACCCCTTCCCCACCACCACGTGAGCCTTGGCCCTGGCCCCACCTGGAACCTCCTCCTCTCCACCCCCCTCCCTGCCTGAGGTCCCTCCCCTTCCCTGCCCAGTATCCAGCCAGATGGCCTCCCCCTTGGGCAGGCCCATCCTTCCAGCCCCGGCCCGGCCTCCGCGGCCTGCCCCGGGGTCACCCGGAGGGGTAGTAGGGAGTGTCGCTGTGGTAGTTGTAATCTGGGCACACCTTCTGGACCAGCCTATAGTCCGTGCTGTAGAAGGCGATGTAGACGCAGACGACTTTGAAGGGCTGCGAGCAGCTCCAGGTGGCTGAGCTCTGGGCGTGGTCTCGGGAGCAGGTCTTGGCCGGGTCGTGGGTGCAGAGCGAGGTCCGGCGGCCCCGTTCCACCTTCTCCCACTCCATTCGGCAGTTGAAGATTTTGGAGGCCTTGGCTTCGATGAAGATCTGCCGCTCCTGGTGGAACTCCACGGCCTTACTGGGGGGTACGAGGCTGATGGAGATGTTGCCCTGGCCGGTGGCGTTGTGCCGGAAGTGGACACTGAAGGTCCCGTTGCCGTGGTCCACGATCTTCCCCGTGACGAGCAGGTTCAGGGCCACCGTCTTGATGTTGGAGTAGAAGTCACCCCAGCCGAAGATTTTCTTCACCTTGGCCGACGGTGGGGGGCTGTGGTTCGGGCGGTTGGGGGGCTGCCCAAGGACTCCCCATGCCTCCCCAGGGGGAGCCAGCAGCCCTAGGAGAGTGGAGTTGGCCACGGGGCGGGACTTAGGTGAGATGTGGCCTCGCTTCCGGGGCATCCGGGGCCGGGGCTGGCTCTCGCGGTCATCACGCTCGGGGTCCTCTGAGCCGGGAGGACCGTCATCCTGGCCGTAGATGACCTGCGGAGGGAGTTGGGAGGACAGTGACAGCCCCGTCCCCAGAGGACCCAGGAGTTCGGGTCACTGTGTCCCCCACCAACAGCCTCAACTCCCTGCCTGTCCCTTCCACGGACTTGAGGCTGAGCGAGGTTTCACCCGTCTTACTCTAGAGGTCAGGTGTTACACTCTGGCTTGTGCTGTGGTCCCGCCTCGCCCTCTGGCACCCAGGCCACCCCCATCTCCTCCCCCCACGGTCCTGTCTCTGGCTACTACTCAGCATCTGGAAGGACGGTCCCGAATTCTCTCCAGTGGACCAAGGCACCAGAGAGACACAGCCCCTGCCCCTAGGGAGTCCCCGCTCTGGCGCGGGGAGGCCCGGCTCCTGATCTCGGGAGAGTCCTCATCCGACGTCAGAAGCCTATCCTCGTGCCGACCGAGCCCCCAGTCTCACAGGAGAGGTTATAAGGTTACAGTTCCACAGAGGAAATTCCCCGCCTCCGTGAAATTCCCAGGGCGGTGAGGAGCCACAGTCGCTGCCCTCCAAGAGCTCCATCTCTCCACCAGGAGGGCCCCCAGTTGGACGGGAGAGGTGCGGCCCCTGCTTTCTGGCACTTTCTTACCCTGGGGTAGTTTTGTCCTCTGAGACTAAGAGAACCAGTGGACAGTGGAATAAGAGAGCTGAGCCCAGCGACAGTCTCTCTCCTGCACAAACGCCGTTCAGGTCTGGGCAGGAGGAATAGGGGGAGCCCTGCAGGGAGTTCCACACCCGGGATGGCCAAGCTGCGGAAAGTCACCAACTCCGGGGACCACCGATGATGCCAGGACACTACCGGCCTACGAGGCCGAGTGCTTGTAACTCCCATCCTAGGGATGAGGCCACCGGGTTTCATCCCTCCCAGGCCAGGTCACACAGGGGCAGCCCTCCCATTCCACCACACGCTCCCAGCCCCTGGGCCCAGGTAGGCCCCTTTATGGAGCTTCTCTCCGAGCCCCATCCCCACCGGGAATCTTCTGCCAAACTGCCAAGGCTCCGCCGGCCTCTGCTGGATCCGCCGTGGCCACAGGCACCGCCTGGGAAGGCCTTCTGGAGGAGCTGTGGGGAGGGCTGGCAGGACAGCGTGACCCCGAGTCGACTCGGGACAGCTCCGGAGGGCAGCAGGGAGTAGACAAGGTTTCCTGAGGTCAGCCACCCGGTGTGTGCTTACTCAGCTTCTGAAGAGAGTACTCGCCCTATGTGGTCTCCTTACCAGCGCTAGGGGCACCAGCTTACAGCTGGGCAGCATTTGGGTTTGCCGGTGACCCCTGGGGTGAAGACCTGGGGGGGGGGCGGGTGAGGGGGATGCCGGAGGGCTGGGCTCTGGAGGGCTCCCAGGGGGCCCCGGGTCTTCATGCCCCCTGTTTCTGCCCCTGGCCATGCCCGCAGAGGTGTGCTGGGTGGCCCTGCCTGCTAGGCCCCAGGGGTAGTGTGCAGGGACGCTCGGCGGGGAGGCTCCTGGGGGCTGGGCTCGGTTCTGAAGACCAGTGTGTTTACTTGGTCTTGGGGATCGCAGCCGAATGGCTGGAGGATGGGGAGGAGGGCCGCAGGTGGGGACGTGAGAAGGAAAGGGTGCTTCCACATAGTGGCAAAGGGGAGATGGCACGCGGCGGGGGGCGGCGGTGTTGTTGTGAAGAAACGGGCAGGTCCAGATGTAGGGCCGAGGCTTCGCTACGGCAGGACTGGGGTGGGGGCGATCGGAGGGGAGTTAAGCCCCGGGCGGGAGGGGGCGGCGGCGGGGGGGGTCTCCCGGGCGTCCCGGGCCGCAGGGGCGCGGCGAGCGAGTGCACGGGGAGCGGGCTCTGGGCGCTCCGCTCAGCCGCCGCGGGCGCCCGGGGCGGGAGCCGCCTGCCCAGGTCCTGTGGGGCTCGGGCTGCGCGCAGCCGGGAGAGGAGAGGAAAACAACAGGCGGGGAGGGAGGGAGCGGGAGGGAAGGCGCGAGCGGGGTCCGCGCGGGCCACCCCCCGCCTGGACAGCCTCGGCGCGCCGGGGGACCCGGGTCCCAGGCCCTCCGGGTCCCCGAGGTCGGAAGAGAGCCCACGCCCCCGGACCTGGAGGGTCGTCAGCCCCGCCACCCGCCCCCACTCCCCCTTCCGCGCGTCCCGGAGCGCCGGGACCGGGTCGAGTAACCCTTGGCGCCCCGCTGCTGGCCTTTTCCCTCGTGCGGGTCGCACCTCCCGCCACCAGCGGCCGAGTGGGTGGGCCAGCCGAGCACCCTCTCCCCGCCCCTATTAACCCTTGCGGTCCAGTCTCCGTCCTCGGACCCGCCCTCTCCCCCGGCCTCCGGGCTTTCCCCTCCATCCCTGGGATGTCGTGGGTGGGGAAGGGAGAAAGTTTCCGGGCTCTCCCCCGTCCTCCGGGCCCCCGCCCCTCCGCGCAGCTCCCCGCGGGCCACTCACCAGATAGAGGCTGCCCTGCACTAGGAACACGAAGCAGCAGCGAGTCAGTTGCATCTTCCTCCTTTGCTCTCGGGGCCCTTTCTCTCCTCTTTTCCTGCCGGGCGCCCAGGCCCCTGCCTCGCCCCTGCTCCTTCAGGCGCGCCGTCCCATGCTCCAGTCCCCGGCGGCTCGCGGCCCTCCCCTCTGCCGGCCGCCCGGGACCGACCCCGCCCCCTCCGGTCCAGCTGTGCAGCCGCCGCCCCCCTCCCCTGGCCCAGCTGCGCGCGGCGCGGCCCCCTCTCGGGGTCCCAGATGTGCGCCCTGCGCGCCTCGAAGGGCCCCAGCCGCGCGGTGCCTCCGCCGCTCCAGATCCGCGCTCGGCGCCCCCCTTGGTCCAGCGGCGCCGCTCTCGCCCAGATGTGCTGGGGACCCGCGCGCGCGCCCGTCCCTGGCGCTAATTCCCCAGACCAGACGGCCCCTCCCGCCCCGTCGCGGCGCGCCCCCTGGCGGACGCCCCGCGCCGCGCCGAGCCCCGCCGCCCGCTCCCCGCGCAGCACCCCGCCAGACTGGAGCGCTCCTGGCGCCCGGGCGGCTCGCGCTTCCTCGTCCCTCCCACCGGCGGCGGCGGCGGCGGCGGCGGCGGCGGCAGGTACGGTGAGCCCAGCCGGTACCTCCAGAGTTAACTCCTCCCCTGCCGGTCCGCAGCCCTGGGACCTGGGACGAAGGCGGCCGGACGCGGGGGCGGAGGAACTCTTGGCGGGGAGGGGCGAGGGGGGTGGCCCGGGGATGGGGACGCTACCCTTTCTGTCCCTCTGGCAGGGCGCCGCTCCTCCGCAGCGGGCGATGGGAATCTGCCGCCTTGCCCTGAACCCCAGGAGACCTGGACTTCGGAAAGGTTCTGTTTTCCAAACCCATTCCAACGGCCAGAAAGAAGGTCCATAACGAGTAGCCTGTCCCCACAGCTGAAAGTGACTTTCTCTCTGCAAGACTCGCTTCCGTGCTGAGGGAAGTCCTTCTGGGTGTCTAGCCTCTACTCCTTGTGTTATCATGTCAGTTTCTTTCCTCTTCTACTTTACTCAGGGGCCTTGGGATACTGCCTCCCTCCCTGTCCAATTACTGTGACAGGAAACTTTTGGCCAGAGCCCTGGGCTGAAAAGGTCACTGGGAGCCAGGCTGAATTCTGGGGCTGGGGTCAGGGGTCAGCCTCCTGAGAAGCTGAGGAGTGAGGCGGCGGGCAAGTTTTCCCTGAAAGCCGTGTCTGCCTTCTTCCCTGCTTACCCTCCCTGTGACCCAGGTAGTGACCAGGACATGGTGCTCCTGTCCCACTGGGGTCCTTGGCTCTCTCTGACCTCTGCAAACCCCCAGGGCGAGGAGGACCCTGATCTGAAATTCCCCAAAGCGGGTCCCCTCCTCCATCATCCCACTCATAGACACGTTTCCTTCCTGGGACTCCAGGACCCACCCCTTCAGTCCTTAGAAAAAGCAAAGGTCAAGTTCTGACACCCCTTGGAGGTTGTGGGGGCGAGGAAGTGCCCCAGCCGTTGGAGCGGCCCGGGCCGGGCCGGGCTGGTGGAGCACCGTGGCCCTCCCGGCCTAGCTTGGTCTCTGGCTGCAGCCCCCAGCACGCACCCAGCCTCCTCCCCCACCATCTGCCAGGCGGGTGCGCGGGGAATGCAGATGAATCTTAATACCAGCCTGGGCCAAGTTCGATGAGGGAGACAGATTCTGCAGAGCCCAGGCAGCATCGCGGAGCCCCCTGCGTTCCCCGGGCGCCCCAGGCGGTACCTGGATGCAGTAGCCCTTCCCTGGTGGTGGGGGTGGTGGTGGGGGGGGGTCTGTGCATGTCTGTCAAAGACCCCCAAAGTCAGGGGAGGAAGGAACAGATAAATCCTTGTCTGGCCTCTGAGCCTCTGGCCCGGCTGGGAGGGAAGAAGCTGTTGGCCTGAGCGTGGGCAGCTGGTTCTGGTGCTCAGCTAGGCAGAGGCGTGGCTGGGCCCACTCCCTGTCCGTCCCCGGAAGGTCCTAGCCCCGGGAGCACAGCGTGGCTCAGCAGAAAGAGCACAGGTTTTCAGGCCAGACCCTCCTGGATTCCACTCGAGGCCCGGCTGTGTGACCTTGGGCAGGTTGCTTTGGTTCTCTGATGCCAGTCTCCCCGACCCGTTGTTGCAAGAACTGAAAGAGACAAAATGTGCAAACAAAGCTCGGGCACAATGGCTGGCGGGCAGTCGTGGGAGTGCAATGAAGGGAAGTTCTCGCTTTTCTACTTCCCACACATCTGCTCCGGCGGCGCCTCCTGCCAGGCTTGCCCTCCCTGCCCTCTAGGCCATTTCTGGCTCTCGCTTCCTTCAAGCTTCCCTTCTGCATTCGTCTGCCAGCCACTCGTCGAGCCTGTCCTCGGTGCCCGGTGCCGGGCCGGGGTCTGGGCTACCGAGAGGAACCTGCCCTCGAGGATCTCCCTGGCCGGGGTGCCACCGAGACGTGGAAGTTGATGATTCTAATTGGGTGTGGTGAGCGGAAGGACAGATCTCTGTAACAGGTATTACAGAGGCACCAAGTATGGTGCGGCCAGGGGCCAGGAGGGTCAGGGAGGACCTCCTGGAGGAGGGGATGCCGAGGTCGTCGTGAGGAGGAGTCGGCCAGCAGGGGCCATTCCTGGCAGACGGCACCGACTGGTCACAGGGAGGAGGCTGGGCGCAGAAGTAGTGTGCTGTTGCTGGAGCGCGGAGGGGAGGGGAGGAGAGAAGAGGCTAGAACAGGAGCCTCTCACGTGTCGGGTCATGGGTGAAGACCTCCGAAGGGTTTTCAGGGAGGGGCTGGTGATTGTCGTCAGCTTGCATTTTGGAAAGCTTTGGGAGAACTCACTGGAAGGAGGAGAGACTAGAGGGAGGGAGGGAGGGAGGGAGGGAGGGCCGTGGGGGGGGCCCGTTAGGGGATAAAGGCAAGGGTCTGGGGAGAGCGGGATGCGGTTGTTGCTGAGATGAGAGAGGAAGGGAGAAAGGGAGTCAGGCACGATACCGAAGTTTCTGGTGTGAGCAACAGGCAGGATGCTGGCCGAGGTGAGCACCGAAGGCTGGGGGAGGAAGGTGGGCTCTGGAGAAGGGACGCCGGGGTCAGCTTTGGTCACGTCAAGCCTGGATGCTGCCGGCTGCCCAAGGCGGGAATAAAGTCTGGCCCGGGGCGTGGGAGGTGTGGACGCACACGAGGGGCAAGGGGCTTGGGTGGGCAAAGGAAGAGCAGCGCCCAAAGGACCCCAGTGGGGAGCTGGCAGCCAGGGACAAGGAGGTACCGGAAACAGCGGGGTGCCACGGGGTTCCCACAGTGGCGTGCCACGTGGCGGCGTGAGGGTTCTTGCAACACTTGCGGATTCTAGGCTCCCCCCCAGGGAGCCTTTCAGGAGACAGGCGCCCACCGCCGTGCATTTTTATAAGCCCCAGGTGATGCCAATGGGGGTTCCGTCTGGACTTCACTTTGATAAACTCTGTCGGGAGTGTCAGGAGAGAGGGAATGAACCGCAGCTCAAAGGAACACGGTGGCCTGGGAAGGTGGGGACAGAAAAGTGACCCTTGGTCCTTCTAGCTGCTCCCAGGGTGGGAAGACAGACCACGCACGGACTCTGCGAGCAGCCCCCCACCCCCACCCCCCCAGCACGTCTGCCATTCAGGCTCACCCTCCCCCATGCTGCCCTGCATCTAGCAGCGGCTCAGTGAAGGGGGCAGCACTCTGCGCAGGAGGCCCGCCCCTCGGCCCCCCCACCCCCCCGGCCTCCTCGGTGCGTCCACCGCACGTGCGCACGCCGGACGCCTTGGCATTCACTTAGCTAGCACCTCTGCTCCCGCCTGCTTCTGCCTCACCCTGGGAAGGATCCTGTGTGCATCCGTCCCCTCCTCCGGCCCCCCGGTGCTGTGCCTGCACCCCTCCCCTCCTCCGGCCCCCCAGTGCTGCAGGAAAGCAAACAGCCCAGGAGGTGCCTGATCGGTGCTTATTGAACGAATGGGAAATGGGGTTCCTGATGCTTTGAAAGGCAGAGAGTGGATGCCCTTGAGCCAGCAGAGCCAAGAGGTCTGGCGGGGGTGGGGGAAGCGAGAAGGGGGGAGGCGGCTGCCGATCATGATTGTCGATAACCTCTCCTGTTCACCTGGCAATTTGCTCTTCGCAGTGATTCCAACGTGAAGTGTTACAACGGAATGCTACATCCAGGGCCAGAGAGAAGCCCTGATTTAAAAGAGGGGGCCGAGGACTAATCACAGAGAACTCAGTCCTGTGGTGTGAGGACCGGCCCCGGGTGGGAGGGGAAGGGAAGAACCTTCCGGAAGAGGAAGCGACTCCTGAAAAGGCCGGAGATGAAAGCGATGGAGGGGGTTTCTGATGAAGGCGACATGAAAGGGTGATTTGTGCCGCACAAAGTCTCGGGGCCCCGACTTTCATGTCTGGGTGCAGGTGCGGCTGCGATGGGCAGCCCTCGCGCGCCCCGGAGAGGCTGGGCTCTGAGATTAACCAGCAGAGCACACCGGAACACAAGCTCCAAGACGGTGGGCAGTGGTGTGAAGGCGGAACCCAGCAAGTCCCCAGGCAGAGGGGAGACGAAGGAGGGGCCACGGAAAAGCCTGAGCGACGTGACATTTCAGCTGGGATCTCGTGATCCGGAGCCCTTGGCCGCCGCAGAACCCGGGAGGGTCTTCCGGCAGAGGGAACAGTGCATGCTAGGACCTTGGGACTAGGAAGCATTAGTACCTCAGACAGACTGAAAGAAGTGAGCGTGGCCAAGGAGGGGGGAGAGAGAGAGCCAGCAAGGTGGGCGGGGCCGGGTGGCCCAGGGCTTGGTGGGTCTGGTGAAAGATTTGGGGTTTCATCCTGTGATTAGGTGTTTTGGGTTTATTACAAGTTTTACAAGTATTACGAGGGGTCAGATCCATACCCGGAACGACCATCAGAAAGATCACTCGGCCAGCGGCGCAGAGAGTAGATGTGAGAGGGGGTAAAAGTGGAGGCTGGGAGGTGACGGTGGGCTGAATGAGGCCGGACGCCATGGGGAGAAGGATGAGACGTTTAAGGGGTGCGATGGAGAGACGTTCGACTCCCAGCCCTCTGGCCCGGACAACAGGGCAGAGAGCGGCTCAGCGGGGGGAGATGCCTCGCCCCTCCTCAACAGGTGGAGTGTCAGGTGCCCATGGGGTGGGTGCTCAGGTGCGGGGGTGGGGTCGGGGGCAGAGCGCAGGAGCCGCTAGAGGGACAAGAATGGGAGGTGCCGGAGGCGGGAGGATTGGCGGAGGTGAGATTTTGAGGAGCTGGCCGAGAACAGAGCACGGCAAGGGCGCACAATGGGGCTGCCAGGGCCAGTGCTGGAGGGGGCGCGGGGAGGAGGGAAACCGGACGGGCCAGGGACAAGGGTGCCAGGGAAGCAGGTGGGAGCCCTCTGCTCCCGAGGGCCTGGAGGGAAGCCGCCCACTGCCATCCCAAGCCTGCGGGCCTCAGGCTTTGAGAGGTCAGTTTGCCTCTGCCCCTGCCTCTGGAGGGATCTCGCCAGCCAACAGGGAGCTTCTCCTGGCGGGCACGGCTCCCCCGCGTGCTCTCCGAGAGAGGAGAGGGCGGGCACGTGGGTCACGGAGCATCTCTGAGATCTGCCTTCTGGGTGATCTTGGGTGAATCTCTCCTCTTCTTTGGGCCTCGGTGGGAATCATAGGGCCCACCTCGTGGGGAGGGGACGGTTGGGTGGGAGAGCATCTGGCCCTCTGCTGGGCGCCTGGTACCCCCACGAGGTGGGCAAAAGCGGCAAGTGCTCTGTAAACTGAGAAGCAGGGAACAAAAGGATTCTGGCCCGACTCCTTGCTGCTACAGCTCAGTATCTTCGAAGGTGAGGACCGAGGAGGGAGAAAACAGGGCCCGAGCGGGGCCGCTAAACTGCAGGACACCTGGTCCAGAGCCGACACCTGGCACCAGGTCACCTGTCCGCCACCTGTCGGCTGGCCCCGGGTCGCTGTGGGCAACACCAACTCCCGCAGGGGGCGATGGAGAGACTGCGCGGGCGTGTCGAATCGGAGGCGAGTGGGGTCAGCGCGCCACCTGGTGGGCATTTGGGGAGCCTCCTGTAGGCGCTTTGCGGGTGGCGGAAGGCGAGGACCTCCGCCCGCGGCGCCCCCGGCCCCTCACCCCGCGCCTGATGGTGCGCCGACCCCCTCCGCTCGCCAGTGCCCCGCGCCCAGGGGTGTTCTAAAGACCCTTCCAACAGCCTGTGGCGTATGCTACGCAAAGACGTTCCGCGGCCCAGTTCCGGAGCCAGATCGCCTGGGGCTCAGTCGTGGGGCCGCTGTGTCTCGGGCAAATGACTTCACATGTCTGTGCTTCGAATGCGGGGAGCTGGGGCTGGGGGGCGGCGGGACAGCTCCGTAGTGGAAATAGCCTCAACTGGGAGGGGGAAGGGGGGGTTCGTACAACTCGGTGTCCGGAAATGAGCCTCGGGTTTTTCACCAATGAAATGGGTCAATATAACATTTGCGGTGAGAGGTTCCTGCTTCCTTTTCACGCAAGGGGCGCGGGGTGGGCGAGGAGGCAGGGCACCCCAGGATCCGCATGTTCTCCCGCACCCCTGCTCCTCGGGTTTGCCTCCCGGATCCCCGCCGCATCGGCCCGAATTAAGGGGTGCGCGCCCCTCGGACTCCCACTCCTCCCTCCCGCCATATAGACTGGGGCCTGAGCGCCGAGTGGCAGTCATCTCCCGAGGTCCGGGAGCATCCCCGCCCACCCGCACCCACCTGCCCGGGCGCTTCTGTCCCTCACCCTCACCCGCCATCTGTCGCCAGGGCGTCCGGACCCGCCGGGCTGTGCCTTCCATTTCCAGGCCGGTGGTGACGCCTGGTGGCGGAGGGAGGCACAACCACGACCTCCGCTCCGCAAGGAATCCCTACTGAGAAGCTCTTCTCAGGCTCAACGCCAGGGACAGCTGGGTGGGAGTTGGGGGGTGGGGGTGGGGTGCAGGCGCTGTCAGGGGGATCCAGGAGGTAGAAGAGCTTCCCAGGACAGCATGGGCCTGGGCTTCTGTTAGGGAGATGGAATCTGGGGTCTTCCATCCAAATCAGATCAGACGTGGGGTAGGGGGGCTTGGAGGGGCACTGAAGGGGATTGGGGTTAGTAGCCAAATATGACACCAGGGAGTCCAGAGGAAGACTTCCCTAGTTTTCTCCCTCCACCCCATTTGGGGTCATCTTCATTCCCCTCTGGTGCCTCAGTGCCCCAAGATTTCAAGGGGAGAAGTGGTGGGCAGGACGTGGGGGTGGGGCGGGAAATGAGCCTGGGAGCCGCCACAGCCTGGAAGCAGCCTCAGTCTGCAGACCGGGAGAGGCAGCGGGAAGGATCAAATGTGTTTCTGACCCCTGTCGGGTCCTGGACCACCAGGGGAGTGTGGCTGCCCACACCCGCTTCCAGCCAGCTCAGCACCAGCTCCCCCCCCCCCCCCCCCCGCCGCCCCCCGTACCCCGCCCACCACCGCAGGCTGGCAGGGCCTGACCTCAGCCCGGAGGCATAGCCTACTCACTCCTGAACGCCAGGCCCAGGTCAGCCACCTCCGGGATTTCACAAATGGGGCCAGCTCAGGGTATGCAAAGTCCTGTTCATCACGTCCTAACCCACAGACATGTGGCCTCCCGTGTTCCCTCCTCCATGAGGGGCCCCGCCCTCCGACTCACTGGAATCTCGGCGCCTTGGGCCTCTCTCCCAATATCCAACTGCCTCTTTTTCCAACCCCATGCAGGCTTCAAGACCCCACCATTACTCAGTGGACCACAGCAGCCCCAGACGGACCTCTCCACCCCCCCCCAACTCCTTACCTCCCCCCCGCACGGCCAGAGGGAGGCTGGTTTCTGAATGCTAATGGGATAGCATCCCTCTCCTGTTTCAAAACCTTGGAAGTTTTGCCACCACCCCAAACTAGCCAAGCCATACCGAGAGCACGTTCTAAGCACCGCCTGAACTCTCTCACTTTTTTTTTCAATGTTTATTTAATTTTTGAGAGACAGAGCATGAGCAGGGGAGGAGCAGAAAGAGAGGGGGACAGAATCCAAAGCAGGCTTCAGGCTCCGAGCGGTCAGCAAAGAGCCCGACGCGGGACTCGAACCCTGGAACCGTGAGATCGTGACCTGAGCCGAAGTCAGATGCTCAACCGACTGAGCCCCCCAGGCGCCCCCCGAACTCTCTCACTTAATCGCACGACTCAGCGAGGTAGCTGCTATCATTGCCCCATTTTACAGATGAGAGAACAAAAGCTTTAAGCTGATAAGGCGACTTGCCCACAGATCTGCAGCTAATCCTCTTCAGAGCTGGGATTTGAACCCGGGCGGTCTGGCTTCTGAGCCCACGCTTTTACCCACCGCGCCAGTGTCCCGAGGGGAGGTATTCGTGGTGTTGGGTGGGAGAGTCCTGTTTTTTTTTTTTTTAATACCACAGATCAATGGTTTAATTTTCACAGAGTTGTTTCTTTTTAGGGTTTTCTTCTATTTTCCTTTGTTTTATAGGAAGGGATACTGGTTTCTCATTTATGGGAGTCAAACTAAATGTCCCTTGATAATGAATTTAATTTTAGTGGGGTGGGGGGGGATAGCCAATTGAAAGGCAGGTACTAAGTGGGTGATGGCACTGATGGACTGTGGGCATGGAAAGTGGGTGTCGGCGTACTCACTAGAACATACTGCTACAGTCTCTTCGGCTCACACCCAAGGCCTCTGGCCCTGCTTACCTCGCCAGCTGGCCTCTCCCTCTCCCTTCCCTACCCTCACCCCCTTGCCGGGGCCTCAGAACCATTTGCAGTTCCCCAGATACACCAGGCTTCATCTGGGCTTGGTGCCTTTTTTTTTTTTTAAGTTTAATCATTTATTTTGTGAGAGAGAGAGAGAGAGCAGAGGAGGGGCAGAGATAGAGGCAGAGAGAGAATCCCAAGCAGGCTCGACGCGGGGCTCGATCTCATGAACCTCGGGATCATGACCTGAGCCAAACTCCGGAGTTGGACGCTTCACCGACGGAGGCAGCCAGGCGCCGCATTTGGCCTTGGTGCCTTTATGCACACTGCCCCCTCGGCCCGACCTCCCGTCCTTGGCCGCCCAGCAAACACCTGCTCACCTGTGGCGGCTTTCCTGGCTCGGGCATTATTTCCTTCTTGAAGCTTTCCCGAATGGAATTGCCACCTGTTCCCCCAGAGTCACCTGTCCCCATCGACTTTGCATTTTGCACTTTGTTATCCTCCCTGCCCTCCCCCGGAAGAACGACCGGGAAGCTTTCTCTGAGCCGTGTGCAATGCCCCCTGCCGACAGTGGCCTCCAGTGCCCTCCAGGGGGCACCGCTGGTAACGTCCTTCCTCAAGGATCCCTTCCCTGGCCAAGTGTCCCTCCTGCAGCCTGGTTCCTGCCCCAGAGCCCAGCACTCCCAACCCAGCACCCCACCACGCCCCCCGGAGGAGGCGTCACCATCTGAAATATTCTTATTTCGTCTCTTTTGCCTCCCGTCCCCTGCACTGGAATGGAAGCCCCTGTGAAGGCAGTAGGCATCACGGCCACCGTCTGACTCGCGCCCGGCTTCGCGCAGGGGTAGGCAGTGGACACGTAGTAGGTCTTCTCGCTTCCTACTTGGTGAGTGAGTGGCCCTAGAGAAGCAAAAAAGACGACACTTCTTCAACCATGTTGGCGACCTCAGAAGTGCGGGGCTGGGAAGGGAGAGAGGAGATTCTAAAAGTTTTCTCTAGACCCCTCTGGTTTGTTTAAGCTGTTACAAAGAACATGTAGTACTATGGCTTATAATTAAAAAGACAATCCAATAAAGCTAATTAAAAAAAAAAAAAAGAAAGGGCATAAATTAAAACTTTCATTTCCTGGGGAAAAAAATCAGAAAAAAAGCCAAAGACTTCATGTGGGGAATTATCCGATGTGTCGGGAGCGCACGTAGTCAGTCTTCTGAGGCTGGGGATTGGGGTGAGCTGAAGAGGATGGGGGGTGGCGTGAGGAGAGGTTAGTGGGGAGACACGGAGATTCTAGAATTGTTGTAGGAAGGGTCTGGGTAGAGGGGTGGGAAGCAGGCAGAGGTGGGGCTGGGAGGCCTGTCTAGAGTCAGTTGGATGTGGGTGGTTGGTGGGGCGCATGGCTGGCAGGGGGGACTGCGGAATCTGTGACCATCCCTTGGCACTGCCACTGACCCAAGACCCCTGACCCGAGCCCCTTTTGGGGGCTAGTCATCCCCCTCTCTTGGCTTCAGTGTTTCCAATAATAGAGTAGGGATTGACATAGGAGTCACCAAGGTTCTCCCAGCTTGGATGGCCGCCAATGGGCACTGACTCCTGGGACCCAGGGAACTTGGCGTTGCTGGGCCAGAGCGGGCAGCGGCCGACCGCCCAACCCACTACAGGGCTCTCAACGGGCCGCCTCCGCCTCCAGCCAGCAGAGGGCGCTGCGGCGCCACCGCACCCGGCCGGCTCCGCGCGTTCCGAGCCGCTAGCTGCCGGCTGAGGTCCTGGGTGTCCCCCTGCGTCCGCTGCCTCCCCGTCCACGGATCCTTCTCTCTGCTGCCCCGGCCACCCCAATGTCCACGGGCCTCGGGTGTCCGGTTCTCTGGGCCTGGGCCGAAGAGGGCAGGCTGGAGCTGGAGCCTGGAGGGGCTCAAGAAGTCATTCCTTCCATACCCCTGCCTCCCCTCTCCCTCCTTGCAGCCAGCCCCAAATGCAGGGCTGGCTGGGCCCCAGCGCTGACCTCTGTGGGCGGGATCAGCCCCGAGCTGCAGGCCTGCACTCCCGGATCTCGGTTCATCTCATCCCTAGAAAGTTCCTCCTTCCCTAATTTCACGCCTCATTGGCTCTGCCATCCGGGCCAGACAGACTTTGGGGCGGGTGTCATCGCAGGGTCCGAAGACGTGCCGCAGCCTCCCAGATGCCTCTTCTGTCCCTCCTGGGATTCTGGCCATCCGGGCTACTCTCCCTGGAGCTGACTGAATGGACCAGGTCCCCAGCAGGGCCAGAGCAAAGGGGAGCCAGGCAGGCCCAGACTTGCCGTGTGAGGCAGAGGAATCAGTCTTGGCTGTTGCCCGGTCACCAGAAGGGGAACCCACGTGGCCTTGCCTGCCTGGCCGTCTGTGGCCCCCAGGACCGCTCCCCCCAGCAGGACTGGAGGCCCCCGTTAGCCGGCAGTCCAGGGTCTGTGTTCAGCCGGTGGTGCGAGTGAGGCCCGGCTGACTGGGCTTCAGGAAAGCACATCCGGGGCGAGCTTCCCAGGAGGGGCCCCTGCGCGCACCATGTGACATGGGCAGTGGAGGGCGTCTCTCCAGGAGTTCAGGGCTGGGCTGTGGAATGAAAGCCCAGGGAGAAACTGAACGACCAGCACCCGGGGCCGGTGTGGACAAACACCACCCCCACCCCGAGCCCCTCCCCTGTCTCCCCTTCTCCGTGTGGAATCTTATTCTCAGGACGCGACTCAGGGGCCTCAGTTGACTGTGGGAACCGGGCCAATGGGCGGCTCCTTTTCAGGGTTGTCCTACTCCTGTGTCCTACACTGTCGTCGGTTCCTGAGTCCAAATGGGGCATGCGCCTACGTGCCGTAGAGACACTGTGAAGGACGTGGTCGCGTGCAGATACGCTGGACCAGGAAGCCCTGGGCTGGCCGTTTGATCAGTGTGCCCGGAACCGTCATGCCCTGAGCCCCGGTGGGGCGGCGGGAGGGCACGGTGGTTAAGACTTTGCCAGATCCAGGTTCAGATGTGGGCAAGGACAGCCCTAAACACTTAGCCTCGCTTCCCCCACCTGTAAAGTAGGGATAGTAGGGGTAACTGTTTCAGCAACACGAGGTTGCCGTAAGAAGTAAATGGCAGAGGGGCTGCCTGGGGGACCCAGCCGGTTCAGCAGCTGACTTCGGCTCAGGTCATGATCCCGCGGTCTGCGAGTTCGAGCCCCGCGTCGGGCTCTGTGCTGACAACTCAGAGCCTGGAACCTGCTTCTGATTCTGTGTCTCCCTCGCTCTCTGCTCCTCCCCCCACCCCCGTCTCTGTCTCTCTTAAAAATAAATAAAAACTAAAAAAAAAAATTTTATTTTAAAAGGTAGAGTGTGGGATGGTAACCACCCAGCAGACTCTGAGTAGTACCGGGGCGCTCTTTGGCGTGCGTTACACGAATTAACTCGCTTAATCCTTGCCGTAAGCACTTGAAGTTGGTCCTGTGATTATCCCCATTTTCAAAGACGAGACATAGTGCTTGTTCTGAAGGAACTTCGGGTCGGGGGCGGGGGGGAAACGGAGAGGTAAGCAGAAATCCTCGGAGCGAAGTTAGTCTGTACCGTTTGATGAGATGCGAATTCAGGCCTTAACCGTTCAAGCACTAATCTGGTCCTCACAGCCCCCCACGGTGAGCCCCTGGTACAGACAAGCAAACGGGGGCCCCCAGAGAGCCTGCACAGCTCGCCCCCAAAGGCTTCGTGCTTTCCATGTGATTTGCTAGCCCTTTCTTACAAATGGAGGATTGCGGGTGCCAAATCCCTCTGCAGCCCCGATACGGAAACTGGGGGCCGTCCCTGTCTGTCCAGCCCTCTGCTCTGCCTCTGGACTCGTGGAGCGAGGAGTGATTACTCCTGCCTGGTGAAAGAGGATTCACCCGGAAGGTGACGTTTGAGGTGGGACACGGAGGAGGTATGTGCTGTCGGCAAGGGAAGCCCATCCCGGAAGAAGGAACCGCACGGACAAGGACAAAGAGGGGTGTTTGCAGTGGAGGAGGGCGGGGAGGTGTCCTGGGCGGGGAGCACGGGGACTAAAGTCAGAAGGCAGGGCCACCCAAGGAAGCCGTGTCGGGGGTTAATAAGGACAAGCTCTGGGAGGTGGAGGGCAACAGAGTTAAGACAGGAGGTGAGTTTCCGATCGAAGGGTTCCTGACCGTAGTATCCCAGGGACCCAGTGGTGGTAAAGCCACTAAAACCGGAAGCTTGCTGAGCACTGCCTCCTGCGGGGGACCCCCGGCCAGTCTTGCCTGGTTGGGGGTCTGCCACGTGAAGGGCTCCCCTGGCGGCTGGCCCTGGCAAGCGGGACACGACAGGCCCCGGGCCCCTCGGTGAACCTGAGTCATGTGTGCTGGGCACGAATTTGCATGTGTAGAGTGCACTGGGGCCTTAGCCCCACACCCTTACGTGTGTGTGTGTGTGTGTGTGTGTGTGTGTGTGTGTCTTAGGAGGCACCTGGAAGAGGGGAGGGAGTGGAGAGGAGCAAGCCTCTAGAGAAGGCTCAGCCTCCTTCGAGATCAGAATTCCAGGGTCGCTTGGAAATGACTAACCAGGAGGCACATGCAAATCAGATGCATGTGATATGCAAATGAGCAGACTTCTTTTCCTGGTCTGGGCTGAGGCCCCAGGAGTCCTGGGGAGGAGGCAGGGGCAGTGGGAAGCGGGGCTCTGGGGGTGCTGGGCGCAGAGCTCTTTGTCACCTCGGCCCCTCCCAACTCATGGATTAAGGCTCTGAATGCCAGGAGCCTCCACGGCCAAGGGAGGCTTCCAGGTGCCACCAGCCTACTTCCCAGCTGTGGGAGTGCGGTGGGAAGGGAGAAAAGTGGGGGGGGGAGGGGGGTTGGGAGCTGGGTTGGGCGCTCCCAGACCTCCGCGGAGAATGGATGTCACAGTGACAGCTGGCGCGGCCTGCCTTCGATGGTCAGGCGCGGTTGCTGGGCGCCAGGACAGGGATCAAGGGCAGACGGCAGGCCTGGAGGTGGGCGCGCAGGGCCCCTGGGGCTTTCTCTGCAGCTTAGAGCACAGATAGATGGAGCTGGGGAAGCCACGCCCCTCTGAGCCCCTCTCTGTGAGCAGGGGGCCCCAGGCCCAGGAGAACACCCAGCATGACTTCATGGCACCCAGATTGGCCCGGGCTCCCCGCTTCACCGGGGCCCACGTCCTGACTCACCCGCACGCCCCGTATGCACAGCGCACACACCTGCACCGCACACTCTGCTCGGCGCTGCGTGCTGGCCAGCACCTTGGACATCTGCCTACGGATGGACGGACGGACACGGGCGGGGGACAGAGGGGCACATGGTTGCCTGGCCCCCACCAGCCCCCCAGCACTCACTGCTGGGTCCGCTGCCACCTCGGCTTCCCTGATCCGGTTTCCGACTCACACACAGTTGGGGTTCCAGCGGCCTCCGGAGTGGGGGCTTTGATGTTTGTCTGCCTCCCGGGTCACTTCTCCACGGGACAGGTCCCTTCCCTGAGGCGGGGGCTATGACCCTTCCCTTCCCTGAAGGCGGAAGCCGAGTGTCCCCCCATCAGATTAGAGCTGCCTGAGGGCGGTGACTGTCCCACAGTCGGGGGGCTCCTGAAAGCAGGTGCTCTGTCTGCTCCGGGGGACAGATGGCCATCCCTCCTGGAGACAGCACTGGGCCCTGCACAGTCCTAACGGGGCGGGCGAGGGGACAAAGGGCCTTGCTGCGGGACTAAGCCAAAGATCAAAGGTCAAACCTCAGAGTGCCAAGAAAGGCAGTCCAGGCTGCCTAGGACGAAATCCGGCTGTCCTGGCTGCAAAGGGCAGGAGGCGCCCCCCCTCCCCCCTCCCGCCCCGCGGCATGCCGCCTTGGCCACACGTGCCTCCAGCTATTCAGCCAGGTGGGGGCCTGGAAAGGAGTGACTCGGGGCCTGTCCAGGGACTTGCTTCCAGGAAGTTCTTTTTAGCATCAGCCTCAAGTCTCTCGTGCCTGCCGTAGCTCGTTCCCTCGGGGGCGGGGGGGGGGGGGGGGTGGGGGACTCCCGTGAGGTCCCCTGACCTCGTGGTTTTCCAAGATGCACTGTCCGTTTTGTAACAAAAAGGGTGGAAACTGAAGACCAGAAGGGACCGCAGTGACCACCCTCGGCCCATCGCATCGTGGGAAGACAGGCCAGCAGGACAGAAAGGGCTTGCCCAGGGCCCGCGGGGAATCGAGGGCGGGGGCTGAGACCGTGTCTCCCAGAACTTGTTCTAGGCCCTCCCTGTTCTCGCAACCTCTCCTGGGTCCCCTTCCGGGCCCGGCCCTGCCCTCGGGCCCCTCCTGACGGTGAGGGTGGACCCGTGGCACCACTCACCCCTGCCGTGAGCAGCTGAGGGAGCTTACAGCTGCGGGGAGGGCAGGGAGCCGCAGGGCCGAGCCCCAGTGGGGACTGTGGGGAGCCCACTGGCCCCTGGCCTGGCCACACCCCAGAGGTGTGCCTTGGGTGGGGGGCAGGGGACAGGAGCAGTGGACTCCGTTCAGGAAATGGCAGGCAGCGTGCTAGTGTTTCAGGATGACACGGCTCGCTCTTCCCTCCCCTTGGCCCTTTGGGAGGTGTGGGGAGCGGGCCGGGCGCCTGGTGGCCGGACCATAGCCCCAGCCCCGGCAGGAAGCGGCCCCCCTCTTAGGGAGCCTCCAGCCTCACGGAGAAACCACTGTCCTGACGTCAGGCATCTCTGGTGTGCAGGGGAGACGCAGCCCCTGCCCTCAGGGAGCCCAGGTCCGGAGCGGACGGCCCGCCCCGCTTTCCTTCGCTGATTCAGAAGTCGTCCTTCCCAGCGCGCTTTGTTTGACGTCTGTCTTCCCCCACCGGCTGGGCTCTCTGAGGGATCCCCGTCTTGTTCACGGCCGTCTCTGGCACCTGCACAGCACCTGCCCCCCCCGCACCCTCCCCCCCAGGTGCTCGTCGGGAGGTGTTGAGTTGAGCAGTGCACTCTTAGGACGCGGAAGTCTGGCGCCCGCTCATCTGTGACTCTGTCCGCACGCCACGACACAGACTTGGGGAGATGGGCCAACGGCCTCCCTGGAAACGGCCAGCCCTCCCCACGCGGCCTCCCACCCACCCATCCGGGGCTCTGCGCACCGCCCTCTGCATGGCCTCGCTCTCGCCTGTCAGGGTCCTGAGATGATCTTGTTTCCTGATTGCTTCCGTGGTCAGCGTCTGCCTCCACCACCCGAGCGTGAATTCGAGATGGTTCGGACTTGGCCTCTGCAGGCCCTGCTGGGGTCGGAATGGCAGCCAGCGACGCCGACGTGGGTCCCTAGGGACTCTGCCCGGATGCCACCTGACAGGCACCTCAGCAGAGACCTCAGCGACCTGTCCCGGGACGTGCTGCTAGCGGGTCAGGGGGCCGTAGCGGGGGCCCAGCAGAGGGACAGCTGTGACCGAGTCAGAGGGTGGGAGCGAGGTCGGACGACAGAAGGAACTTCCAGACCCTGGCTCCTTGGGGGCAAGGCCTGTGCCTTGCTTCTGTAAACACGAGTGAATGGATGAACCTGTTTGCTGGAGAAGCTGGAGGAGTCGGCTGGGGCGGTTAAGGAGTGGGGACGGGGGAATGGCGGAGATGAGTTTGTGGGGGGACTCCTTGGGGGCCGTGCCGAGAGAGAAGGGGTTAACTCCCCCCCCAGCCCTCCCCCTCCTCCCTCCCCATCCTGCTTGCTCAGGCCTCTGACCGGTGTGTGCTTTGGCTCAGGGAGTCGGCTCTGTTTGTCTGAGGTGTCCCCTCTTTGCCCTCCTTCCCGGGGCCGTTGGCAGGCCCGCCTGTCCCACAGGCCGTCCCGCCGTCCCACAGGCCAGCCGGCCAGCTGTGCAACTGTCTGGGGCCCGCGTCTGGGATGACGGGGCGTGAGAACATCTGGGGTGGGGTGTGCAGAGCTGCGGAGGCGGTGGGGCAGGGCGCCCCCGGGGCTGCCGTGGCGGCGCGGAGGGGCTCGCGGAATCTGGGGAAGGCACAGCTGTGGTCCCCGCTGGCCTCTGTGCCCGCGCAGGAGGGTCGGCACGGCCGCCGAGGGAGCGGGCTGGCTCAGGGCCGGGCACACAGGAGCAGGGTTGGTGGCTGCGGCTTTGAGACAGGATGAGAATTCAGGCCGGGCTGCTTCCACGTGGGAGAGCAAGCCAGGCGCCCTCCCGTTTTCTCTTTTCTCCGCTGGGGTGTGACATGCGGGCCGCCCTCGCCCACCCCAAGCCTCCGCGGGCCTGGCAGGTCACAGTCAGGGCCCAGGTCTTTGCTCTTGCGATACTCCGTTCACTCCTAGCGCACGTGCCCGACGTAACGGATGATTCGGTGAATGTCCGTGCCCCTGACCCGTCGGGGAGCCCTGAGGGCCCCTCCCTGCTGACTCAACATTGTGTTCACAGCGCCAACCCCAGGGCCCGTCTCGTAGCGGGGGCCTCAATATAGACAGGGAGATGGGGCTCTCAGGAGGTGTCCGTGACGAGATACCATCATGTCCTTCCCCTGCTCGCAGAAGTTCACGGTCGCGCTCCCTGCTGCCTCCCCAGATGGCCCGTTCTCAGCCCTCCCTCTCGGCTTTCTAGACTGATCTTTCAATTTTTTTTTTTAACGTTTATTTATTTTTGAGAGACATAGAGACAGAGTGTGAGCAGAGGAAGGGCAGAGAGAGGAGGAGACACAGAATCCGAAGTAGGCTCAGGCTCTGAGCCATCAGCACAGAGCCTGACGCGGGGCCTGAACTCACAGACCGCGAGATCATGACCTGAGCTGAAGTCGGCCGCTTAACCGACTGAGCCACCCAGGCGCCCCTAGACTGATCTTTCAATCTGAAGCCCTGTGGTCAGCAGCCACACTGCTCCCCAAATTCCCTTCTGTCAAGCTGCTCCCGGGCCAGAAGAGCCCTTCCCCCGCTCACTCCGAACCTCGGTTGCTTCCCAATTCCCCCCGGGCGCCGGCTCAGGGTGTCTGTCCTTTCAGAAGCTCTCCGGGACTCCCCTAAAGGTATAAGGTGACTTCTTTCTGTGGGGTTGGCCCCCCCCCGGAGGATGAGGGTCTCCGCGGTCAGGGTCATGGCCTCACCAACCTGCATGCCTTGGGCACCTTCAACTGCCCTTTGCCAAGTGTGGTGGAAGTAAAAAAAAAAAAAGAAAGAAAGAAAGAATAAAGGGTCCATACCTGGTCCCCTGCCCAGGCCACAGGCGCGCTCCCTGTCTCACGGCCCAGAGATGGCAGAGGTCTGCGGATGGAGATGGAGGGGTACCTGGGTGGCTCAGTTGGTAAGTGTCTGACTCCTGATCTCATCAAGGCTTGATCTCAGAGTCGTGAGTTCAAGCCCCACGTTGGGCTCTGCAACGGACGTGAGGCCTACTTATAAAGGAAAAAAAAAAAAAAAAGACCCTCAGTGGACAGTGTGGCAGAGGCAAGGCTAAGGTGATGCCCAAAGAATCCTGCCTCCATATAATCCCCTCCCTTGGGTGTGGACAGAAGCTGCGACTTGCTTCTAGCCGATGAACTATGACGAAAGTGAAGGGGTTTTGCAGGTGTAATTAAGGTTCTAAATGACTTCTCCTTATCCAAAGGGAGCTGGTTCTGGGTGGGTCTGGCTTAATCAGGGGAAAGCTCTTAAAACTGGGGGTTGGTCAGAGAGAGCCAGAGTAGGGGTCAGAGTGGGGGCGGCCTCCGGAAGGCAACCGATCCTATAGCCCCAGGACTGAATTCTTCCAAGAAAAGTGGGGTCTCGGGAGAGGATCCCGAAACTCAGGAAGGAAGGCAGCCCGGCCATCGCCTTGACCCGGGAGCCCCTGAGCAGAGCACCCATGGAAGCTGGACCCCGTGACCCGTGGAAACCATGAGATAGTGAGTGTGGGTTGTTTTATAGGCTGCTAATTTCGTGGTCACTTGTTAGCAGCTAATCCAGGGCGCTTGAGAATAATCGACCTCGGGACTGATGCCGGGGGTGGGGGTGGAGGGTCATGGGATATGAGGGAACCCCGTGACCCCCCCCACCCACTTCCGCCTCTGGACCTAGCCCGGCGGTATCGGGACATAGTCCAGTGAGCCTGTGAGGAGTCCAATAGGTCTCAGTGGGGGAATTGGGGGGGGGGGGTGTGTTTAAGAGTCCTTGTCCTGGGCTTCCTTGAATAAATTCAAAGTTCGGATAAGGTCAACTGTTCCCAAACACACCCCCAACCCTCACGCCAACTGTAAGGCCCCAAATTCCCATAGAGGCAGGTGAAACACGGATCCTTCCCCCTTCGCCCCCCCCCCCTCAGAGCCTTGGCGCCCGCCTCTGGCCCAGACAGCCCAGCACAGACAGCTGCTGCGCCCCTCGACTCTTCTCCTGTTGTCGGGACCAGGCAGGCTTCGGGGGGAAGAGTTCACAGCCTCCGTGGCGGGTCGGCAGCTGGGGCTCCAGATGTGGGGGAGACCAGAGCCCGGGGATCGCGTTACCCCCAAGCGGCCGTTCTGCTCTCCCAGGAGGGACAGGGATGGCAGGGGCGTCTGGGATTGGAGAGTTCGGGAGGGGTTCATTGCCTACTTCATCGCCCCCTCCCCGGCTCCTCAGGGGTGTGAGTAACCTGGGTCCCCAACCCCTAGGGGGGCATATGCCACCCCCGGTGGGTCTCGTCTGCCCACATGTCCCAAGACCTTGCCGGAAGCCCCCCACCAGAGCAGCTTGTGAGAGGAGCCTGACCCCCTCTCCAAGCCCTTCCCTTTGTCCACAGTGAATACCCCAGGATTTGGTTTCTCCGCTCACACCCGCCCAGAGCTCCCACCCATCCTGGCTCAGGCAGGGCCTCTCCAGGATAAGGACAAAGAAAGCCTCTCGAATTCCCTTGTCGGGGCGCCTGCCCTTTGATCTGCCTTCCTCTCCTGTCCCTCGTGAGGAGGGGGGGGAGAGGATCCCGAGGTGCCCCGGAGAAAGCTCCATCCAGGGACAGGCACCCAGAGATAAGATCTGGGATGGGAGGGAGCCCCAGGGTTCAAGAGGGACTTTAAAGGGACGCTGACAGGCTTACCTCCGCCTGCCCGGGCTCCTTGCCTCCACATCTGCCAGTGCTCTCCCCAGACCTCGGCTCCCCCCTGATTCCCAGAGCCCTGAGACTCAGGACTGCCATTTTCTCCGCAACTTTTTTGGGTGAAAATGCCCACTGCCCGGAACTGCCTCTCAAGATGGAATCCCGGACCGCCCGCGGCAACGGAATCACCAGGGGCTCACCCCAGCCCCGCCGAATCCGAATCTGCAACTTGCCCATTTGGCAGGCTGCCGGTGTGGGGCCACACCACTCCCCACCCTCAGAATCTTCAGGCCCGCAAAGAAGTTTCTGCCATGAGCTACCCCCTGCTCCCCCCCCACCCTGGTCGCCACGCAGGGGCACTGGGTGGGCACTCCAGGCTCCTGAGATCTCCAAGCCAGAGCCTCTCAGGCGACAGGGGCTCCCCTCAGCCTCCTGGAGGGAAACAGCACGTCTGGGCTCAGGAAAACCTGGTTCCACCCTCCCTTTCTGCTCCTCCGGGGGGCTGCGAGCCTCAGGCCGGGTCCCTTGGCCCGGGCGCCGTGCAGGACCCTGTCTTGCTCCTCTTTCTTGCACCAGGACAGGGATCAAGGGCAGACAGAAGGCCTGGAGGTGGGCGTGCAGGGTCTCAAGCAGTTCAGGGTTTGAATTCCTTGGGACAGACAGAAGCGGGTTCGTCTCTGACCTCACCCTGCACCAGCTTGGGCCCCTGGGCCCCCCCCCCCGGGGTCTCCGTTCCTCAGCTTCTCCCTGGGTCCGACCCCCCTTCCATCTATCTGCTCTTCTCGCTCTCCAAGCGTGTGACTTTCTCTCCCTCGAGTTCTCTTCTCTCCGACTTCCTACTCGCCTGTCCCTGCAAACGCCCTCCCGAGCCACCTTGCCCTCCTGCGCCCTGCTAGGGCCACCTTAGACTTAGCAGGGAGACCGGCGTGGTGCAGAGAGATGAGCCAGGAATCTCAATGAACTGCGAGATCTCAAGCTGGAGGAGACTTTAAAAACCCCTTAGCTTCTGCCCAGGACAGAGGAACAGGGATTGTGTGCGCCCTCCCTCGCAAAACAACCAAAACGACCAGACAGGATGCATGAAACGAGGTCCAGGCAAGGAAGGACAGTAATCCCCAGGAGGAGCGGGGCCTGAGATCCCCCAGCTTCCTGCTCAGAGAGAGTTTCTGGACTGCGGCCCAGGGAGAGAGACTGAGGCAGGGCCCCAGCCGTTGTGTATGTGTATGTGTGTGTGCGGGGGTGGGGGGGTGGTTCTCCCAGAGAGGAGGGGTAGAGGTGAGAGCTGGGAGGCAGGGAGATGAAGGCACCCGGCATCTAGAATTACAGGAGGAGACGTCTGCACAGGGGGCACCCCCAGATCTGCAGAGGGGACCCCCTGAGTGTTAGGCTGAGTGCTTGATCAGCGCGCATGGGCAAGGAAACAAAGTGAGGGGAAAAGGATCTGAAAAGAGGAGAGAATAGTGCCCGCCTGGGGTGAGTGCCTGGACGGGGGAACTCACGATCCATGATCCACGCAGCGTCGGGCTACTCAGGAGCGGGGAGTCATTCGCGCTAGAGCAAGCGCGGCTGCGGGTTCGCTTTTGGAGAAGAACAGCGGCCCCTGGCCGGCTCAGCTGGAGGAGCGCGCGACTCTTGAGCTCGGGGTGGTGAGTTCACGCCCCACGTTCGGCGTAGAGATTACTTAAATAAGTAAATACATAAAAACTTGAAACAAAGAAGAAAAAAGAAGAGCAAGCCTGGAGAGCGAACGCTACCTGATTTCAAGGCTTGTTGTAGAGCTAGGATAATTAAAGCAATCTGGTCTTGGCGTAAAGAGAGACAAACAGACCAACGAGACAGAATAGAGTCCAGAAATAACCCGCACGTGTATGGGCCGCTGAGTCTTGACAAAGGTACCCAGGTGACTGAGTGGGGAAAGGACAGTCATTTCAACCAAGGGCGTCGGAACGAGTGGACATCCGTATGCCAGAAACTGAAAAGCAACGACCGAAAAACTTGGACCCATATATCACTTCATATGCAAAAACAAACTCAAACTGGTCATAGGCCTAAGGTAAAACTTAAAATTATAAACTTCTAGGAGAAAACATAAGAGAAAGTATTTTTAATTTAATAAAATTAAATCTTGTACTGCCACAGGTAAGAAAGTGCTCGAACAAAACGAAGCCAAACAGATACGCAAAAGGACCCTCACAATCATCGTATGTCAAAGGAAAACAGAACCGAACTGGAAGAGCTTACAGTGGCCACGGCTAAGATAATTTGAGCAACGAAATAAGTAAAGTAGTGTTGAATTGTAACTCAGAGCATTAATAAAATATTAATAACGTACTTTTTTTTAATGTTTACTTAGTTTTGAGAGAGAGAGAGAGAGAGTGTGTGTGCACAAGCAGGGGAGGGACAGAGAGGAGGGAGACAGAGGATCCAAATTGGGCTCTGTGCTCACAGCACAGAGCCCAATGTGGGGCCCGAACTCACAAACCGCAAGATCATGACCTGAGCTGAAGTCGGACGCTTAACCGACTGAGCCACCCAGGCGCCCCAAAATATTATTTCTTTTATAACCTTGGGTTAGGCAAAGATTTCTCAGCTATGACCCCACCCCCGGGCTCCATGAAAAAGCAAGTTGCTAAATTGGACTTCGTCAAAATAAAAATCTTCTTTTTGAAGACGCCGTTAAGAGAATGAAAAGACAGGCCACAGACCGGGAAAAAAATATTTGCAAAACATGTTTCTGAAAAATGACTTGCATCCAAAATATACAGAGAGGTCTTAAAACTCAACAATAAGAAAACAAACAAACCAATTAAAAAAATGGGCAAAAATATCGGGACAGACACCTCCCACCCCCCAAAGAAAATACCCAGATGGCAAATAAACATATGAAAAGATACTCAACCTCGTATGTCATCAGGGAATTGCAAATTAAAGCAAAAATAAGACAACCTATTAGAACGGCTCCAATTTAAAAAACCGACAACGGCAATTGCTGGCGAGGACGGGGGTGGGGTGGGCAGCAGAACTCTCGCTCACGGCTGGGGGGACTGAAAACGGTACAGCCACTTCGGAAGACAACTTGGCAGTTTCCTACAAAGCTAAATATATGATCCAGCAGTCACACTCTGAAGCATTTACCCAACTGACTTGAAAACTTTATGTCCACACACATGTTTTAGCAGCTTTGTAACTGCCAAAAACTGGAAACGATCAAGATGTTTCAAAGGGTGAACGGATAAACGAACTGTATATATCTATCTGGAGGAATATTATTCAGCGATAAAAGAAAAGACATAGATGAATTTTAAATGTATCTTTCTAAGTGAAACAGACCAGTCTAAAAAGGCTACATATGATTCCAATTATATGTTTCTGGAAAAGGCAAAATGACGGTAAAAATGTCAATGTTTGCAAGGGGTTTGTGGGGAAGAAGGAAGGGGTGAATGGTTGATGCTCGGGGGATTTTGTTTCAAGGCGATGAAACTATTCTGTATGACCCTGTTGGCGGACACAGGACACTGGTGCATTTGTCAAACCCATAGCACTTTACAGCCCGGGGAGTGAATCGTCATGTCGCAAATTTTAAAAATCATTTAGGAGGTTGGGAGACCTCAGGAAAGAACGCAGAATGTAACAAAACAGTCTGTTACAAACGTAGGAAGCAACATGCTGAAAGGAAAGGAGACGGGGAGAAAAGGGGCCGTTCTAAACAGCTTTGGAAATGAGTAGCATCTGTGAGACCAAAGTCAACAGAAACTACATGAACACTGCCCTCTGGTTGGTACTTATTTCCCGCAGAGGGACAGGTTAACAATTCTGAGGCTGGTGTATATGTATCCTGGAATGGAACAGCGAGGTAAGGGCGGCAGGCTGCAAGAGCCAGGTTTCTCACTGTGCAGTGGTGTAGGTAAGCAAGGAGAGGAAGTTGGAATGAGAGAATGATTTACGGATTAGAGTTGGAGACATTACTGTGTGTTTAGTTTAATAGAGGTACAGATGGTCACATACAGAACTATTTAGAGACCTATCCATTCACAAGGGTCCGTGTACATACGCTTCCCTGCTCTGTTAACGGAGATCCCTTGGAAGTAACCACACCAGTTAGAAATGAGCACGCTTAGTGCCCTGAGGTTAATTTCTAACGCCGCTCTCCAACCGAAGGAACCAGGGGTTCCTGGGGCAAGGGGAATGGTGGATTTTCGTACCTGGGCAAGAAAGACACAAGCTGGGCCTAGAGAATCTTGTACTGCCACAGGGAAGAAAGTGCTCGAACAAAACGAAGCCAAACAGATACGCAAAAGGACCCTCACAATCATCGTATGTCAAAGGAAAACAGAACCGAACTGGAAGAGCTTACGGCGGCCACGGCTAGGATAATTTGAGCAACGAAATAAGTAAAGTAGTGTTGAATTGTAACTCAGAGCATAAAATAAATATCCGCGAGTCCGTACTGATAGAAATCGATTATTGAGTAAGTAAATAAATGGGGGGAAAGAGACAACTATCCCATGCAGAAGAAGTCCAAATAATTTATATACATGTCCCACTCAAGATGACACAGAGTTTCCCATTCTCTAAGGGTGGGCTCTTTTCCAAAGAGTCCGGTATGGAAAGTCGGAGCAAATGGAAAGAAACAATTCTACGGTGGAAATATCTGACAAACGCGATCTCAGCCAGGTGACTGAGGTTCACATACACAGTAGTAAGTAATGAGTATGTGCCCTTGAGATGATATGATGATATGATGATGATTTCTCATCATGAAAAAAACAGTCAGGGAAATCCCAATGGAGGGACATTCTACGAAATACCTGAGCAGTACTCCACAAAAATGTCAAGGTCATCAATAGAAGGAAAGCCTGAGAGAATGCTACACCCTAAGGAATTTGGAATAGAAAAAGAATATCAAGTAAAAACTAAGGAGATCTGAATGAAGGGGGCCTTCATTAATATTAAATCAATACTGGCTTATTAATTAATTGTAACAAATGTAGCATATTGAAGTAAGATGTAATAACGGAAAACTGGGTATGTGATAGGTAGGAACTCTACAAATTTGGGGGGGGGCAGAATCTAACAGTATTCTGAAATAAAAGACTTCTTTTTTAAAAAGATAAGAGAGGGGCGCCTGGGTGGCTCAGTCGGTTGAGCGTCCGACTTCGGCTCAGGTCATGATCTTGAGGTCTGTGAGTTCGAGCCCCGCGTTGGGCTCTGGGCTGACAACTCAGAGCCTGGAGCCTGCTTCAGATTCTGTGTCTCCCTCGCTCTCTGCCCCTCCCCCACTCATGCTCTGTCTCTCTGTCTCAAAAATAAATAAATATTAAAAAATTTAAAAAAATTATTAAAAAAAAAGATATGAGAAATATTGATAAAGCATATATCTCACTAAGGACTTATATTCAGAAATATCTAAAGAGCTCTCAGGGAACCAGAGCGGCTCTGTCAGTAGAGTGTCTGACTCTTGAATTTCAGCTCAGGTCATGGTTCCACAGGGTCATGAGATCAAGCCTCGCATCAGGCTCCATGCTGAGCGTGGAGCCTGCTTGGGATTCTCTCTCTCTCCCTCTGCCCCTCTCCCCTGCTGGCATGTTCTCTCTTTCTCCAAAGTAAAATTAAAAAATGTTTTTTAAAAAGGAGTCTCAAAACTCAACAATAGGAAAATATACAAGCCAATAAAAAGTGGGCAAAGGAGTGAAAGAGACATTTTGATTTAGAAGATCTATGGATGACAAATAAATACAGGAAAAGTCTCAACGGTGTTAGTTATTAGGGAAATGCAAGTTAAAACTGCAGGGAAATGCCACTATGCACTGATACTAATGGCTACAATTTCTAAAAAACGAAACCAATCATACTGTGTCGGCGTGGACGCAGAGGAAGCGGGACTCTCATCCACTGTTTGGAAAGCAGTTTGGCAGTTTCTTAAAAGTTAATTATATACCTACCATATGAGCCAGCCATTCCACCTCTCAATGTTTAAGAGAAAAGCAAGCATATTTGTCCATACAAAGACCCGCACGTGAAGATTCATAGAAGCTTTACTTGAAATAGTCAAAACAGGAAGACAACACAAGGGTTTCATTCATCGACGAGTGAATGGACGAGTGAATGGATGAACAGACTATGGTACATCCATGCAACGGAATACCATTCTGCAATACAAAGGGACAAACTAATATGGCGCCTGGGTGGCTCAGTTGGTTGAGCATCTGACTCTTGATTTCAGCTCAGGTCGTGATCTCACAGTTCATGAGATCAAGCCCCACCTCCAGCTCCATGCTGGGCTTGGAGCCTGCTTAGGATTCTCTCTCTCTCCCTCTTCTCTGTCCCTCTTCCCTGCTCATTCTCTCTCTCTCTCTCTCTCTTTCTCTCAAAAAAAAAAAAAAAAGGAGGGAATAAACTATTGATCCTGGCAAGAACATGGGCGAAATCTCAAAATAATTATGCTTATGAAAGAATCCAGACACCCCACTAAAAAAAGGCACATGCTAGATGATTCCAGTTAGGTCAAACTCTAGAAAATAGAAACGGACCTTTAGGATCAGAAAGCAGACCGCTGGTCGCACTGGGGGGAAGGTCCGGAAGATGAATGAGGGATTACAAAGGGCATGAGGCAACTTTTAGAGTTGATGGATATATGCCCTCTCCTGACCGTGGTGAGGGTGTCACAGTTGTACGCATGTGTCAGGACGATCAAATTATACACAAGTCTGTACAGCTTCTTAGATGTCAGTTATACATCAATAAACATACAAAAAAATCTTAAAGGAAAACCAAAAATATTCTTCAGTTGAAAATTTTAATTAAGATAATTTATGAAAACATTTTTTACTAAGTAATATATGCCTGGCTGAAAAAGTCAAGAGCACAGAAGGGAGTCAAGTGAAAAACAACTTCTCCCTGTCCCTTCTGGAGTCCTGCTCCCCAGGGAAACTTTGGAACCATTTTTTTTAATGTTTTATTTAATTTTTGAGAGACAGAGCATGAGTGGGGGAGGAGCAGAGAGAGAGGAGACAGAATCCAAAGCAGTCTCCAGGCTCTGAGCTGTCAGCACAGAGCCCAATGTGGGGCTTGAACCCATGGACTGTGAGATCATGACCTGAGCCGAAGTCGGACGCTTAACCGACTGAGCCACCCAGGTGTCCCTGGAACCATTTTTATTTAGACACTCTGGTGATTGTCTTCTTAGCTCAAGTTTTTTTAAGTTTATTTATTTATTTATTTTTAATGTTTATTTATTTTTGAGAGAGATAGAATGCTAACGGGGGAGGGGCAGAGAGAGAGGGAGAACACAGAACCTGAAGCAGGCTCCAGGCTCTGAGCCGTCAGCACGGAGCATGACACAGGGCTCAAAATCACAAACTATGAGATCATGACCTGAGCCAAAGTCAGACACTTAACTGACTGAGCAACCAGGCACCCCTGTTTATTTATTTTGAAACAGAGAGAGAGCCCAAGAAGGGGAGAGACAGAGAGAGACAGAATCCCAGGCAGGTTCTGCACTATTAGGGAAGAGCCCAATGCAAGGCTCGATCTCACAAACCAAGAGATCATGACTTAAACAAAGAATAAGAGTCAGGCACCCAACTGAATGAGCCACCCAGTCACTCCAATATACTGTTATTTTAAAAGATTTTACTTCTCTTCTTTGACTTGTCAACTTGAGACATTATCAATTGGTTACTTTTTAGGATTAATACGAATTTGACTCTCAACCTCCCAATCTCTCATTCCCTCCTAAATGTGGTCATGATCCACTGTTCTCAAACCCTTCACTCTTCATCTGTGTCCGTCAGTCATCACACATCAGCCATCTTTGGAGATGGCATCTCTTGATTCTCCACATTCGTCCCCCCCATCCTCTCTCTCCACCTTCCAGCTACTATGAGTCATACTTTTGACACCAAGTCATTAACATTTACCTCTTAGGCTGTAACCATAGACAAATCTTCTGTCATTTGTCTAAAAGTTGATCCTTGTTTAAAAAAACCAACGACAACCAAAAAACAGCATCTGACCATGTAAATATCACTCACTGCAGAGCCACGGGGGGGGGGGGGGGGGGTGCTATGATCCAACATGACTGTGACAACCAGTTCTCATCATTTCGTGGATGAGGAAACTGAGATCAGAGAGGTTCCATGTCCTATTGAAGGTCACACAGCTTGTGAGTAGTCATGTCATAACAACCCTTTTAATCTCCTAGAACCTGGCTTCCAAACTCTTGGTTACTCTGGAGCGGAAGGAGACCCGAACCAAGGAAGTTGCCATTTAACTTGCAGTTAGAAATCGGGGTGAGATGGAATCAATGATAACTAAGACTCTAAGCCTGCATGGGTAGAAGTGTCATCAGTTAAGAACAGAGCACTAATAGACAATCTGAATGGGCATCTATCTATTAAAGAGTCGGAACTCACAAAAATCTTTCAAAACAGAAACCACCAGGCCCGGATGGGCTCCCTGGAGAATTTTAACTTGTAAGAAGAAATTACACCAATGCTCTGCAATCGCTTTCAAAAGATAGAAGATGAGGGAATACTTTCTAACTCACTCTACGAGACCAGCATTACCCAAATATGTAAACCAGACCAAGACATTATAAGACAAGAAAACCACAACCAAGATCTCTCATGAACAGATGTGTGAAAATCCTCAGAAAATATTAGCAAATCAAATCCAGCAATGTGTAAGGAGAATTAGACACAGTGGCTAGGCAGGACTTCTTTCAGACATGCAGGGCTGATTTAGTATTTGAAACTCAGTTAATGTAATCTATCACATCAACAGGCTAAAGAAAAGTTATGTGATCATATCAGTGGTTACAGAAAAAGCATTGGACAGAATTCAATACCCATTCACGATAAAAACCATCAGTAAATTAGGAATAGAGGGGAACTTCCTCCACTGAAAGAATATCTACCAAAACCTCGCGCTAACCTCATACTTACAGGTGAGAAACCCAAATTTCTCACCATTAAGATCAGAAATAAGGCAAGGATGGGGTCACTTGGTGGTTCAGTCAGTTAAGCGTCTGACTCTTGATTTTGGCTCAAGTCATGATGTCATGGTTCATAAGCTCGTTCCCTGCATCGGGCTCCACACTGACAGTATGGAGCCTGCTTGGGATTCTCTCTCTCCTTCTTTCTCTGCCCCTCCCCTTCTCTCTCTCTTGTTCTCTCTCTCAAAATAAACAAACATTAAAAAAAAGAAAAGAAACAAGGCAAAGATGCTTCTCTCACCACTATGTAAAACAAAAGAAGGAAACGAAAGGTATTGAGAAGGAAGAAATTTAAAAAAAAAGGAAGAAATCAAACTGTCTTTGTTCACAAATGACATGATCATCTATATAGAAAATCTGAAAGATTTGACAATAAAAACTCCCGGAGCTAATAAGTAATTGCAGAATACAAGGTTAATGTACAAAAGGCAATCACTTGCTTATATACCAGCGATGAATGAAATTAAAAACACATTATCATTTACATTAGCATCCCCCCAAAGGAAATACTTAGATATAAATCTAACAACATATGTATAAGATCTCCGTGAGGAAGCTACAGAACTCTGATGAAAGATGTCAAAGAAGAACTAAATAAGTGGAGAGACGTTCCATGCTCACAGATTAAAGGGCTCAGTTTTGTCAAGATCTCAATTCTTCCCAACTTGATCTACAGATTCGATGTCCTCCTAAATCAAAACACTAGCAAGTTATTTTGTGGCTATCCACAAAAGGATTCTAAAATGTAATATGGAAAGCAAAAGACCCAGAACAGCCAACTGTGTACGGAAGGAGAAAGATGAAGTCAGAAGACTAATCGTTCTTGACTTCAAGACTCACCATAAAGCTACGGTAATCAAAGCAGTGTGGTATTGGCAAAGGAACAGACAAATAAATGAAGGAAAAGAATAGAGAACCAGAAATAGAGTCATATGGATACAGCCCATTGATCTTTGACAAAGGAGCAAATGCAATACAATGGAGGAAAGATAGCCTTTTCAAGGAATGGTACTGAACAGCGTAGCCATCCATATGCAAAAACCTGCATCTAGGCCGACTTTATGTTCTTCACAAAAGTTGACCAAATGGATCAAAGATCTAAATATAAAGTGCAAAACTGTAAAACTTCTAGAAGATAACACAGGAGAAAATCTAGTTGACCTTGAGTATGGTGATGACTTTTAATTAATTTATTTCTAAGCTTTTTTTTTTTAAGGGTTGAGTAATCTCTCCACCCAACATAGGGCTTGAACCTACAACTCCAAGGTCAAGAGTCGCTTGCTCCACCAACCAAGCCAGCCAGGCACCCCGCTGATGGCTTTTTATTTTTTATTAATTTTTTATGGTGAAAAAATGCATATTTAGGTTTAGCCAGCTGGACTCAGCTTAGTCATCCCAATTTTGTTGGCAACACCCAAAGCATCATAGTCAGGAACCAGTAGGACATATGCCTTCTTTTCACCCTCGGGCCTGGTCAGAGTGTTGACCTTGGCCACATCAATGTCATAGAGCTTCGTCACAGCCTGTTTGATCTGGTGCTTATTGGCCTTGACCTCCACAATGAACATGAGCGTCTTCTCTTTTTTTCGCGGGTGACTCGGTAGTCGGGGAACTTGATGGTGCCATAGAGGTGAAGCTGGTTTCTCTTGCGGGTGCTCTTATGGGGATATTAGGGCTGCCTTTGGAGACGCAGTGTCTTGGGCCATCGGAATGTAGGTGACGTGCAGATCTTTTTTTTAGGACCGTGGATGCCTTTCAGCACCGATTTCTTGGCCTTCAAAGCCTTTGCTCGGGCTTTGGCTTTGGGAGGGGCGGGGACTTCCTTCTTTGCCTTTGGTGCCATCTTCATGAAATGATGACTGTTTAGATACAAACCAAAAGCACAACCCAAGAAAGAAATCATTGATGAGCTGGATCTGATTAAAATTTAAAAATTCTGGGGCGCCTGGGTGGCTCAGTCGGTTAAGTGTCCAACTTTGGCTCAGGTCATGATCTCACGGTTTGTGGGTTCGAGCCCCGCGTTGGGCTCTGTGCTGACAGTTCAGAGCCTGGAGCCTGCTTCAGATTCTGTGCCTCCCTCTCTCTCTGCCCTCCCCTGCTTGCACACATACTCTCTCTCTCTCTCTCTCAAAATTAAATAAAAACATTAAAACAAAAATTTTAAATAAAAAATAAATTAAAAAATTTAAAACTTCTGCTCCGTGAAAGGCAACGTGGAGAGAAGAAGGAAACCAGCCACAGACTGGGGGAAAATATTTGCAAAGGACACATCTGATAAAGAACTCTTGCCCAGAATGTACGAAGAACTCTTAAAAGCCAACAATAAGAAAATGAACAGCCTGATTCAAAAATGGGCGAAAGGCCTGAACAGACATCTCATCAGGGAGGCTATACAGATGGCAGGGAAGCGTATGAAAAGATGCTCCACGTCATACGTCATTAGGAAATTGCAATCAAGACGATAGCGACATACCACTACGCACCTGTTAGAACGGCCCGAATCCAAAACACTGATGCACCAAATGCTGGTGAGGACGCGGAGCTGCAAGGACTCTCAGTCACTGCTGGGGGGGAGGCACAAAGGGTACGGCCCCTCTGGGAGACAATCGGGCAGGTTCTTGATACTTGCAGTGGTGGGTTCATGTCATTATGCATTTGTCCAGACCCACAAGATGTACGCCACTGAAGGTGAATTCTAGTGTCGATATGGACTTCAGGTGACATGTGCCCGTGTCGTTTCATCCACTGTAGCGCAGGTGTGGTGCGGGGCGGAGACGGTGGGGAAGGATGCGCGTGACCAGCCCAGGGGGCATGTGGGAACTCCTGGCGTTTCCCCCTTAATTTTGCCACGAACCTACAACCGCTCTAAAAAAAACAAAAAAACAAAAAAACAAAGCTTATTAATTGAACAAAAATGAAGAGACCCCTAAAGGAGGAACTTTTGTTCTCGTTTCGGTTATGGACGGGTGGCGCCGATAAAGAATGAATTGTTGCATTTTGAGCGTGTTGAGGCTGAGACGTTGACATTTTTAGGTCACCAGAAAATCAGGCGTGGGAGAGCAGGGGCGAGAGAGTCGTGGGGGCCGCCATGGCAGTAGGTCACAAGAGCCGGGATGACGGCGTGGCCTAGAGGGAGGAACAGGCCCAGAAGGGGACCCAGAAGCTTGCACCTTGGGGCGGTGGGCAGGTGGCCGTGTCCAGGTAGCACAGGGGATACAGTGACTCGGGCAGGCTGAGGCCCTCAGACGACCGGAGGGTGAGTCTCGGGGGCCCCACGGGGGCGGGATGGGGTGGGGGCGGGAGGAGGGCAGGGTGCTGTCGGCCGAGGGCAGGAGGGAGTGAATGTCTTTCTCCCTGAATCTGGACTTTGCCGGGGAGGGTGAGAGGCCAGAGGCCTGGGAGGGCGGCAGGGCTCAGAGAAGGTGTTTATAGGGTGAGGGACGTGGGAGCGTGTTTATAGACTAAGGGGGCGGACTCTGAGAGGCTCCAGAGCACAGGTGGAGGAGTAAGGGACTTGCACGGCTTATTTCGATGTACTGTGGCAAAGGTATTACGCCAACTCTTAAAACATTGTTTTTGGAAAACTCCCATAATTACACCCCTCCACTCGCTCAAAGATTCCTTTGCTTCTAATGTGAGGAAGTTTTTCCTGGCAGAAGGGAAGGGAATCCAAGGAGGTCCTGTCCCAAGACCTTGGCCTTCCCAGAGCCCCGTAGATGAGGGGGCTGGATGGGGGGAGGAGAAGGCTAGGGTGGGGGAGGGAACTGCGGGGACCCAAGGGGGCTGCGGGGTGGGCGGGGGGCAGGGGACTGGAGGGGTGCCAGGCTGGGATTTCGCACGGAATCATCAGAAATGAATACAAACCTTGTGCCCTCCCCCGTGTCCTCGCGGCCGCCCTGCTCCGCACACCCGGCCCTGACCCCGCGCGTGGAGGAGGTGGGGAGGGTCGCGGCGCGAGTGGGGGAAGCCGGGCCGTAATTGAATCCAGGGGCCTCGAGACAGAGGCCAATGGCTTTTCCCGGCCTAATTAGAGGGATTTTTTTTTAAACCCAGGAAACAAATCCATATGGTCTGAGGCTCTTTTCTCAGGCTCTTTACCCTCCTGAAGTCGTAAATGTCGTGGGCTGTTTAGCACCGGAGCCTGGGGAAGGGGGAGGGCCCCGGGGCTTAGGTTTCTGGGCGGGGGGCCCAGGCCAGGATCTGGGGCCCCCAGGGCCCGGGTCCGCCCGGCCCCCCCATCTTGGCTCCTCCTGCTGGTTCTCGCAGGCAGCCTCTGCCCCCCCACCCACGCAAGCCTCCCCTTCTCCCCGAGGGCACCCCCTGGACAAGAACGCTCCCCCCAACCCGGCCCTTCTTTGCTGCTGACCAGTCCATCCATGTGGCCTTCCCTCGCCCCCCTCACCCCCCCGCCCCCGCCTCTCCTGGGAGGATGCCCACTGCTCTTTGTCTCCGGGCCGTCCTCCACACGGGGCCTGTTTCGGCCATCAGGACGGGAGTGGGCCAGAGACAAGAATCAAGCCTTTCCCATCAGTCTGGAGGCTTCTTAGCGGTTGCTCTACACGTTGTGAAAATCTTCTCTAGGGGGCGCCTGCATGGCGGCTAAGCGTTCGACTTCGGCTCAGGTCATGATCTCACTGTTCGTGAGTTCAAGTCCCGAGTCAGGCTCTGTGCCGACAGCTCAGAGCCGGGAGCGTGCTTCCGATTCTGTGTCTCCCTCTCTCTCTGCCCCCCTCCCCTGCTTATGCTATCTTTCTCTCTCTCATAAATAACTAAACATTAAAAAGAAAAGAAAAGAAAAATCTTCCCTAAAGAGCAGAAGACACTGAGGTTGGACCTAAGGCAGGAGGGAGGGAGCAGAGCTTTGCCATTTAGGCGGGGCTGGCTCAGAGCATGGGACAGTCTGGAACCTGGGGCCCAGGCCCTTGCGTAGCCTTCCCCGGGCATGGCCCTGGGTTCTCCCTGTAGAACCACAACCAGAGAGAGAGAGAGGTTGGAGTTGGCTCTAAAACCAGGAGACGGGCTCCCCAACTCGGTGGTGAGTGACCTTGCTCAGGGTCTCCTAAGCTAGGAGGTCAGTTGAGACCCGGGGTGCGTGTTGTGAGGGTAGGCGCATGCAGAAGGAGCCTGCTTCTGCCCCCGGAATCTTCTAGAACTTGTCGAGCTTTGGGGGTTTGTTGGTAGAGGTATCTTGCCCTGGAGATCCCTGCCCCAAAGGGACTGTGACAAGTGTACCTCGAGACCGCGGTTCCCATCTCTGCTGTACATCCGTGGTGTGGCCTTGGGAGCGTCACTACAGTTCTTTGAGCCTCAGTTTCCTCATCGGCACGGTGGGGTGCTTGTGCTAACGGTTGTTCACCGGGCCCAGCGCTAGGTGTGGGGGATTAATTAGTAAGAGCCAGTCTCTTGTTCCCACAGAGCTGACAGTTCAAGGGGACTGAAGGAGGGACTTTTCTAGAAGTCTACGAGCGGTTGTGTGGGGGGTTAGATGGAGGACAGCAGCCCGGAAAGCAGACAGGTGTCTGATGCATTAGTCTCCGGGCCTGTGTCAGCTGCAGCCAAACTCAGCAACCGTCCCCCCCTTTACTTCCCTCCCCACCCACGGCCTTCCTCCAGCTCCCACCCGGAGGGCCGGGCTATGTCTGTCCTGCAAACCGGTGCCTGTGGGTGGCTTCGCCTTCTCCACATCGTCGGCCAAGAACGGGGGGAAGGCGAGAGCTGCCGGCCCGGCTGGGGCCAGGGGGACCACTGCGGATGGCTTTTGCCCAGCCGTGTCAAGCCGGATTAAATCACAGGGCTGGCCCGCATTAACACGTGTCTCTTTCTCTCCAAGTACCATTTGGGTTTCCCTCGAATGGCGACGTCCTCGCTGAACAGTGGGAGGCGTCCTTGTGGACGGGAGGACAAGCTGGGTGAAGGGAGAAGGGCTGGGCTCCCTCGAGGGAAGAGGAAGGCGGTCGGCCTTCCGTGGGCCTTTGAGTGCCCGGCGGTCACCCAGGTGCCGGAGAAAGGGAAACACAGTAAGGATGGGACGGGCTGCAGAGAGGACTCCGCTTACAATTTACTAAAAGATTTTTTTTAAAGCTATAAAGATATAAATCTAATAAAAGATATTTAAGTGGGGACTCCAAATGGAGCAGAGCCCTGTCTGTGCAAAGTGCTGGGGAGATCCCGGAGGCAATGCGAGAGGGAGGTCCGGGAGGGCTTCCTGGAGGAGCTGGTAAAAGGACGAGGCTACAGATAGGGCCCCGCAGGCTGCAGGCGCAGCAATAAAGACCTCGAGTGGGGAGTCTGGCCTGTCCTCAGGAAACGCAAGTCACCCGGTCTGGCTGCAGGGGGAGAGACAGGGCTGGAAGGGCAGGGCGGGGTGGGTAGGGGGCCTCCGGTGCCAGGGTGGGGGTGACGGTGACTCAGATACCCACTGTTCCCCGCCGGGACGTGCTAGCTCTGGCCTCCCGTGTACTAACTTCAAGTTTTGGAGCAAATCTTCCAGGTAGCTGCTGTCATTCCCGTTTTACAGCCGAGAAACAGAGGCTCGCCGGGGTGGAACCGCGTGGCCTGAGACCCCAGAGCTAGGAAGTGGCACGGCTGGGGTTCGAACCGAGCACTGCATGACTCTAAAACTCACGTTCTTCCCACTCGTGTCCCTGGGTGACGGAGCCGAAATAGCCAGCAGGGAGGGTGGGAGAAGCGTGCTGGCGGGCCGCGGGGCCTTCATCTTAGGGGCCCAGGGACGGTCCCTGTGGGGCTGCCCAGCGGATCGGCAGAGCCCAGGGGAGAGGGAGGACCTGGGTGCCTGGAACGGGCAGACGCATCTGACTCCCAAATCGAGGTCTCGGACCGGCAGAGGGGTGGGCAGTTGAGGACGCGCGGAGGGGTCCAGGCCCAGGGTTTCGGGGTGGCCATGGCGGTCTTCTGCCCCCCCCCACCCAGGAGGCTGGGCCTATGTGGCTCTGTGCCAGGCTCCCCGTGGCGCCAGGCTCCTGCAGCCTGGGTGGGAGGGCGGGGGGGCTGGGAGCAGAGGGGAGGGGGTGTCGGTGGCGGCATCGAGGTTAAGACACCAGGCTCTGAACTGGGATCCCCTTTCCTCTTCCCCTGGTGGGTTCCAGCTGTCCCTGCCACTCCGTGGGGCGGGGGGGGAGGGGGACGCAGGGGATTCTAGAAGGGGAACGAGACTTTGGAAGTATATGAATGGGGTCGGCTTATTTTCACCCTCCATCCTTTTGTCTGAATTCCAGGCCCCGCTCCAGGCTCCCGGCCTCCCCAGACCTGCCCCTTGCCCCTGCCCTTCCCCGACGGAGACTGTGCTGACGGAGGGCTCCCTGGCGTTGGCATCGGGGCACCAACTCTGAGTGTGGGGCCGCCACCCGAAACAGCTTCTACGCCAGTCCGCTCTGCCAAGCCAGCTCCCCTACTGCTAAGGGAAGGGCCCCCACCCCTGGCACCCTTCACCCTGCCCTGCCGCCGCCTGTGCCCCGACCAGCCTGCACCTGGTCCTGTGGGCGGGATGGGGGAGGGGGTGCCACAATCTGGCCCCCGACTGCAGCCTTCCAGCGCCAGGCCCACCCCTCGCCTGAGTCATTCTTCGGGGTTTGCCTCGCTCCGGGGTTTCTGGCTGCCTCCTTGGGGAGGCGCGAGACAGGCCTCAGCCTGACGGGCACGTGGCACTCTCTGGGCACGTGCCCAGCCCATGCGTGACCCCAGGAAGAGGCGGGGCGTGGTGCCCAGGGCCGTCCAGGTGGCTCCCGCATGAATCCAATGTGATTCTGGCGCCTTTTCCACTCCGGCCCTGGCTTTCGTCCCCGTCGAAGGGAGGGGGAGAGAAGCCCTTGCTCGAGGAGCCCAGTTGCTGCTTAGGAAAGTCTCCGATGAGATGGCATGTTGACAGGGGGTCTGGGTTGCGGTTCTCCTGCCAGAAGCCGATCCTATTAAGTTTTCAAATGATTTCCCTCTTCTTTTGAACCAAGCTTGGAGCGCCTTGAAAACAAGGCACCGGTTCTTGCCAATTAATCCAGCACCCGAGGTAGTGAGCCGGGTGTGAGCGGGACCAAGGCATGGGGGCAGGGGACAGGGAGCGGAGGGCCCCGAGGACCGAAGTGAGCTCCCCTTTGCCGCGGCCTGGACCCTTGAGGCTGCGGATTATCACACAGAGGGGCTGGGCTAATGGAGCCGGGCCAAGGGGGAGTCCAAGAGGAGAGGGAGGACTCGGGGTCAGGCATCCTCGACCGTGGAGACCACCACCTTCCTCCAGGAAAACCCCATCTCTTTCCCCTCCCAGCAAAGCTGCCGGGAGGGTCATGCAGGGGCGCCCCTGTCTCCCCCGCCGCCTTTCCTTCCGGCCACTGCCACCTGCCTCCCGCGCCCCCTCCTCCAGCCCAGCGGCTCATCCCAGCCCCCTCCCTCCCAGGCGTCCCCGGCAGTCCTGGCCTCCGGAATCACCTGCTCCTCTTCCTGGTAACTTGCCCCTGCCTGAGGCTTCCCTGCTGCTGCCAGGTCCCAGCCTCCCCACTGGCCCTTCTCAGTCGTTTCTGTCTCCTTCTCCTTGGTCACCTAAGCGGGCTCTGTCTCCCTCTGCCCAGCGGGGACCTCACCCAGTGGCTGGCAAATGATTAAAAACATTCCGCGGCACCCTTAGGATTAACTTCCCTGCTCCTCACACGTATACCCAGATGCCTCCTGCGTTTTTCTCCCCTGGATGGGGAGGCCGAATGGCCCCCAGGCTTCTCCCACTGAACAGTGAGCACAAGGGCCTCCACGAGAGCCCGCTCCTCCCCCAGGGCTCCCGACTCCACGAATGGCACCGCCGTGCCCTCTGCTGCCGCAGCCGGAGACGGGGGGGGGGGGGGGGGGGGACGGGGGGGGCGGGGGGGGGGTCGTGTAGACTCCTCTCCGCTGCGCTGTTTCCCATCAGATCTGGTGCCAGAGCCAGCTCACTCCCCCTTCTTAATATTTCCTGAGTCGTTTCCCCTCTCTTCCTCCCCACTGCTGGTTTTCGTGCCTGAAGCACCAGCCTCCCAGCTGGGGCTTCCTGCCTCTCCTTCTAGAACATTCTCCTGCTTAGATAACGTCGGTAGCTCCCCGTTCAGTCCTAATTCCTCAGCCTGGCAGTGGGGTCCCCGCCAGGTCTGGCCCGATTTTCAGCTGATCGTCACTATTTTATTTATTTATTTATTTATTTATTTATTTATTTATTTTCTATTTTTTAGAAAAATGGGTGATTGTCACTATTATTTACGCTGGTCAAAGGGGACTCCTCTCTGCTCCTCGTTCCTTTGTCTTTGTTTCGCCTTTCGATTCCTCTGCCCGAAACATTCTCCCCACCGCTTTTTCCGTCCCCCGCAATACAGATCCCGACCTGTCATTCAAGGCTTAGGTCAAAGCCTCCCCTCGGGGATCCTCGTCGAGTCCCCGAGTCCCCCCAGCCACGAGGACTCCCTCCCTCTTCAGAACCCCGTGCCTCTTGGTTACCCATGAATCTTGACGCCTGTGATGTTTCGTGGTGATTCTTACTAGAAAGAACCACTTGGGTCTGGGTCTAGAGTCTCGAGAGGGTTGCCTGGTGAGGAGGAAGGAACGCAAATTTTGGTCTAGGACGGGGGCTGCGTTTGTCCTTTTGGGGCCCCCTTCTGGTAACGGTACCTCAATGTCCCTCACTCAGTGTCCCCATGCTTCAAGTGGGGTGACCCTCCTGCCGCGGGGGTGGCGTACGTGTGACCTTCACCGTAGCCCGGCAGCGATGGGCACTCCATGGCCACAGGGATAGGCCAGTCAGAACCAAGGATGCCTGGAGACTTTCGCAGAGCTTCTAGAACTGAGAGCCTCTAGAGCTGAGAGCTTCTAGAACTGAGGTGTGTTCTCATTGCCACAGACCTGGAGCTGTGCGGCCGTCTTCTTGCCACAAGGGAATCTTCTAGGGAAGCAAATGAAGGCAAGAGATGGAGACGGAGAATGGGATGCCCTGGGATGTCGTTGGGGCCGTGCCTAGAGCCGGCCCTACCCCTGGACCTTTGACTTCGGATGGACCACGCATTCCCTGAAACCACCCCGGGTTGGGTTTTCTCCCTCTTGCAACACAGAGAATCTGAACCGGTGTTCGGGGTGAAAAGAGGGGGGCGCCCCGGTGGCTGCCTTCCCGGCTGTCAGCACCATCTTCCAGGAGGTCACAGTGTGACCTCCCTCGGCTCCGAGGCCCACCAATGGAAGCGTGGCTGCTCTGTGCCCCTGGCCCGCACACCGGGGCGGACAGCTGGCATCCCGAGGTCAGGTCCGTAGGAGGAGAACGAGAACCATCTGGATTGTTGCTGGAAGACTTAGGCCCCGGGGTAGGGCTGGGCCCCTGGAATGTGAACACTGAGGCCCAAGCCCAGGCCAGAGAGCAGAGCACTGAGGACTTCTGGGGGGGCAGGGGGCGTCGGGCAGAAGGACGACCAGATTCAATGAGTCACTAGACTATGGGAGGGGGGCGGGAGTATTCCCAGCCGTTACCAAAGGGAGCATCAGAGCAGGGAGGAGACCCGATTCTACCTTTCCCAGGAGCCCTTTGGGAATGGTGCTGGGAGCAGCCGGGAGCGGGGATTGCCGGGAAGGAAGCAGGGGGATCGGGATGTGCCCGGATGCTGTGGGAAGCGGGCTGGACGCGCTCAGTACCCTGGGAGGGCTGGGGGGTGGGGAGCGCTGGAGTGTTCCTGAGCATTCTTCCATGCCAAGCCCTGGGAAAACATTCCTGGCGTCCTCCAACACGGTTGGAGAACTGGGGCAGGTAGAGTCGGGGTGTGGATGTGGGGAGTGCTGGGCGAAGCCCTAACTGTTCAGTGGGGCCTGGCAGGAATCCCCCTGCCCGCAGGGATGCAGAGAGGGCCTCCCGGCATCTCCCCCGGGAGGAACACTGGGCGCCTGCATGAATGAGGGTGCTGCCCCAGAGACCAGCCCGGCTGCGTGCTGGCAACTGGGGGGCTTCGCTGGGGCCGGAGAGGGCCCTGGAGGCCGGGGCAGGGCCGGGCGGGCAGACCGCTGCGGGGAGCCTGGTGTAGCTGGGAGGGTCGGCAGGAGGGCAAGAGGTCTTGCAGGGAGTCAGAAAAGAGGGGACAGGAGGCTGAAGGTGCCCCCCTCTCGCCTCTGTTCTTCTATGCCCAGAAGCCCGGGGGCTCGGTCTTGTCCCCTGGCCTTCTGCCCACCAGCTGCCACCAAGCTGGAGAGGAGTCTGCTTTGCATTATCAGAGGAGCCGCCTCCCCCAGGCATATGGTCAGCAGACACCCCCCCACACACAGCCTGGAGGATCATGGGAAATGTCTTCCCCTGACCCCAGCTCTGGCTCAGCCCCCTGGAGCCCTGGGCTACAGGCTCTGTGGCCCCGCCACACCCCCTCCCCGCTGGATGAAGAGGCCTTTCACGTGGTTCCAATCTGACCTCAGCTTCATGGAACAGGATGGACGAGGGGAAGGAGGCACCAGGGGGAGACAAGGGGCCCTGGTGGGTGGGCGAAGACGGAGGGTCTCAGAGAATGAAAGAGCTAAGGGGAGGTTGCTCCTGGCCTGAGCAGAGAACAGAGAGGCCAGGGGGCCGGGCAGCGGGGGCGGGAGGGGGAATTCTAGGCTTCAGGCCTAAGGGTACTGATGACACAGGAAGAAGTCTCTATCTGTCCCCTGAGCCCACTGGGGGCTCCTAATGCATCCCTACTCTGGCCCAGCGTGGCAGCCACTAGCCACACACAGCCACGAGCGCCTGAACCGGGGCGAGTCCAAACTGAGGCAGGCTGCGAGAATAAAACACACATCGATACTTGCCAACCTCGTAGGAAAAAAAAAAAAAGTATCCTGTTACATGAATAATTTAAAAATATTGATTGTAGGGGGAACTAATGCTTCAGTTATGTTGGGCTGAAGTTCATTCCACCCGCTTTTTACTCTTGTAACGCGGCTACTAGAACATTTTTACAAATCACGTGCGTTTCCCATATTTCTATGGGGGCAGTGCTGTTTCAAGCACATTCATTCATTCATTCAACGCGGTTTTATTGGGTGCCAGCTCTGTGCCAGGCGAGGTGCTGCAGATGAGAAGGTGAGCAAAACCAGACCCTGTCTCTGGCTTCCTGGCGTTCACAATACTCAAAAAAATCACTCAAACGGGCCCTGGCTGCAAAGAATTCTGAAGAAAAGGAGTGGAACACGATGTCCTTTGGATGTGGCATCAAGAAACCTGAGTTGCATCCAGCATGCGTGAGAGCATCCCCAAGGAAGCACTGAACTGGGAAGTAACCCAGGAAGGAAGGAGCAAGTGTTCCAGACAGAAAGGACAGCATGTGCAAAGGTCCTGTGGCTAAAGGGAGCATTGAAGCTTGAAGAATTGTACAAAGGCTGGTACGGGAGAATACAGAAGGTGATGAGGTTGGCTGGATGGAGGCAGTGAACCTGGCAGTCAGCAGAGGCCTCACATGGCCCTCTGAGGGCCACGTTAAAGATGGGAGGCTGCTGAAACCTTTTTACCCTTGCGGGGGAATTACAGAAGGAGGGATGGAGATTTGGCTGGAGGAGGGCAGACAGGGTTTCTGCACAATTGCTGAGGGAGAGGGTGCCAATCTCTTGTATGATGTCTGTGAGGCTCCCTGCTCCCCCAGGGACCCTTAGGCCAGCGTCAACTGCTTCCTCCCCACTCCCCAGCCCTGCGTGCTCTGAGGAGCTCTTTAGAATGCCCTCTTCCCCCCACACCTGCGGCCCCCCTTTAGTTCAGGCCACCACTGACTTCTGCTTCCCGGCCTCTCCCGCCACACCCCACCCTCCGCACTGCAGCCACAGTGAGTGCCTTCCACGTGGGTATCAGTGGCACCCCTCCACGGCTCCCCAGTGTTCTCGGAGCCCAGTCCGGACTCCTTAGCCCGTCTCTTTGTAAGGCCCTGCCCCATCTGATCCCGCCGACCTCCTGCCCTCTCTCCAGGCGCCCCGCATGCTCTGGGCCTTGGCTGAGCCGCGTCCCTGTCCCCTGCTGCCCGGAATCCTCTCCGCCCCCAGCTTGTTGACTCCACGAACCAGAAAGGGCTCCGCTTCAATGTCCCTTTTCTGACAAGTCTTCCCACCCCCCTGGTGGGGGTGGGGCTGGGCTGCGGCGCCCCGCTCACGGCTCTGCTCGCCACGCAAGGCCTGTCTGCTGTCTCCCTTGTTCCCACGGGCGGCATCTGGCTCTCCCCCCCCCACCACCAAATTAGAGGCACTGCCCCCGTCAGAACGGGGGCTCTCTTAGGACAGGAATTGTATTGTGCCTCCCTCATCAGATCAGAAGCACCCAGAGTCCAGGACTGTGTTCTCTCCCGCAGGCGAGAAGAGGCTCCCTCGGGACAGAGACTGTCTCTCCATCACACTGGGGGTTCTCCAAGTATCAGGACTGGGTCTCTTCCCTACTCTGAGTCACGCCTTTCCAGTGCCCTCCTCACGGCCCTCACGGACTGGGGGCGGAGATGGAAGACAGCTCCCCTTCCCCCCCCAATCCCCCACCCGGCTGTCCCTGCCAGGATCTCGAGACCAGGAAGGCTTGTTTGCTGTTCTTTCCGGGAAGAGCAAGCCTCCCGCGGCCTTCCCCAGCGCCCACAAGCCGGCCCCACCAGAAGACCCGGCCAAGCGACCCTCAGAGGCGGAGCCGCCCTGCCGGGCTCCCGGGCCAGCCGCAGCAGCTCCTGGGCCGGGCGGACCTCGAAGCCGGGCTGCCAGGAGCCGGGGTTAGGACCTGCCCCCGAGAGCCGCCGAGGGAGGGGGCCTGACTGCAGGCCAAGCAGCCGGGCTCCTGCCGGGCCATCTGGATGCGCCTGCGAGTGGGTGTGAGGGCGTCTCTCCCGGGCCACGTGGGTGGCTGGGAGCTGCGGGGTTGTGACCTGGCCCCCCTCACAGGCCTCCGGCTCCCTTGTGGTCACTTTCACTTCTGACATCTGGTCAAGTTCACAGCTGGCGAGCTTCCTGCGTGGCTGTTTTCACTCTTCCTCTCCCAAATCTGGGGGCAAAGGGCCCCCACTCCTTCCCCGTCCCGCTTAAATGTACTTCATGGCTACGCTCGTGCATTTGCTGGCTTTCTGCAAAAACTCCCCGTTTGTCGGGGGGGTGGGCACGACAGGACAGGAACTCATGCAATCGGAAATTCTACCTGGGTTCCCGCCGCACAAGCAACCCCCCCCCCCACTGGCTCAAATCACGTGCGTTCCCAGAAAAATCTCCTTCTGCTGTTTTTCTTTCTTTGCTATTTAATGCTCATCATTTATGTTTTATGTGTAGGTTTTAGGAAGGCCCAAGAAAGGATTACACAGGATGCAAAGGGGACATGACAGGGAGTCCGGAGCTCACAGCCCCCAGCTGGGGGGGCCAAAAGGGAGGCAGGAGGGGCCCCAGAACCAAACACATGCTAAAACATACTTGCGGTGCCCCAACCCCCTCCCCAGCTGCTGGGGAGGAAAATAAATACGCTCAGAGTCGGTCCCGCTCTCCAGGTGCGCAGGCGAGGGGACGGCAGGTGAGTTTCCTCCTCCCATCAGACTGAGGTCAGAGAAACGCCCTCTACTTACAATGCCCCGGGTCCCTTACACAGAGTCCAAGGAACCCTGGGCGGGGAAGGGGTGCCTGTCAGCACGCACCCTGCTTGGGGCTGGGGGGGGCTCTTTCATGCTAAATAGAGGGGGCGCCACACTCATTCCAACATCGAGCAAAACAGAACAGGCCAGGAGGGACCTCAGGAGACCTCACGGCCCCTTTCTGGCACCAAGCTAGGGAACGAACAGTCCTTCTCGGGGGTTCTCTGAACTCGGGGGGAGAGGCCCCGTGCGGGCCGCAGTCTATCTCTGTGCCTTCCTGCCGCGTTCCCACACTGGTCCGCTCTTCCTCACTGCAGCCTTCGGAGCCCAGCCAAACCCATGCTTGCGGGAAAGGGGAGGCCGGGGGCGCATTCCTCCGCGTGCAGGCCCTGGGAAGGCAGACGCCGCCGTCTTCAGCCCGGCCAAACCAGGGGCGACGGAAGGGAGCGAGCTGATTCTTCCAATCCCTTCCCGTGTTTCTCTGGCAGCCGCCCCGGGCAGGAGCCGGCCCCGGCCCGAGGGAAAGAACTCATGGGGAAAAGCAGATTTCTCCACTCTCTGTGCGTGTCTCTCTGTGTCTGTTGCAGGCGGGGGGTCCTTAGTCCCTGGCCCCCCGGGGCTGGCTCTAGGAGAAGATACTGCCCGTGGTGGCTTTGGTCCGTGCCCGGATGGAGGGCACCAGCAGGCTGGGGCCGCACCACGGATGCCGCACTGACGCGCCCGAGGGGGACTGGCAAAGGGAAACGGCACCCCTTTCCACAAACCCCAGACCAGGCTCGATCAAGTCCATCGCTGATCAAGACGGACAACGGCCCCGGGCCTGGGCGAAGCAGCCCACCTCCACGGGGGTCGGACCAGCCTGGTGGTGGGCAGACTGGATTTGGCTTCGAGACATTTCCCAGAGGGTAGCCTGCCCCCGGCTCCCAGCCCTCAAGCAAACCTGAGGGCCACACCCCCTCACGCCGAGAGTGGGGGGCCAGCCCACATTTGGCCTCTCTCTCCATTGCTGGGGGGGTGGCTTTGGACAAGTCACTCCCTTCTCTGGACCTGACTGTCCTGTATAGAAAACCATGGCGTGGGGGGTGGACTCGATTCCAAAACCCACTTCCGGCTCTAACAAGCCGCTGCCCATCTTCATCTTGGGCCAGAGAGGAGGGTGAGGGGGCTGAGGGAGGACGTAGGCCCCAATGGCGGTCCCTCATTCCCCAAGTTCACAGTGTAGAGCCCACGGCTCTGGTTCCTCAGTCTCTCCCTTTGAGTCTCTGGGGCTTCGTCAGCGTCCCCAACACCATCCTTGGTGTCAGCCCCCCAGGCCTGACACCTGCTGAGGATGAGGACTTGCCCACCTATCGAAGGGCCGGGAGAAGGGAGTGGAAGGTTTGAGAGGTGACGAGCGGGGACGGGGTGGGAGAGGCCGCAGGGGCACTTCTGGCACTGGAGAGAGTGAGCAGAAGCGAGGGGGCCACACGGGAGCTAGGACAGGGCTGTGGCGGAGGGGCCCCGGGCTCCGAGGCCCTGCCCGGAGAGCTCAGCTCTGACGCTGGCCCGTGGGGCTTGGCTGGAGCCTCAGTCGGCGGAATGTGGGGGCGGGGCGGGGCGGGGGTGGGGGGGGCGTCCGGGTCGGCTCACACTGGGGACGTGGCCGTGGACTCGCTGCACAGGCTCTCGACGATGTCGGCTCGCTGGATGCGGCGCAGGGCGGCCAGGAGGGTGTCGAGCGTCGCGCTGTCCTGGGCTGCCCAGCTGGCGAGCAGGGCGCGGGCCGGGCAGGCCTCGTGGGTGAAGGAGTCTATGTGCTCGGGCTGGTAGCCCAGCTCGCCCGCCAGGTGCCGCCACGTGTCCCCCGCGGAGCCGTTGAGCAGTTTCTCTACCTCCTCCCGCTTGGCCGGTGGCAAGCTGCTGTAGAGACCTCCGTCCCCCTTGAGGGCTGCCAGGAACCCAGGGTGGGGGGGGCGGGGTGAGAGTCAGGGCTACCCTCCAGACCCCCTTTTCCCCCTCCTCAGGGGGCACGGAGGCCTGGGGTAAGACCTAAGAAGGGCTGAGGCATTTCTCCTCCCAATGTGGGGAAGCCCCAAGGGTCTAGAGGCAGAGGGATGGCTGAGATGAGGTCCTGGCCGGGAAGGCAGGGCTGCAGAGGGGTCCAGGGGTGCCGACTCCCATCTGCTGTCACCCCCACAGCTCTATCCCCACCAGGTAACCCCGCCCCCGGCCCCTCAACTGATGAGTCCGGACAGGGGAGGGCTGGGGCTTAGCCCTAGACCCAACTGCGGCAGGTATTTGGAGCCGGGCTCTGGGCCGCTAATTAGGGTCTGTAATTAACTACCTGTTCCCCAGAAGTCCGGAGCAGGAGGCTAATTGCAGCCACTTTGGGGGAGTAATTAGCCCTAGGGGGGACGATTAGCTTGATGAGTCTAGATGCTCCCGTTTGTCAAAGCTCCCATCACCCACGCTCTCCGCTGGAAAGCCCCCTCCTCCCCGTTTGCTCACCCTGAGTCTCCCGTCCTCCACGGAGGCCCTGTGCCCCGGGAGCCAGCCCCTCTGGCGGTCCTTCCTGCGGTCTAACCTTCCCCAGTGGCCTTCCTCCCCGCCTTGCCTCCACTCCCCCCACCCGGCCCCACCCCCGCCCCGCCCGGCCTCACGGCTCACCCTGGCCGGCGGCCGTCTGCGTGTGGGGCTGCTGGTCATGCAGGCTCTGGCTGTCCACAGAGATGCCACTGTCACTGTGGAGCTTTTCTCCCTCCGGCGGGGGCGTCTGGTTCACAGGCCGGCTGTTGGCGCCTTGCTTGTTCTGTTTACAGCTGTTCCACCTGGCACCAGGGGACAGGCCGGGTCTCAGGGGGGCGAGGGGCCACACCGGCCTGGCCCGCTGGGCAGCGAAGGCATCAGCGCTCTGACGCGCGGGGCCCAGGCCATGGTCGGCACCCGGCTATAAGCCCCCATCATGGTACCTAAGGTTCTTTCTCTCCACGCCTGCCCTCCCAACCCCCCTCTTCTTTCTCTCCATGTTCGTTCCCCAACCCACCCCACCCCTGTTGCTCCTCCCCCCCCCAAAAGCGCCCTGAGGGCGGAAGGGCACCCAGGGCTTGGTACGCGCTGCCAATGTTCAATGACCGTCCACGGAATGGAAGGTGCCATCCACAAAGGACTTCTCCAGAATTCCACTTTTGCCGCTCTCCCCTCCCACATGCGTGCAGGGATACGAGCAAGCATTTCCTCTATTATTAGCAGTAAGAAAAAAACCCAAGTCAAATGTGCAGCGACAGAAGACCGTTCCAAGAAATTCTGACCCGCCTGTATGCTGAAGGAGAGGTGACAACAGATAACCCGTATGGCCCGAGGGAAGCTCTCCCGAGGGAGAGGAAGTGAAAAAGTGAGTCGTAGCGCGTGTATAGTGTGATCCCACTGTTCCCTAAACACCAAAACGAAACCCAAAAAACCCCTCTGCGTGTTTACGTATAACTCCCAAGTTTCGTGCCCGTGTGTTTACAAAGGCACAGAAAACGGTTGGCAAGGACCCATTCCAAGCCGATTCCAATGAGGAGGGACGTAGGGTTTGGGGAGATAAAAGAGGGCTTTAACTTTCTGCCTTTACGAGACATCGGTCTTGTATTGCATTTACCCAGACAAGCTGTGTTACTTTGATGATGTTTTTTTTTTAAGGATGGAAAATGCACGTAAACATTTCAAACACTTTCCGGAAAGGGCCGGCAGTCCTGAATTTCTGGGCGCGGGTGCCACAGCTTCCCGAGTGTGACACGGGAAGGAAGGGACACGTGCACGCAGAGCTAACTGGGGGTAAACGGGGTCTGGGGGATGAGGGCACAGGTGACCGGCAGAGAAAACTCTGTGTGCAGTTGGGGCCTGGGGAGTCGGGGGGGGGAGGCGGGGAGGGGGAGCGGCATGGACGCGGGGCAGGGCAGGTGCCAGAACAGGTCAGGGACCGTCCCTTGCCTGCCTCCTGCACCCTGGCATGGGGCAGCTGCTGGTGAGGATGACCACGGCTTGGGGTTGAGTTCAACAAGGGTGAGAAGTTTCAGCTCAAGGTCACAGCGAAGCCGCGCTCGAGAGCAAAGACTCTGCTCTTCGTCCCCCGGCCCCCCTCTCACCTCTTGAAGGCGATGTAGGCCACTAGGCCCACAACCACAGCGGCCAGGATGGAGCAATAGACGGGGATGAGGTTGTCGGCGGTGCCTCGGGTCACCACGGGCTGAGAGCTGCCCATCACTGTGGTCACCACGTCTGCCACCGTGCTGGCTATGACGTCTTGCTCTGGAGGTACCTCTGGCTCCTCTGTGCCGGGGGCGGTGCTGTCTGAGCCCTCCGAGGGTGTAGACCGAGTAGTCCAACGGCCAGGGATCTCTGGGAGAAGGAGCTACAGGAGTGAGGGCCCGCCCCCCCCACGCCCCTCCCCTCCACTTCTGACCCCCCCCCAGCACGCTTCTCCAGCCCCCGCTCCCCCACCCCCCGGCTCCAGGTGCTAGGGTGCCCAGCTGCATACAGGGGTGAGGGCTGACATCGCGTGTGTGAGTCACGATGGCGGAGAAGGGCCTGGGTCCCCTTCAGCTCTGTCACTGACTCCTGTGTGACACTGCGCACACCTCTCAGGGCCTCGATTCTCCCATCTCTAGAATGGGGATATTAAGAGAGGTGGTCTGGAAGCTCCCTTCCAAATCGGAGGTGTAGCTGTGGTCCTAGGAATCTATTCTGCCTTCCCTGGGGAGCCAGAAGCCTGGCAGGGAGGTAAACACACAGAGAAGAGAGAGCGAGCCCCAGAAAGCCGCTAGCTGGAAGCACGCTGGGGAAACGCCGTGACTTCTCTGGTCCCAGCTTGGGACCCAGTCACCCCGGTCCTTGGGAAGGATGAGGGTCCCCAGGCCTGGACAGAGAGATACAGCCCTGCAAACCACCTCCCCAAAAGCTGGTGCTCGGCCTCCCTTCTGGCCTCTGATGTCCTAGCTCTCAGCGTGGGCAGGGGAGGAGGGTGCCCAGCTGGCTCGCGTCCCTCCAGCCAGTCCTTAAACTGCCCAGTGGCTAGCCTCCGTTTCCTGCCCCGTGCGGCCCCCAAACCAAACCATCTGCTCTTGCCGCCCAGGGAAAGACAGTGCTGGGTAGCCCGCACCCTCCCTGGGCAGAAGCAGACTGTTGGTGGAGAGAAGGCCGACAACCAAGGTACTGCCCACTGCCAAAGGGGGGGGGGGCAGGCAGGGGACTGCGCCTTGCCACCCACCTGGCCTGATCATGCCAGCAGGGCACTGCCAGCCTCCCTGACAGGGCACCTGGCACCTCCTGGCACTAGTGGGTGGGATTTTCCATTCTGCCACCCAGCCAGAGGCAGGACCAGGGGCTGTGGGCTCCAGATGGCCCGGGGGGGGGTACCTGTCTGGGCAAAGTTGCCTACCCCATCCGTCCTCACCTCCTACGCCTGGGGCAGGAAGGGAAAGCAGACGGAACATGCCAGTGGGGCGAAGGGGAGGGACTCTGCTCCCTGGCTCTGCCCCCCGCCCCAGCCCCGGGTCTGCCCACCCAAGTCGGAGTCGAAGCTGTCCACTGGTCTCTTGGGCCTCCTTGGCTCAAGATGTAGCTGGTTCAAAGGCCCCCAATTTCAGCACCTTCGGAGGAGAAAGGCCCCCAGATGTGAATCTGGAATCCATCTGGCTGGCATTCGGGAGGGGGCTGCCATCTGTTGCCCCGTCGTCCCCCTCCCCTAGCTCAGTCCTGGGAAGGGGGAGGGCGGGAAGCGCCTTGGGCAGCCCCAGACAGAGTGTTGGGCTGGGGAGAGTCTTCTCTTGCCTTGCGAGGTGAGTGGGCAAGCTGGAGGGGCAGCCTGAGCCCTGAGGCTGAGACACAACTTGGCTACGACCCCACCCCAGAGGCTGAAGGCGCGAGGGCAGGTACTGGTGCATCAGGCTTTGCAGAGATTCGAGAAATCTCAAACGGGACCCGTTGACAGTGGGCATTAAGGGACAGACAAGCTAAGACGGGGCTGTCGGAGCACTTTCTCCTCATCCCTCTGATCCCCTCTGGCGGGGGTCGGGGGGGGGGGGCGGACAGCGGGATGAAATCCAGATGCGGCCATGTCCACCGGCATTCCAACCCGCTAAGCCCTTGGCGAGTCCTGACAGCCATTTCCGGAATGGGAGCTGTCAGACTCGGGGGTGGAAAGAGGGAGCAGGTTACTCCTACATCCAAATTTCACTGGAACAAGGGGGTGGGGGGGTGTCCTTCTGCCCCAAGGCTGAGTGAGTCACCATGTTGACACCTGAAATGTATATGCCAGAAAGTACAATGCACCGGAGGGGGGGGGGGGGGTGACCAAACCATAATCCCATTCCGTTTCCTGAACTGTTCCCTCTGTTCCAAGCTGACACTTAACCCTTCAGAGACCAGAGAAGGGAAGAGGGGCAGGGATAAACACAGCCCTCGGGGGCACCCTCTTCCTTCAGGATGGCTGGGGAAGTAGGACGGGATCTGGGAGGCATGCGTGACCGCCTCGGGAGGGAGAGCCTAGCCCTCCCCCGGCCACCACCTCTCTTTGCTCTCACCGCACCCCTGACTTAGTCCCCCCACCGGCTGGTCCAGACTTGCCCGTGAATGGTGCTGCCCGCCTGCCTGCTGCCCGCTGCTAAAACTCCCTCCCTGCTCTGCCCTGTGCCTGACACCACTTGCCTGTCTCCTGGCCGAGGGCAATCGCCCCCGGAATCGCGATGTTCTGCGCCCCCCCTCCCCGCCCCCTCCACGCCCCCTCCCAACCCCAGTGCGTGAAGCTTCACACACATACCTGGCCTCAGCCCATGTTTAACCACCCTCCCCGCCGTCGCCGTGAGCCCCCTGAGCCAGGGATGACGGGATGTGGAAGGCAGGCACGCTCCCCACAAGCACGGTGCCCCACTATCCCCCCCAATTGACTGGGGGCTGACTGAAGGCAGGGGCTGTGCCGCCTCCCCCAGAATGGGCAGCCTCCGGGGAATTAAATGCCGGAACCGAGTCTACCTCATCGGAATGGGGCAAAGGCTGTTTCTCCCCCATGACACCTGGGGCTCCCCGAAGGAGGCACTAGGTTGCCTGCTCAGAGTGAGAGCGCCCAAAGGGAAGTAGCTAACGGGGTGCCCAGCCACAGGGCGATGGACAGAAAGTAAAGGCACCGTCAACCTCTCCCTGCAGTAGAAAAGCCCACTCGTCTCCCCCGAGATGGATGTCACCAACGAGAAACCAAAACGGATCTGCCCTGGCTGCTGCAGGGCTTCCTCCTTGGGTCCCAGGAGCTGCTTCATCTCCAGGGGGCGCCATGTCTGACGAAGGTGGGTGCGCCCGGTTCCCATCCGCCCTGGAGACCGCAGCCCTCCACAGGCGCTCTTGTCTCGCCCTTGGGCTCCTGCGCCCTTGACCTGCTTCCGCTGCCCCCCACCACCTCCTTAGTGCTCCGTTAGGGTTCCAGCGTCATCCTTGGCCTAGCGGTCGCAATGACGGTTGACCCCTCCCCCAGACATCACAAGTTACAGTGGGCCAGCCACCCTCCCTAACCCACAACGTCCCCGGAAGCTGTATGACCGAGGAGGAAACAGAGGTCCAGAGACAAGGGCGGCCTCCCTACCATCATTCTGAGGGTGACGGGGCAGGTTCCATCCCAGGTCCCCAGCGCCATAAACCACTCTGGACCTAGACCAGGCCTCAGAGCCAAAGGGCCCCACCTCCTGAGAGTCCTCAAGCGCCTTTTCCAGGCCAGGACCACACATGTCCTGCACTGTGCTCTGGCCCAGAGGCCACCTTTGAGTTGCTTACTTGCTGCCCGTCCAACCCCACAGATGAATAAGCCGCGGAAACAGAGTTCCAGTGTAGTAGCTGCCGCGGGGGTGCGGGGGGGATGGGGGTGGGGGTAGGAGGAGGGCTTTCTAAACACTGAGCCCAGGGGCACCTGGGTGGCTCAGTCGGTTAAGCATCCGACTCCGGCTCAGGTCATGATCTCACGGTCAGTGAGTTCGAACCCCGTATCAGGCTCTGTGCTGACAGCTCAGAGTCTGGAGCCTGCCTGAGATTCTGTGTCTCCCACTCTCTGCCCCTCCCCCGCTCACTCTCTGTGTCTTTATAAAACATAAAGAAATATTAAAATAAACACTCAGCCCAAGGAAGGAAATAGCGTGAGAGGGTCCTTTGGGCCTGGGGTTTCAGAGAGGGTGGCGGCTGGGGTCAAGGCCACTGAGCTCCGCCCCCGCCCCGGGCCGCCAGGCCCGACCCATCTCGACCCCCAGGGGGCGCCCTTGCCCGCGGCGCGCTCACCCTCGCACTCGGCGTCGGCCCAGCGCGTGCACTCGCGCAGCTGGCGCTCAGTGTCCTCGCACACGGTGCAGGGCAGGCACGGGTCCACGTGGTTGGCCTCGTCGGAGTACGTGCCGTCGGGACACTCCTCGCACACGGTGTTCTGCCTGTCCTGGCACGAGAACACCAGGCCGGAGCCCGCCTCGCACACGCGGCACGCCTCGCAGCGGCCCGTCGTCTCGTCCTGGTAGTAGCCGTAGGCGCAGCGGCACACAGCGTCGTCGGCCTCCACGCACGGCGCCGACATGCTCTGCAGCCCCACGCACTCGGTGCACGGCTTGCACGGCTCCGTGGCGCTCACCACGTCCGAGAAGGTCACGCCTAGGGCAGATGGAAGGGCAGGGTAGGGGGGATGGAAGGGCGGGGGCGGGGAGGGACAGAAGTTCCGCACCTGCCCTCTGGGCACCTGGGGCGTGGGGGCTGGAGCCCCTCCCTCCCTCCCCCCTCCTCCCGCGGGGGGGGGACCCCTCACTGAGCCCCACCCTCCTCCTCGCGGGGGGGGGGGGTGGTCCGTGAAAGCTCCAGGCAGCGGACCAGGAAGGGGGCAGGGGGCAGGGGGCCCGGAAGCACGGACCCTGAGGCTTCGCAGGGTTACCCGGAGCTGGTAAATTTCTTGGCCGATTTCCCTTAGAGAGAGAGTTCCCAGCCCTGTGCCTTTATTCCCAGCATGATTAAGGAATAATCTGAGCGTGGTTCCCACCCAGCCCTCCCCGCGGGCCAGAGCCGGACTGTGAACGCAGGCCAGGCACCGGCGGGCCTCAGCTGCCCTTCCGTCCCTCTGCGCGCAGGTGGGGGCGCAGGTGGGGCCTGGCGAGGGTTAGACCCGCGGCATTTCCCACCCGTGGCGCTACCCCCACGCTGCTTCAGGGCTTGGCTCTCGAGGGTGGGGATGGCCTTCCTGACAAGGCAACAATAGGAGGGATTGAAGCTAGAAAGCAAGAAGGACTTGCCCACACAGTCCTCTGCCCTTCCCAGTGGCACACAGGAGAGATTTCCAGGCTCACTCCTGACTCACGCTCTCTGAATGGATGGGAGCTCTAACCTAAGGAGGGGAGGGACGCCAGGGGATGCCGGGGTCCTTGCCTCTGTGCGCCAGGAGGGGCAAGGCCCAGAGCCAGATCTTCTTCACCCCTGCCAGCCCTGGTGCAGAACTCCGTGCCAGTCCGAATCCAAGAGGATTCATCCTTGCTTCAAGAGCTGAAGGAGCAGAATTTAGGAGCCTCGAACCAGGGAAGGAGGGAGTGTTCAGAATGCGGAAGCCGGAAGTAAAGACCAGGCTTTCCCCACTGGAGGGAAATCCACACCTGCAATTCTGACCTTCACCTTCACCTTCTCTAAAGGAACGCAGAGCCCAGATGGAGCACGGGGTCATGATCTTGGGCGTGGAGGTGGGGACGCAGAAGCAAAGAAAGAAAAGCAGAGAGCAATGAAAGGGAAAGAAACTGGGGTGTGGGGGGGGACCAGACAGAGCTGGGTCTGAAAGGAGACCAGTGTCAAGTCCGTTCTGGCAGAGGAACGCCAGTGTTCCTCTTCCCAGGGAGCGGGCAGACCTGGACCCCAAACCCGCGTCTGTCACTTATTGGCTGTGTGACTCCGGGTGTTTTACTTAACCTCTCCGTGCTTTTTTCTTTCTCTGTCAAATAGAGAGTAGTATCTCTGCTCACAGCGTTGTGGTGGTGAGGAACGTGTGAAATTCTACCCTAAAGCGCTAGACACCCAGCAGGGATCCCACGAAGGTTGGGCCCCCCTGGGCTGGGCAACGGGAACCCCGGTGAACTTCTGTAGCAGAGATATAGTCCGCAGAAGGGACTTCCAAACCTAAACAGTCAAGCGGGGTGTCCAGTTTGTGCCAACGGGAGGACCCTTATCTGGTTGGCGTGTGGCGGGCGGGTGGCTTTTAATCACACCGGAGGGGGAGGGGAAGGGGGGGCCTGCCCATGGGAAAATACAGAAAATGAGTAGCAGAAAACTCATGGGAAGGGGTTTTAGGGGGTGGGAAAAAATGTGGTCTTTTTTGGCAGAGAATGAAGGCAGGAGCTTAATGGGTTTCCTTGTGGAAACGTTTCGAGGATAGAGGGAAAGTCCGCTGGGGTCTCCATCCCATAAAGCGAGCTTATAAAAGCGGCCTGTTAACACAGGTGGGGCAGTGGCTGCGGGGGTTAGGGGGAGCAGATGGGAGGGACTACTCCTGCCGCCATCTCCTTGCTGGGCTCTGCTCCGGTCCCCCCCTGCCCGGAGATGCCAGAGCCTCCCTCTCCCAGGCGCCTCCCCCTACCTCCTGCTCTGACAGAAGGGAGTGGGGTCCCATCCTGGGAGACTTAGGGTCCAGGGAGGAGAGGCACTAGGCAGGGGTCTAGGAAATGGTGTTTGGGGAATACCAAAGAGTTGGCGTTGCCTGATAGGCTGTCTGTGTGTGTGTGTGTGTGTGTGTGTGTGTGTGTGTGTGTGTGTGGCGGTAGAGACTAGGCCAGTGGGTTCAGAGTCCCCCGTTTTTGTACCCTTGTTCCTATCATGACTGAAGAATAGTCTGAGGGCACCTCGGTGGCTCAGCTGGTTAAGCGTCCGACTCCTGATTTCAGCTCAGGTCATGGTCTCATGGTTTGTGAGAACGAGCCCTGGGCCAGAGTCCATGCGGACAGTACAGAAGAGCCTGCTGGGACTCTCTCTCCCTCTCTCTGCCTTCCTCTGCTCGCTCTCTCTCTCGAAATAAATACATTAAAAAAATTTTTTTAAATAATAATCTGGTATGGTTCCCACCGGCCCTCCAGGTGGGCGGTGAGTGCCGGGTAGAAGCCAGGACGTGAGAATCTAGGCAGCCAGGAAAGGTTTCTAGGCAGGAAGAGAGCACTGAGCCCGTGGCCTGAAGGCTGCAACTGAGGCGGGGGGTGGGGGGGGGAGTGGGGGGTGGGGGGGGAGGGGGTGGTGGTGGTGGTGCGTCCAGCACGGGCAGAGACTCCTGGCTCAAAAGCACCCAGAATTCAGACCCCAGACCTGCCATCCTTCAGAATCCCCTATCCAGCAGCCCTGGGAAACGGGGTTCTCTCCTCTCCCCAAGGAAATCCCAGGTAGGACAGGCCACCGCAGCCCTCTCCCCTCTGACACCAGCCCGCAGTGAGGAGGACATCCCGACAGCGACCCAGCCCCCATTCCTGCTACCTCTGGAAAGCTCTGCTTCCTGGGTCAGAGGCGGAGAACAGTTGGCCTGGAGCGGGGGGAAGGGTAGCCACACCTTGCCAGGATCCCCCAAGGTCAGTTTCCAGGGCAGCCAGGAGGCGATCCTCCCCCACTCCCCCCAAACCCGGAGAGGGTAAGTGACAGCCATTGATTTTGCTGGGGAGATGATATTTTTAGCTGGGCTTAGCAGCAGCTACTCCTCCCACCTGGCCGCATGCCTCTACCAGGCCACTCTGCCCTGGGGGCTGGGAAGGGGCACACCCTGGGGATCCCTCATCGGGTCCCCCTCCTCCCTCCGCATACTTCCCCCACCCATTCTCAGCTTCCCCCCTCGCCTCCTCTACTGGGTCAGACCCACGCTGGTGTCCATACAGAGGTGGGCAGAAGATCCTGCTGGGAGGCAGAACACTCCTGAGGCTTCTAGTGAGCATGCTCCTCCCGGCCCGAGGTGCCCTCCCGCCCCTCCCCCTCCCCGCCACCCCGCACTCACTGTCCAGGCAGGGCTCACACACGGTCTGGTTGACCCCGCAAGGCTGGGCGACTCCCTCTCCCAGGTTGCAGGCTTTACAGCACTCGCCGCTGTGGGTGTACAGGCCCGTGGGACAGGCCTCCTTGGCACCTCCAAGGGACACCTGCGGGGGGCGGGGGAGATCGGAAGGTCAGACTGGCAAGAGAAGGGAGAAGAGGGCGTCTTTCAAGGGTCACACACCCCCTCCTGAAGCCTTCTATTGGAACCACCTGGGCCAGGGGATGAGCTCACCCCGGAGGCATTAGGCACATCAAAGCTGGCGCGGAAAAAAAGGCAGAGTGGGGGACAGCGCGCCCCTGCAGGCTGCTGGGGGTGTGAGGCCAGAGCCCCGGATGCCGACTTTGTGCAGAGTTCATCTCGGGGTCACGGCAACTTCTGGAATCCCAGGGATGCACCACATGGGGAAGGCAGCGGCGGGCCTCTGGGCAGGTACAGGCTGCGGCTGGCACAGGGCTCCCGGCCAGCGGGGCAACCGGAAGCTAACATCTAGCCTGAAGGCCGCACACCTGCACGCCACCTACCCAGAGGGGAGCCTTTTCCTAACAAAGCTGGCAGGGCCTTCATTCTCCCTTTCCACAGACTAAATATTACACGGGAGGTGTCTGGACCCAAGAACAGAAGGCAGAGGGGGTAGGGTCTTGGGTTCGAATCCCGACTCTGCCCTGGAGTTCTGACCATCTCCGCCTTCCCTCCCCGAGTCTTCACCTCTTCTCACCGGTGGCGATAGAGACCACTCGGGGCCAGAACAGAGAACTGGGGGGGGGGGGGCGGGGGGGCCACTTGGCAAGAGTCAGGCGCCAAGAAGGGAGAAAGAGCTGCCTGTTATCAATGATGAAAACGTGCCTGCTCTCACCACCCAGCCGCCCTGCTTCACGAGGTTTTATTTCCAGCCACCAGCCCTCCCCTCTCCCTGCCCCCCCCCCCAGGCAGCCAGTGGGAACAGCGCTGGGACCGGAGGAAAGGGGAATCAGATTCCTGCCAAGGAGGCTTCTTTGCTCTTTGCTCATGGATGGAACGATTTAGCACCAGATTCCCTGGGGGAGGGGGAGGGGGTAGTGCTGGCCACTTGCTTTATGTTTCTACTCCTTAAAAAAAAATTCTTCGTGTCTAATAAAACTCCAAAGCCTGTTTCCCTGGCCGCAGACCACGCAGCTCTCATTCGATGCCAAGAGGAAGCATGGGCTCCGGGGTCATGGGACTAGAGGGGAGTGCTCAAGGTCATTTTGGATAGTCCCTCTGCTTCCACGCTGGCCAGCTCATAGCCAAGAATACCCCCTTTCCCTCCAGCCCTTGAAAGAGACATTCTGAGGTCTAGCGGGCGCCTGGGTGGCTCAGTGGGCTGAGGGTCCAGCTCTTGCTTTCCGCTCAGGTCGTGATCTCACAGTTCATGAGTTCGAGTTCTTCCTCGGGCTCCGCGCTGACAATGCGGAGCCTGCTGGGAATTCTCTCTCTCTCCCTCTCTCTCTCTACCCCACCCCACTCGCTCTGTCTCAGAAAGAAAGAAATAAGCTTTCACAAAGAAAACACTCTGCGGTCTCACTAGGGTTTGGTGGAAGGAGGGGGAAGGACAGGTGGGATCGGCTCGTGGTCCTCAAGAGACCAGCAGGGAGGGTGCAGGCAGCACGGGAGTGGGGGGGCTTGGCTATTGCCACCATCCCCTCCCAGGTGGTAGGAACACAGATCGGGGAGCATCTGCAGACCAGAAGCCATGAGGGGTGGGGAGTGGGGGGAGTCCCAGATGCAGGCTTTCCCCCAGGAGGAGAGCCAGATTCCAGAACGGGCTGTTTGGGTTTCCTTTCATCCTGGAGGGCGCTGCTGAAATGTCACTTCTCCACGAAAGTGGCCCAATGGCCCCTCACCCGTCCCATTACAGTTCTCCCTGGTCACCGTGCTTGTCCGCAGAGTCCCCTGCTGAACTGAGGGCGGCGCTGTGGTTGCCCCGGCACCTGGCACATAGCAGCGACTCAACATGTATATTTATGGAATTCAAGACTGTGAAAATACAATATGACCTCAACGAACTAGAACTCCGGCGAGGGGTGGGGGGGGCGTGACTTTCTGGACAGCTGAGTTTCCCAACAGGTGAGGACTCCCCGCTCTGATCACCTAACGCTTTTCCTTTTCGCCACGATGGGTGTGCCCTTCTGACCCCAGAACACGCCTTCCCAGTTTCCCCGTGACTCGGGGGACTCGGTGCTTACACCAGGGATTATTCTAGGCTGCAGTACAGCGAAGCCCTTGTGTCTTTATCCCAAATCGCCCCGCTCTTGTCTCCGAGTCTTCTGTCAGCCTTTTTTTTTTTTTTTTTTTTTGAAGTGTTTCTGTCTCCCTCCTTCCTGTCGAGATATCAGTTGTCAATTTTTGCCGCCGCCAGAGTGGGACCTGAGCAGCCCCTCCCCCCCCACCCCAACTTATTCGATCTCATTGGGTCTGTAGAAAGCCTGCGACTAGCCTGGGTAGGGAGGTAGGAAATAGGAGTGTATGGGGCGCCTGGGGGGCTCAGTCGGTTAAGCGGCCGACTTCGGCTCAGGTCATGATCTCGCGGTCTGTGAGTTCGAGCCCCACGTCGGGCTCTGTGCTGATGTCTCAGAGCCTGGAGCCTGCTTTGGATTCTGTGTCTCCCCCTTTCTCTGCCCCTCCCCTGCTCACACTCTGTCTCTGTGTCTCTCAAAAATAAATAAACGTTAAAAAAATTAAAAAAAAGAAAATAGGAGTGTAGGTAGGCTCGGAACCAGGAGGGGCCGTTCTCCGAGGAAAAAGCATAAGCTGCGCTGCCTTCAGCGGTCTCCACTGCTCTGAATCCTGGCTCGTCACTTAGAGCCGGGTGATCTGAGACGGGTTTCAGTTTCTCTGGGCCTCAGTCCCTTCGTCTTCCGGTAGTGCTGACAGCACCTGCCTCATGACATTGCCGTAGGCATTAAGTGAAGAAGGTGTTTATACACTTGAAGATCCTTCTGTTTTGTTTTGGTTTTTTTTTTTTTCTTGCTTCTTTTGGGGGCTTTGGCTGGGCTCCATTTGGTCGCCGTCAGCAGAGAGCAGGGCCCGCCGAGGGGGTCTGTCGACGGCATTCGAGCAGCACGTACAAGCCCCTCTTCCTCGAGGCCTGTTCTCTCCCTGCTACAGCCTGCCATCCTCTCTCTTCTCCCAAGTCTTGCCTTCGGACTCCGGGCCCACGTAATTAGGACCCATGCGTCTCCCGTGCTTGTTTCATGTGCCCTATTCCAAAACACCCCGGATCCGCTACTTCACAGCGTGCTCTTCTCGAGCAAGTCTCAGTCTCTCTGAGCCCTCCGTTTCTCCCACCTCAAAGACTGGCTTCGTAGGATTTACGTAACATTTACGGTGGCCGTGAAAGTCACACGAAATAATGTATGCAGGTCCGTCCGGTGTACAGTAGGAGTTCGATAAATGTTGGTTACCAGAGAAGCGTCTTGGCTGAGGCCGGGCTGCTGAGCCGAAGTGGGAGGGAGAGTTGTAGTCGGGCCCAAAGAGAGGAAACTACCTAAGAGGAGGGGACGGAGTAGGCATGGAGAAAGACTTACCCACCAGGAAGAGTCTGAAGAGGGCTCGGGACCAAAGGAGGATGGGAATTGCTCCCCTTACAGATAACTCATTAATTAACAACTATTTACTGAGCATCGAACTAAGAGTTTCCAATGAGACATGGTCACTGACCCCCGGGGGGGAAGTCACAGTCCCTCGAGGGAGAGGAAATAGCACTCCAAACAGCGACACCAGAAGAAGCCAAGATGCTGAGGGGGAATGGCTTGAGGGACTGCCTTCGTCTCCTCTCTGACAGATGGGGAAACTGAGGCTCTCGGAGGCCATTCTGCTAAGCGGCTTGACCCATCGCCCGTGCCACCCCCTCGCCAGGTCCAGGGCGGGGCAATATTGCGAAGCAGGGAGGGATGACTAGGATTCAGGCTTCTTGCTACAAAATGATCACTTTCCCAACATGACAGACACATTTGCCCGGAGTCTACACTTTTTACATTTTTTCATCTCCAACTTAATGGAATGATTTCATCCCATTTTTTGAGAATGTTTTGCAATCTTTTTGCCCTCTCAGGGCTTTCAGGAAACTTAGGTGGACTCACCCTGAGATGAAGAGGCTTTTTTAAATGGTTTGGGGTTTTTTTGAATTGGACAAAATAGAAAACACTCTAAATAGTTGAAAGAATTTGAAACTATATGACTGCTTCCTATGATGAGCCCTAACCATTCACGACAGTTTCCGCGAAGGGGTCCTTAGGTGAACGGAGCGGAGCCGTGAATCAGCGCCATGGGGCCGGAGAATTTTCAAATATGGGGGAGGGTCTTTTGAGGTGGAAAACCCACCCAGGAGAGATACTGGCACACGGGCTCCACCCCTTTAGACAGAGGCTGAATTCAGGGTAGGAGACAAGGGTTAATTACTGAGGATGAAGCTGCATGAAGACTATGGGCGGAGGGGAGACCACGGCCCGGAGCAGGGGCTCAGTTCCAAATTTGTGGCGCCAAGGACATAGGACATAGATCTAATATTCGGGGCTAGTGATGGCTAAAGACCTCGAGTCCCTCCGTGATCTAGAAGGCTGGGGGATGGCGGTGGGGGGAGCCTGGCACTCGGAGGACAGAATAAACTCCAAGCCAAGCATCCCGGGTTGCAACAGGGGCGCCGCCCCTTACGAACTGGGGGAGCCTGGTTTCATGCCTGAAAGTCTGGGAGGTTCCACTCCCTCCACTGTATAATGGGAATAACTAGATTTACTCTGCGGGGATTCTTATAAGGATTAAATGACACAATAGAAATTACCCAGGGCGGTGCGTGGCACGAAGTGGGCGCTCGCCCAACTGTGCGATTCCCACCTCCCCACCACCCACCCCCAGGGCAGAATCTCGGCGCGTGAATGGACCCCGGCTGGTACAGGGGGGTGGGGACCCCTTCCATCCCGGAGCCGCCTCCCCCGCCCGGACGCTCCGGTCCTCCCATTTGCTGCCGTCGTTGCTTCCCTATTAGGCGCATTAGCCAGCCCGGCGGCTCCGGTTACAGACGTCTGAATGACAAAGTGCCTCCATTACCGAGCCGCCGGGACGCGCTCTGGTTTCAGCACTCCGTCGCCGCGGCCCAGGAAGACACTCGGGCCGCCGCGGTGCGCCGAGCCAGCCCAGAGCGAGCGGCCCGGGGCAAGGCGGAGGCCAGCGCCGCGCTCCGCGCCGGGTCCCCCTTCCCGAGCTCCCAGGCGCTCGGCGCACCTCTCCCCTCCTTCCCCGCCCCGCCCCCCTTCTCCACCCGGGCCGACGCTCTCTCCAGCCCTGGTCTGCAGCCCTCGCCCCTCTGAGCTCCGCACTCCTGGCCATCCCCGTCCCACCCACCCCCCACCCCCAATGCAAGGTGCATCTCTAACCCGCCGCGTTAGTCAGCAAACATGCCCACAGTCACTCCCAAATCTCCGGAGAAGCCACAGGTGCCGACGGCTGACAGGTGAAGGGGCTGAGCTTCGGCGATGGAGCCAGTGCCGAAGAGGGTCTCTGCCCACCCTGGCCCCCGCATTCCACCGCCCGCCCACCCTGGGGATGCTCTCGAGCCCGCCCCCCGCGGAGAAACGAGCTGGGCCGCCCACCCGCTTCCGAGGTATGGGAGAGTGCCGAGCTGGGAATCAGGCGAGAGACGGTCCGGCTGGCACGGGGCGGGGACGGGGTGGGGGGGGAGGTGGTTAACTTGCTTGAGAGATCTTGGCCAAGTCGTTTAAACTCTCAGAGCCTCTCAGTCTTCCTCCCTGTAAAATGGGGGCTTGGGATGCAGTGCTCGGATGAGAGATGGAGACCGCAGGGGAGCGAGGACACCTCTTCGGCTCCGTTCACCCGCCCGCACAGGCCGCATCTCCTGAATATCCCGGGACCACCAGGCGGACTTAGATGCTCAAGAGGACCCGCGGTCCTAGTTGGAGGCAGGATCCGAGGCACCCGAGCGCCTCCGTCGCGTTCGGTGCCCAGCGTCTTCCGCCGAAAGCCGGGCGGGGCACGGGCGGAACCCAGACCCGCCTGGGCGCGGGGGCCCCAGCGGACTGCGGGCGCGGCGCTCGGGTTGCTTAACTTGATGGGGTCGGAATGGGGGCGCGGCGCGCAGCCCCAGGCGCGCCCGAAGCTGCGGGTGGCGCGGCCGTCGCAGCTCAGCGCCCCCTGCGGGCCACCTCGGCTAGCGCGCCGCGGGGCTGCGCGCCGCGGGGACCTTCCCCGCCTTGCGAGTCCCAGCGCTCTGCACCCTGAGACTTGGCTGCGGCCAGACCGGATCGCACGATGTCGGCTGCATCCCTTTCGGTCCCGGGCGCCGCTTCAAACCGCGAAAAGAAGCGCGGCGGAGGAGCCCGCGGGACGTGGGGGCACCGGGAAACGGGGTCGCCCCGGCGAAGTGGGCGCTCCCCTTCCCGGCCTCGGATTTCCCAGCCGCATTTCCCAGACTGGGCGAGGCCGCGAGGAAGAGCACGCGACAGGCGCGGGAAACGTCCGTCCCTCGCTCTGTCTGCTCGTCCCACTGTCCCTCAGCGAGCAGGCGGGGCCCCGACCACTTCGGGGTCCGCTCGCCCTTCGTCCTCTGTCCATTTGCTTGCATCTCTCTGTCTCCCTCGCCGTCGTCCTCTTTCCGCCCTCCCTAACCCACTTCTCTCTCCGCAACCGACCCCCGCTCCCCGAAGCTCTCCCTCCCACGCCCCTCCCCCCTCATTGTCTGCCTGGCCCTCATTGTCCGATGCCCGGTCCCCTCTGCCTCCAGTCCCTCCAACCTCCTCCCCCATTGTTCTAGCGCCTCGTCTCCGGTTCCCCGCCCCAGCCCCGCTTGTCCCTCCTGTCTCCAATCCCCGTCCCATTCCTCTTCCTTCCGTCCCACGCCCCCCCAGAGATCAAGATGCTCAGGGGGGAAAGTCGCCTCGAGGTCCCAACATCCAAGCGTCCTCTTCAGAAGGACCCAGGCATCCGAGAGAGCCCCTCTCGGCTCTGCCGGACACACCCTCCGCGGTCACCTGGGGACCCGCATCTCCGCGCCTCTCTCTCCGGCATCTCTATCCTTGGCCTCAGGGTCGCCTCCGCGCTCTGAGAACCCTAGACGCTCCTCCGTGGATCCCGGAACCGGAGCTCCTCTCCCGCCATCCACCCCCAGCATCTGGGACCCCCGTCGCTCCGTCCGTTTTCCCCTCGGCGGAACCCGAGCCCACCGGGGTTCCCGTCCGGGGAGAGCGCGCCGGCTCCCCTCCGGCTAGCACTCACCCCCAGGAGCAGCAGCAGCGGCAGCAGCAGGCGCGGCCCGTCCATGGCGCGGCCCGCGGCACCTGCCCCCATCGCCCGCCTCCCGCGGCAGCGCTCGGCTTCCAGTGGAGTCGGCTCCGCGGACGGCTAGGGCTGCGCTGCGCTCCGGCGCCCGCCCCCCGGAGCTGGCCGCGGCTCCGCTCGCTCTGGCCACGGGCGGGAGGGGCCGCGAGAAGCCAGTGCGGCGGCCCCGCCTCCTCCCCGCCCGGCCCGCCCACCCCCGGAACCGCGCCCGCCCGCCCCGCCGCCTCCGGGAGGGGAGAGGAGGGGAAGGGAGGGCTTGCGGGGGAGCGGCGCGCCCGCGCGCGCCCCGCGGCCGCTTCTCCGCGCCCGGGCCCTCAGGGCCGCTCCCGACTCCGCCCCGGTACCCGGTGCCGGCTCCGCGCTGCTGCGTGTCGCTCCCGGAGGCCGCGGGCTCGGGGACCGGGGCATCCCCGCTGCGGCTCCCGTCCCTCTGGGCTGCGGACCCCGCAGGGGTTCACTCTCTAACCTGCCTGCCTCTGCCTCCAGCCTCAGCTGCTTCCCCCGGGCTCCGCTTCCCCACCCCGGCCCCGTTGTCCGCGAGAATGCCAACCGCCCGTCCCGCCCTCCCGTCTCCTGGTCCCTACCCGGTCCCTGCCTCTGCCCCTTCCCCGCGCGAAGGCCTAGGGGAAGGGGAGGGGAGGAGTAGCAGGTGGTCTGACCCCAACAGTGTGCGGCAGGGACATTCAAGGTGGAGTCCATCCTGATGGTTTTGGATCCTCAAAAGATGGGTTTGAAGGGGTAACAGGTGTGCGCATAAGAGCACAGGAGTACACACACTCCCCAGCTCACAGATATATGTGCTTATGCACGTGTCCACACCACCCCCACCACTCGTGCACGCCTGTGCATTCTACGCTTGCATGTGCACCTACACACTCATGCACAGGTGCACGCATTGACTCATGGTTGTAACATTCAACCACACATACTCACCTGCACGCTCACACACGCACGTGTACATGTAAGTTGCCACAGAAGCCCTCGCATGTACGGCCTTTCCAACAGGTGCTCACACATTCATGAACACGCACGCACACCCGTGTGCAAACACGCATGTATCTTCAGGAGACTGTGTTTCCATTTGCTTAGAAGCTCCCTGCAGGCGGGGACTTCGGTTTCTTATCTGAATGCCTGGTTCAATAAAGGCCGGTAGAAGGGTACACGAGGAAAAGGGGTTGGCAAGACTCACGTCCGCATACCACGGACCGTGTAGGCATCCCCAGGACCACACTCACCGGGCCCAGATACCACAGCAGGTGCCAATCACAGGCCCACGGCAACCCGGGGAGGGTGCCACCAGTCTTTGGATGGGAAGTACCCCACCTCAGTGCTTAACTCCCTGCCTGTCCCAGACACATTCCCAGACAAGGAGCCCATGGGACAGAGAGCTTGTAAGGAGCAAGTCTCCAAAGCCCATCCCCACCCCCTGATCTTGGCCATGTGTGGACCTCAGTTTTGACTTAGAAAAAAAAAAAATAGCACTGCCCTCCCACATTACAGGAAGAGGGGGACGGTCAAGTGCACTTGTGAAGAGAGCGTCTAGGCAGTTGGTAGGTGACTGCCTAGATCAGCAGAAGCGAGTTTCTTCATTCACGGCGAGGGGCGGGGTCTGCGCTGTGAGCATCTTCCCCGCGTATCCAACACCGGCCAGAGGACAGCCTCAGAAAGAGCGGGTGGGCAACACGGTGTCCTTGAGTGTGAGTGCGGGAGAGCCACCACCTCCATGGCTGGGTAAGAGGGGCCAGGCAGTCAGCCCACCGTCAGAAATCCTGGAGGAATCCCTCCTCCGCAGCGGGACCACCTCTCAACTGGCTCCTCCTCTCGCAGCTTTTACCGCCCTGCCTCCCCTTTCGGGGCGGAGTTCACGGAAGGCAGGAAGGGGCAACTAGTACTAACAGCAGCCTCGGGCTGCTTACTACCAAGGGTATCGGCAGCATGGCATTCATTTAAATACTCCTGTTATTAATTTATGACCCCGGTTACTATTATCGCTAAGGTTATCCATCTCGACACGATTTAATATGACCCACACTACCGTGGCTGGGCCTGGGTTATTAATAATTTCCATGGTCTTGATTATCGAAGCCCCGCTCGAACAATTACAAACAGCAATTGTTACTATCATTAGCCGTATTTCTATGATTAAGCCTGAGTGCAAGACCGCAATGTAGTGCCGAGAGCCGGTGGCAGGGAGGGGGGGAGTGGCTGCAAAGTGCGTAGGCGAAAGAGCACTGAACTGAGAGTCAGGTAGGCCTGGCTGTACACGCCGACACACCCTACCCCATCCCCACCACCACTCCCTGTGTCTTAGGCGGGTTATGCCATCTTTCTCAGCCTCAGTTTCCTCATCTATCAGGTGGGTTTTTTTTTTTTTTTTAATGTAGGCTCCATGCTGGAGCGGGGTGTGGAGCCCAACGCGGGGCTTGAACTCACAACCCTGAGATCAAGAACTGAGCTGAGATCAAGAGTCAGATGCTTAACCAATTGACCCACCCAGGTGCCCCTTGAGCGGGAATTTTTTAAAAAGCTCTGCGGGTAGGGGGGGTACGGGGGTGTCTCGGTAAGTTAAGCATCCGACTCTTGCTTTCGGCTCAGGTCGTGATCTCGTGGTTCATGAGATTAAGCCCTGCATCGGGCTCTGAGCTGAAGGCGCAGAGCCTGCTTGGGATTCTCTCTCTCCCTCTCTCTGCTTCTGCCCTGCTCGTGTTCTCTCTCCACCTCCCCCCTGTCTCAAAATGAATAAAAATGTTTTAAAAATCTGAAATGAGCTTGGGGAAGAACAAATGAGGTAACAGTATTCATCACAAGGAGAGACTTGATTTCATTTTACTCACTCGGCACGTGTTTATTGAGCACCTACTATGTGTCACACGCTGTTGGAAGCACCGGGGACACAGCCGTGAATAGCTGCTGTCCTTGTGGAGCTGGTGTTCCAGGTTCCAGGTATTTGACATGAAGTATTATTTTATAATGTGACACCTTGACTTGACCATGCTGTTGACACCCTGGCTGTGATCGGGATGTTTCTTTGCTGGGGCCATCACCATCACCACAACTGTCACCATCACGGCCTCCTATACCAACACCATCCCCGTACTCTGACCACCATCACCATGACACCAACACCACTACCAGAACCTGGACAACCACCACTGCCGCCACTACCACACCCGCAATCATCCCCATCGCTACTATGACAATGACACAATCGTCACCGCCGTCACCACCATCACCACCATCGTCATGACTGCCGGACCACGGCCATCAGCACCACCACCCAGCAGGGATTCCCATTCCTGATGAGCATGGGGTACTTGGGTCTGTCCCTTTGGCTTTGGGACAACATTGGAAGCCCTATGGCGCCACGACCTGCCTCAGCCTTACTCCCTAACGGTCGTGACTCCTGACCCCAAACACGAGTCTCCTTCAAAACTTTCTCCTCGACCAGCCCTCTGTTCGCTAATCCTTGGCACTTACAGCCATGGCTGGGGCATGGGGAGAGGGCTCTTAGGAGCCGACCAGCAAGTGAGATAAGACAGGCAGTGCCAAGGGGATAGGAGTTTTCACTGGAAGATCCCCCAGAACCCCTTCTCATTCCAGCTGCACACGTAGGGCCCTGCCCCCACCTCACACTCCGCAAGGCTCCCTGGACCTGAGAGCGACCCTGAGGTGCAAAGGTGGAGAATATCAGTGCAATTAATTTTTTTTATGTTTATTTATTTTTGAGAGAGACAGACAGAGTGGGAGCAGGCGAGGGGCAGAGAGCGAGGGAGACACAGAATCGGAAGCAGGCTCCAGGTCCTGAGCTGCCAGCACAGAGCCCAATGCGGGGCTCGAACTCATGAGCCGTGAGATCATAACCCGAGCCGAAGTCGGACGCTCAACCGACTGAGCCCCCCCCGGCGCCCCGGTATCAGTACAATTCTACATGGAGCTGGGAGCGGCAGCGGGGGGGTCAAGCTGCATCTTCAGGAGTCAACACAGGAGGGGTGCAGCCCTCCCCCATGCACCTGGCCACCCCTCTGTCGCCCCGCCCCTCTGGGAAGGCAAGCTCCTAATACACACTCCCTGTCCTCCCGTCCCGTTGGGACCCCTCACCTCAGGCCCCCTGAAAGACAGTCCTCACAGCTCCCTGTGCCCATCCCCGACAGTCCCTGGGGGACCTAGCGGGAGGCCCCAGCCAGCCACCCATTGAGATGTCCCCTGGGCGGGGAGAGCCACAACTTCTCTCCTTGAATCCTGTGTTCCCAGGAAGGAGGTGCTGAGATTGACATTTTACAGAGAAGAGATGGAGGCTTGAAGGGGGGTAAGCCACTTGCCCGAGGAACACCCCCCCATCCCCGCCGGCAGGAAGGTTTCCTCCCTGCACTCCTCCCAGTCGCTTCACCCTCGTTGGGGTGTGGGCAGAATAGAATCTGCCTCTCCGTGCTACCACTCCGGTGCCCCTCCTGACACGCATTCATAGAATCTGGGCTCGGGGGCCCAGGTGGGGTGCGTGGAGGTAAGCCTGGGGATGCTCTCTGTCTTTTGAGCGGAGGCATGATTTTCAAGCTCTCTCTTGCTTTGAGGGAATCACCTCCCCTTCCTACCCCCCCGCCCCCTCCCTGTTCCAAAATCCAGCCAGAGAAGGGGTGAAGGGAGATGGGCAAGAAGACAACAGTTTCTGCGGGGGAGGGGAGGGGGGAGGAGGCGCCCGGCCTCCCCCCAGCTGCATCCCATCTGCCCTGGGCAGGCGGCCAGGCAAGGTAAGTGAAACCCGCTGCCCCCCATTACGAGCTGGCTCGGTGGTGGCTTTGAAGCGTGATGCGTGATGCGGTGATTACCTCTGAACTGACTCCTTCTGGGCCGCGAGGGGGCCCTGACCAATGAGGGGGAAGGGGGGGCCCTGGTTTGGGTCAGCGCGGTCTGATTCCGGCATCTGTGGTGCGACGGGTGGGCGAGATTCGCCAGCTTGGGAGTCCAGTTAGGCTAACTGGAGCGTCAAAGCTGGCCGGTGCACGGCGCCCTCCCTCACCTCCCGCCCCAGCCTCAGAGGCCTGCGCCCCCTTCCTGCCTCCACTCCATCCTGCGAGGGCCCCCCCGCCTGACCCACAGACATCGGCCGCTCCCACTCAGAGCCCTTGCATGGATTACGCTTCCTTGAGAATTGTCTTCTCTCTTCCTTTGACCCAACGGCGGCCTTGGTTGAAACTTCTACCTTCCCGTCTGTGGTCTTGTCCTTCAAAAGCCGCCCTCTCTCCTGTGCCCTGTTCTGCATTCATATCTCCTGACAAGGAACCGAAGATCTGATTGATTCATCAGACATCATACGCACTAGGGACTTCATTCCCCCAGACTTTGTGGCTTGGAGAAGGGGTGCCCCAAAAGGGTGATGCTCTACCCGAGTGCTGGGGCGGAGCGTTCCGGGCCTGGTGGGAAGGGCGCAGGGGAGAGATTCGGGTACCCCGAGCCTCAGGGAGGCGGTCTGTTTTGCTAACTCCAGGGCCCAAGCCTCCCTGGCTGGAGCAGGGTGAAGCCAGCAGGTGGGAAGATAGGCGGATGGGGCATCACAAGACCCAGGTCCCCACCTACCATCATTTGCTGGTGCCCCGGGGCCAGTCCCCGCCCCCAACCCCTCCCCTCAGCCTCAGTTTCCTCATCTGTAAAGGAGTCAATGTGGTGTTGAGTGAAGGCGCTCTGAAAGGCAAGGGGGCTTGTGAGATGTCAATGACTCTCATTCTGTTCGCAGCTGCTGCTGCTGCTGCTGCTGCTGGTGGCTTCGGGCCTGCAGGCCGGGGACCGGATGAGGGCTGAGATGACATTTCGGCACCGGAGACCCAGGCTCCGGGGCCTTCCTGCTGCAGATAAGAGCCAGAGCTGTGACAGGGCCTTGGGCTCTGCACAATTCCCACGGGAATCACTGGGGGAGGCGAGATCCCAGGCTGAAGCTTATCTTCTCTCTGGCGCGTCTGGGAAGTGGGGTCAAGTGCAATTGTCTGGGTTGGTTTCCAGCAGGGGAGGGTAAAGGGCATGGATGCACAGTCTGGCAAGTCTCTCGGTCAAGGGAAGACCCCCAAGAGGGCCCAGGAACGGGGAGGAGCTGAAGGAGGAGCATCCGTTCCCCGTCCCACTCTTCCAAGATTAGGGGGGGCCCCCAGCCGAGACGCGGCTGAACATATAAGAACGGAGGGCCCCGGGCTGCCAGCTCTCCCTACACCCTCCTCTTCTCTCGGTCCCATCAACTGGCCACGAGTGCCCCCTCCGAGGAAAGAGAAGAGGCCGCCCTGCCCTGGGGATAGCTCCAGTCTGAGGCAAGAGACAGAGCCCCCCACCCCCGCAAGTCCCCCTTCTCTGAGGAGAGAGACAGGGTCTCTAGGCTGCAGTCTGCTCTCCCAAGGCTGCGGAGAGGGGGGTCTGGGACACGGAGAGGAGCTTCAGTGCCGCTTCCCACTCCTGTGCTGGGCTGGAGGGGAGTGGGGAGGGGGGAGGGCGGGAGCAACTCATGGTCTTAGGGATCCCCGGTGAGGGGCTCCCCAGTCAAACAGTGAGTCACAGCTGGAGCAGGAGCACAAGAGCACTCCCAGTCACGCACTCCAGGCCAGGACTCGGATCTCAGGAGCGGAAGCCACCCCCAGAGGCCATCTCCAATTGGGGAAACTGAGGCCCCGAGAGATGCGCCCGGCATATTCTAAGGCACTCAGTGGGCCCACTGCAAAGAAGGGGATTGCTGACCCGATTCGGCAGTTTCAGCCGAAGAAGGCAGGAGGCCAGGGTCGCGCCCTCAGCTTGCCCCTACTTCTGTGACCTGAGACCACTCACCGGGTCTCCCCAGGCCTGTCCCCCCCCTGCCATGAGAGCAAAGTGGTCCTTCCCAGACCGCCCCTGGGGAGTCTGAGGCCAGGTTCCTGTCCACCCCCAGCCTGGTCCAGCCCTGAGGAGGGGGGGGCCCGGAGGAGGGGAGGCAGGTGCGCGCGGCGGGGGGGGGGGGGGGGGGGGGCGGCACCTCCTGGAGGAGCCAGCGGGTGGAGGGAAGTGCTGAGTCGGCACTCAGAGCCTCCGCCACCTCCGCTCCTGTTCCATTATTCATCCCTGTAAGAGGCTCTCCCTCCTCCTTTCGGACCCAGGCCCGCTCTCCAGAAATGCCTTTGCCCACCCCACCCCCCAGCGTCCCCCCTCAGCTGGAAACTCTTAAGCAAAAAGGTCGTCAAGATGATTAAATGCGAACAGATTTTCAGCTCTTTTTTCCACTTTAATTAAAAATGGGCTCTCCGTTCAGAGGAAGCCGGAGACAGAACGGCAGCTCCCCGAAGGCCCCTAAGCTGCAAAAGTGAGGAAAAAACACTCAGAGACGCCCGAAGGTTGGCCTGCGGTGGCCTGGGGTCAGAGGCCGGCCCCCCTCCGCCACCACGCGCCCACAGGCCCTGCCCGCAGGGGGCAGCAGGGGCCTGGACCGGAGCAGGGACACAGGCGGGTGGGTCAAAAAGCAGATGAGCTCCCCAGATCTAGGGTGGGGGGTGGGCTGGGAAGCCGAAGGGGCTCCGTTCCCACCAACCCTCACTGTTGGGGAGTCCCCGGGTCTGGGGTGAGGACACGCCCTCAAGGAGGGGCGGGGGTAGAAAATGAGAATGGGTGAGTAGCTTCCAAACGACCTAGGCGCAAGCGCAGCAGCGACCCAGCGAACCGTCCAGAAGGAACAATGGTGTGCGCGCGGGAGGGCAGCGGACAGTGGTAGGAAGGTTCCCGGAAGGGGAGCTCGACCAGGAGACAGGGCGTCGTGTTGAGATGGGGAAATGGAGAGCAGGGAGAAGCCCGCAGGAGAAGAAGAACTCAACCCTTCGCTCTCGCGCGCTCGCGCGCTCTCGCTCGCGCGCGCTCGCTCCTAGCAGGGATCAGGGGCTGGAGAGAAGGGAAGGAGTGGCAGAGGAAGGGATTTGGTGGGGACACCTGAGAACATCCGCAGGGGAGGAGGCAGGCGCGCGGGGGGAGCTGGCACAGGCTTCGGAACGACAGGAGCCCACAGCCCTCCTCGGTCACCGGTCCCATTTCCGGTCTGGCCCCGGCCCCTGGCAAGCCCTGGAGCAGAGCTCCCCTCCGAGAGAGGACGGTTGCATTTGAAGTTCCTCTCGTGTTCCAGACCGCCTCTGCGCTCCAGAGGCCAGGCTGCAGAAGTAGCCGCCAGGCCCGGAGACAGAGGCCTCCCACCGCTTCCGGGACCTGTGCGGCTGGGTGGTCCCCCCTGCCCCCCACTCAGGGGACAGCGGTGGGTCCTTATCCCGGAGAAGAAAAGCGGTCTCTTCCTGGTGAACCGCCCTGGTGTCAAGGGGTGGGAGGGAGCCCAGAACCCAACCCACTGCCCAGCGCTGATGAGAGGGTCACAGCCGGGGTGCTTCAGAGTCGGCTCCCCCTGTCTTTGCGACCAGCCCCCTGCCTCCGCTGAGAATCGCACCTGGCAAAGTTAGGGGAGCAGGAGCAGGGACAACCACCAACTCAGCAAAGGCTCCCCCGGGGAGGTCGCGGGCATGCCACGCCATGCCCAAGGAGGGGAACTTCCCAGGGCAGGGAGGGGAGGACATTCTGAGCAGAGGGTATGGGGGGGTGACAGGGAGCAATCAGCATGGGGGTGTGTAAGGGATGGGGGAGCAAGTGGGCCGAGACGGAGCTGCCCACACGTGTCGCAGCACTCTGAAGTCCCCTTTCCACTGTTAGGGACAGACCATTCTATCTGGTTGAAATGCCCATCCTGCCCCCACCCCCGGGGCGGGGGGCAGGTGCAGTTGGCAGGATCACGGTCCAAACCTCCTACTTCTCCAGAACTCTTCCTAATCCACCCTTTCTGTCCTTCCAAACCAGGCGGCTGGAGAATGGCTGTCTCTGGTTCCATCTGGTGCCCTTGTCCCCCCCACCTCACTTCACCCTCCCTGCCTGCTTTGGTACAATGGGCATCTATGCCCAGACCTTGGGCTGAGCGTTCCATGGGCTACCCTGTAGAAGGCCACCCAGACCCTCAGCCTGGAAGGACACGTGGCCAGGAAGGGGGGGCGGGGGCTGGCCTGATGCCAAGCGGACGGGACACCGGACACCTGGAACCCCAACAGCCTGAGCCCCCCCACCCCCCCCCCACTTCTCAGAAACAGCCATTCACCCAAGCAGCCCCGCCCCAGCTTTGGGCCTTGCCTCCTTCGTTCCAGTTTTAGAAAAACCAGGGACTCCACGGGAGGGAGTAGCCTATTTAGACAGAGCCCAAATGGAGCAGCGTGGGGAGGGGAGCAGACGGGGCGGGAAGCGTGTCTCTGTTGGCGGGCACCGCTCTGCCCGGAACTCGCTTTTCCTCCCCAGTGTTAATTATCAAAATTAACCGAACACTATAAATAACCCAACTCAGAGACTTGAAGAGCCTCACTTCTAATTAATTCATTTCCAATCAAGACACTTCCATGCCCCCCTACCCTACAATCTGAGAGATGGGGACCTCGCGGTGCAGCTTTTCAAATAACGAAGCCAACCGTCCCCTGGCTCCTGAGACGCGAGAGCTCCAAGAGCAAAGAGCGGAGGAAAAACACTCTGCTTTCTTGGAAGGGGGTAGCCTATAAATAACCCCATATTGGTGCATTTGATGGACGACGTTTGTGTCTAGATTGGCTTTTGTTGGGATGAGGAGACACGGAGGGTGGGGGGCGGGGTGGTGGAGACTTCCAACGGCCGCCTCCTTTACTGGGCCATAAATTTAAAGCAAGACTGTGAGCACCGTCCAAGGCCTCCGTGATGGCGAGAGCTGGGGAGACTGATCGATAGAGGAGGAGGAGGGGGGTGGGGAAGGGGGGAGAGAGAGAGAGAGAAAATGCAAGTCTAGGGTAAGGGCAGGGAAGGGGGGAAATGAGAGGGGGAGAGGATAAAGAAAGGAGGAAGAAAGGTAAGAAAGGGGTGGGGCAGGAAGCGGAAAGAGTGTAGAGAGGAGAAGGGGCGGGCGAGGCGTTTTCATCCCCACCTTGTAAGAGCCCCACTGACCTGCTCCAGGCTTGTGTCCTGTCGAGATCCCCTGTGTCTCTTATCCCCGGGCTGTTGGTGTCCTTCGTGGCCTGTGTGCCCCACCCAGGTCCCCCAGCAGCCTGGCCCCGACTCCTGGCTCCCTGCTGTAGGGGAAGGGACAGGCTGAGGGCAAGCAGGAGGGCTGCCCACGACCTTCCGGGACCCAGTGCCCTGCTGGACAGGCTGGGGGAGGGGGACAGGGGCGGGGCGGAGGGGACAGGAGGGGACAGACTGAGTCAGAGGAGGAGAGACTCAGAGAAGGAGAAAAAGGTGTCAAGTCAGAGAAGAGACGAGAGGACGGAGTAAAAAGCAGGGACCGCGAGACAGACAGAGGGAGGAACGGAGGAGGAAGGAGAGGGGAGCTGAGGCCTGGGCGGCCCGGGTGGGGAGCACTGTACTTCCCTCCTCTTGAGCCCCTGCTTCCCTACCTGCAAAATGGCCTTAAGGGCAGCCCTTTCCTCCCCCTGAGGTGGTTGTGAAGATAGAATGAGATGAAATATGCATGAAACTCGGGGCGCCTGGGTGGCTCAGTCGGTGAAGCATCCAACTTTGGCTCAGGTCATGATCTCATGGTTCGTGAGTTCGAGCCCCGCGTTGGGCTCTGGGCTGACAGCTCAGAGCCTGGAGCCTGCTTGGGATTCTGTCTCTCTTTGGTGCTCTGTCTCTCTCTCAAAAATAAATAAACATCTAAGAAAAATGTAAGTATGCACGAAGCTCTCACCCAGGGGTCTGGCACGAAACGAGTGCTCACCTCAAGATGGCGACCGTTCTTCTCCTCATGAGGCTGCAGTCATAACTCCTAGGGGTACTGGGAAAGAGGAGTCCTCTAGGAATGCTGGTGTCACCTTCCTGATCTCACCCCTGGTTGTGAGCGCCTCCCGGTGGACACACAGTCTACTCCCCCAGGCAAGTGGAGCTTTGGCCCAGCCACCCCGCTCCCCAGACTGGGGTCCAGAGAGCAGGGCTGTGGCCCGCGCCCCAGGCTGGGAGCTTGCTGGACTCTGTCTCCTCCCTCAGACTGGAAATGCCTCCCGGGACGCACCCCGGGCTTTCTCCTCCCCCCCCCCGCCCAGCGCCCTGCCCTGGTCCTTCACGGCCAGAGGGTTCCGTGTGGGGGGGCAGGTTGTTGACTGAGCGGCCACCTGTGGCACCCACGGCCTAGGGGGTTGACTTTGGCCGGCCTCTTTCCCCACCGCCGAGGCCTCCCCCGTCGGATGCGGCCACTCGCCCCACCTGGTCCTGCTCCTCCAGCTTCGACCCCCTCAACTCCAGCTGAGATGAAGGGATGGACCAGGTGGGGAGAGCGGCCCCTTTCCCACCTACATCCTGTCCCCGGGCCTCTCCTTTCCGCAAGCTGGGGAGGGGGCTGCTGGGAGCCAGCCCCCAGGCAATCTGGTCTCCATTAGCCCCTCCCTTCTCTGGTTCTCATTTACAGGGCACAGCCCCGGAGGCTTCGGAAACGTGTAATTTCCCTTCCCGGCAGCTTTTCTCTCCTTCCTCTGCCTTTTGAGGTCCCTCTACCATGCCTCGGAGGCCCCTCCTCTAGTGGACAGGCACTGGGGACATAGAGTCACTCAAGCTATATGCGGGGGCGGAGGGGCATCCTATGATGTGACCTTCAGTCTCAGCCCAACGCTGGACCTCAAGGAGCAGAATGCTGCTTTTCTTCCTAAATAAAAAACAACTCATGGACCGGGGCGGGGGGGGGGGGGGGGGGGGGAGCCGGGGCGCCTGGGTGGCTCCGTCTGTTAAGCGTCTGACTCTTGGTTTCGGCTCAGGTTATGTTCTCAGGTGGTGGGTTCGAGCCCCAGGTGGGGCTCGGCGCTGACTGCGCAGGGCCTGCTTGTGCTTCCTCTGCCCCTCCCCCGCTCGCTCTCGCCTCTCTCAAAGTAAATAAACTTAAAAAATTAACGTAAAATAAAATAATAACAAATAAATTAACTTGGGGGCGCCTGGATGGTGGAGCGTCTGACTTTTGGTTTCAGCGCGGGTCATGATCTCACGGTTCGTGGGTTCGAGCCCCGCGTCCAGCTGCACGCTGACCATGCAGAGCCTGCTTGGGATTCTCTGTCTCTCACTCTCGCTCTCTGCCCCTCCCTCCCTCGTGTGCACTCTCTGTCTCTCCAAAAGAAATAAAGAAACTGTAAAAAAAGAGTAACTCTCTCCTCACCCCTTCCTGCTGCTTGGGCCCCCTGTCCTCCCCTCCCCCACTTGCAGCCTGCACCCCAGAGTCCCAGGGGCAGGGGGTGAGGGGGTTGCTACAGACCAGGCCCTGTCTGTGCCTGGCACTGAGGGAGGCAGGCAGGAATACGTGAGCGGCATGAATGATCACGCTAACAAATGAACGACGACAGGGCAGCAGGGGCGGGGAAAGAACTCAGCCAGAGGAAAAAACCGAAGCCGAAGTTCATCACGCCTGGGTATTTCTCCAGCCTCATCACCGGCCCCCCCCCCCTACCCACTCACCGTGTCCCCCCTTCGGAACATCTCACTCCCTCCTACTCATCAGCACACCTTGGCATAGGAAATCACCTCTTCTGGGAAGCCCTCCATTTTATCCCAGTCCGAGTGACCCCCGCGCGGACCTCAGGCACCCTGCTTCCCTCCCGGCCACCGACACGCTGTGCCGTGGTGTTGGGGGGTGGCCTGCTCTTCTCCATCTGGGCACCGAGCCCCCTGGGGAGGGCAGTGGCTGTGTCTGCTTTCCATCTGGGTGTCCTCCTTGCCTGGCACAGGCCCGAGTAGCAAGGACGCAGTCACCGCAGGTGAATGAGTGCGCACACAAAGGAATGAAGGAAGGAAGGAGCAGATGAACTGACAGTAGCCTAAACACCGGCTAGCGGAGGGTCAGGGAGGTCAAAGGCATGCCCCTCTGTGAACTTTCAGTGGCTGCCAAACGTAATTAGGAAGCAAGGGGCAGCCCAGGGAGAGTAGTAAGTGGGCGAAAGAGGAATGGCAACGCTAAATTCAATAGGCCGTGTGCTCACGGGCCAGAAGGGAGCGATTGTATGTGTTTTTTCCTCTTTAAAAAATCCTCCTTTCATGTCGGATTATTATGTTTACAATTCACAGATGACTTTTTAAAGACTTTCTGATGCCGTCAGGGGCAGGAAGAAACCCCCAGATGAACAGGAGAGATTGTGGGCAGAGGGTTCTCCATGGCTCCCTTCTTGTGTCTCTGGCTCTTCACTGTCCCCAGCTGCTTGTCCAGGACTGGACGGTGGCCCGGCCTAGCCCGTAGCTACCAGGGGAGGAAAAGAGCCCCCTGCTTGCAGGGGAAGGTGACCACGGAGCCTAAACAGCCTTGATTAAGTGTCTAAATGGACAGGCCTGGGCAGTGCCCAGATGGAGTGTGGCTGACATCATCCCTGCCCTCTGGGGCTTCCAGGATGTTCCAAAGACACAGATGGGAACAGATAAGGATAGGCAGCCAGGAACAAAACTAAAACGGAAGGCTAAATCAGCCCCTGCGTGTACACACACTCGGATAAGGCGACCCTCTCTCTCTCCTCGCGACTCGGTGAACTCCTACTCACCCTTCAAGGCCCAAGTCATTTATCCCGTCGTTCACGTATTCATTCGTCACGGACATTTGTTGCCTAGCGCCACTTCGCCCTTTTTCGCTTATGGGAAACCCGCTCTCCCCAACTCTTTTGTAGGGAGAGGGTTACTTTCGTTCTATCTTCACCCCTCGGTCCACTGTGGGAATGGCCGTATGACCAGAGTCTGGTAAATTGGTATACACGCCGCCGCCATCATGCGATGGGCTCGAGGGTGAGCATGTCGCTAAATCCACCCAGCGAGAGTCAGCCTTGGGCTTCCTCCGGGACTACGGGGCAAGAAGCGCTTGCTTTGGGCGGAGGGTGCTGAGCCGCTCTAAGCCTTCTTACTGTCGCTCGGGGCGGAGTCTCAGAAGGAAAGCCTGACTTAGGCGGCCCGAGAGAAGCCAACACGAGAAGAAAACAGAGCCAAGAGGGGCTCGGCGACAACAGGTGGCACCTGCGCCTCACTTTGCCGGACTTCGCCCGACTCCAGGGGAAATTTCCATTCTGTTGAACGATATTCCCTCTCCCTTGTTTTTCCCTTAAGCTAGTTCACCATGACTTTCTGTCACTTACAACCCAAGAGCTGTTCACGAATGCATCTTTGATTTATCAAACACCGTGTTCCTGCTCTGTGCCAGGACCTGGGTGGTGGGATCCAAGGGGGACTAGGGCCCGGCCCCCTGCTGTCAAGGGGCTCAGAGTCGCCTGAGATGTTCCCGAGGCTGTCCCGCTGTGCTATGGCCGGCTTCCACAGACAGTGAGCTCCCTTCTCCCCTCTGCTCCCAGCGGTACGTTCGTACTCTTTATTCGACAAATATTCCGTGGCCACCGACTGCCTACCGGGCTCTGTGGTCCTTCCTGCCGTCCTATTGTCCTAGACTCAGTCTACATCTGTCCCCTGCCTCTGCCTCTTAAACTGTCAGCTCTTGGACAATGGGCGCCATGTGGGTGAATCCCCAGTGCCTAGGGCGGCGCCCGACCCCTGCTTCTTGCTTGCACTTGTTTTGAATGAACGAACGAGCGCTGGTCTCTCTGGTGTTTCTGTGTGTCGAGGCGGCGGGCAGCCGAGGAAAAGTACAACGTGGTATAGAGCCGATGGGCCTGGAGAGTTCTAGATCGAGAACAGCCGGCCCCCTGCTCTGCCCAATCCCATAAGCCTTCTTGCAGAAGCCTCCCACATAGTGGAACCCCAGGCATCCCTGTCTCTGTGCGAATGCTGGAAATTCTGCCCCGCCGCAGCCCCGCCCGTCCCCAGCTGTCCCCCTTGGCCGCTGCCTGCACCTGTGCGAGGTGTCCCTGCGGCCTCTCCCTCTGAGGCCCACCGGCCCATCTTTCACACAGCACTGGCTCGCCAGCACGGCGCTGGGGCCCCACGCGCTGCTGAGCTCTGCCTCACTCCACCTCCGGACGCCGCCCCTCCTTCCTTCTCCTCCTCGCACCCCTCTCCTCTGTTTTTCTCTCTCCCCCTTCCCTTCCCATCTCTCCCCTTGCCCTGCTCCTCCTCTGCGTCTCCAGCTCCCGGGCCTTCCCACTGGGCCGGTCTTCCCTGCCCATGTCTGCAGCTGGGTACATTTCTGTAAACAATTAAGTTTGTAATAGATTCAATTGTATTACATCCTTATTAGAAGCTTATAGCATTTGGGAAGAGGGACTCGGGCGGCTAAGAGGCTGATATTCTCCCTGACGGCTGAGTGCCTGGAAGTGGAGTGCTCCCATTTTCAAATTAACTGGAGCTTCGCATATTTCATTATCCCCCCACATTTCCACCCCCCCCCCGTCGGATCACCCAGCCTCTCTCTTTCCTTCCTCTCTGCTGGAGAGAGTCTCTCCCCCTCTACCTTTGTCCGGTCTCAGGAGACAGTCTCTGAGAGCAGGAAGGATGGGAGGCTAGACAGCAAGAAGGACTTCCCGCTGGGGCATGAAAAGACTCCTTAGAAAGGAGGGGAGCGGAGGAAGGTGAGAGAGACTCGATCAGTAGAAAACTGGTCGCGGGTGGGAGAAGAGGAGGCCGGCCCCCTCACCCCAACGCCGGGGCCCTGGGACCCACGGAGCAGCCGACGTGGGTCTCCAGCCCAAGACCCGGACGGGGAGTGGGAGAAAACAGCTGCACACATCTGGAAGATGCTTGCCCGGCTCCATCAGCCCAGGCACCAGCCGGCCGCGTTTGATGTTTGATCTTGCCCTCAGCCCAGGGAAGAAGCCAATGAGATGGCAGCGACCGCGCATGGAGCCACCCCCTGCCACCAGCTTGGCTCCCCTCCCCAGATCCCCTGACAGCCCAAACCGACTTCCAAGGCATACATGAAATGCCAGAAAACCAAACACTTGCCCCGCCCCCGCCCCCATCCCCACAGCCGTGGAGCCAAAACCAATTCCCCGTGAGTGTGGGGGGTGGGGTGCTGGAGCCTCCTACCCACCCGCACCCCTCCCCATGCCTTTCTTGTCTGTCCCAGGCCCTAGGAGAGAGGCTGAGCGCCAGACCACAGCCATGCCTCATTTTGGTTCTTTTTGCAGAGGGCAGGTAATTGATCGAGATTTTGGGGGGGCAGGGGGAGGGTAGGGGGAGGCAGGGAGGGAATGCTAAAACTTCTCTGGAAGAAGTGTTTGTGGGTAGCAAAAAAGAGCAGCAAACTGCCACTAAGTAGGACTGGAACGGATAGCAGGAAGTGCAAAGCAAATGTGCATTTATTGAGCGCCTGCTGCATGCATATATACAGAGGCGAATAAGATAGTCCACTGGGGGAGGCGGATATTCAAGCAGACATAGGCATGGCAACAAGGACAGTAAAGGCACCCATGACTGCTATGGATGGAAGGCATTCATTCTACCAGGCAGAGAAGCAGAGGGCTTCATGGAGGCAGAGACTCTTGAGCTGGGCTGAGGAGGGTGAAACAGGACGAGCCGGGCAGAGAGGAAGGGGAAGAGCCTGCCAGGCAACGAAGCAACACAGGCAAAGATTTGGGGGTGAGGGGGATGGGGGGGGACTCATGTAACCCCTGGACTGTAGCAAAGGCCGTGACGGCGTGTGCAGGGTGGGGCGGACAGGGAAAGTGTCGGGAAAGGCTCATACTCCCTAACCCTCCACATTTATACAGCTCTTAACAGTCTGCAGGGTGCTTTCCAAAGTCACGGTCTCACCACACCTTCACCGCAAGCAGCGGGGGGCAAGGATGTCCAGGAGAGAAACGAGGAACCCGAGGCCCAGAGAAGTCAGGGACTGACCGGAAGTTAATCTGCTGCTAGGGCTGCATCTGGACGGAGTAAGCCCAGTGAGGAGTCTCTCTTGTGAAAGACAGGGGTGGGGGGCGGGGCATCCAGACCGAAGCACCAAGTGGGCGTGGCCGCGGCAGAGAAGCAAGGGGGCAAGAATGCAGGGGCGGCCCAGGCAGTCTTCCCGGGTGGAGGGAGCCATGAGTTTGGTTGGGATGCAGAGGAGGGGTGGAGGCAGGGAGTACCAGTGTCAAATATTGAGGGCGGTGGCTGGGAGACAGGCTGAGCTCACCTGGCACGGGGGCGGTGGCTGGAACGGAGCCGAAGTGGGATGACAGCCGGTATGACAGCAAGGGAAGAGTCTGACGGCGCTCCTGAGGGACACCAGACACACTGGGCTGCCCAAGGGAGAGTGGTTATTAGGGTCGGCTTCAGAGACGGAAGGAGCCGGGTTCAAATCCCAGCTTCCCAGCTCTCTGGCACCCACCCCCTCAGAGTTGTGAGAATTAAATAGGTTCACACTTAACACACACACACACACACCCAGTACCTGGCGCGTGTGTTCATGATGGGGAACATGAAAGAGGGGAGAACGGTAGAGACGGAACTGTTGAGAAAATATTTGTTGAATAACTGTTATGTGCTAGAAGCTGTGTAAGAAGTTTCTACACAGGTCAGAGTTTTCCAGAGTTGCTGGGTTCTGAGACCCAGGGTCCCAGCTGATCGTTACGCTCACGCAAGTTCGGGAAACACTAACAGGGGCGAAGAGCTAAAGAAGGCTGGTTCTGACACTGGGCGATCCATGCCTCCCGGCGGCAAGACTGGGAGAGGGGGGCTCCGAGGCTCACAGATGAGGAGGGCAGCTGCTGGCGTGGCCCAAGCCAGAAGGAAAGGGGCTGTTAGGGTATATGAGTTAGCTATTGCTGCATAACAAAAGACCCCACAACTTACAGGCCAAAAACCATTTTGACCACGTATCATTTCATAAACTAACCCAGTTTCTGTGGGTTAGGAATTTGGGAGAAGTTTAGCTGGGTCGTTCTGGCTGAAGGTCTCTTGAAAGGTCACGGTCAGGGGTCATTTGGAGCTGCGGTCATCCGAAGGCGTGACCGGAGCCGGACGACCCACTTCCAAGATGGCGCCCTCACCTGCCTCTGGCTCGGTGCTTGAGTGTTCTCACCACCTGGGAGCTCATTTTCCCCAAAATAAGTGACCTAGGAGAGAATAAGGAGGAAGTGACATGACGTCACACTCTGCCATTTCTACAATATGCTAATGGTTCCACCCCTTGGTGGGAGGGGGCTCCGATCATGAAAACCAAGAGGAGAGGCTCACAGGGGACCACGTTGGAGGCCGGCGGCCACAGGAGGGCTGATCACCCCCCTTTCACAGCTGGAGAAAACCCGAGGCTCACCTAGAGTCACCCCAAAGCAGAGGCTCGACCCCCAGTGTTCCCCTACCCCCGTGTGAGCATGGTAGGAAGCCCAGCCGCCCTCCAGCTCCCGGAGAAGAATCCACGGATGGGAAAGCCTAGGTCTATGTGCCCGCAGCTGGGTGGAGGGGAGGGGTGACAGTCAGGCCTCCCAGGCCTGTGAAATAAATATTCTCACATGTTCGCCTCAGCAGAAATAAAGCTTCCAGCCGGGTGGGGGAGGGAGAGAGCTCGCTTCATCTAAACAAGCTTCTGCCCTAACGGGCTGTGTTTTCCATTTAAAACCACACTTGGGACGGCTGGGGAAATACGCGTGATCCTGGTGCAGGTTTCGGAAACTCAACTTGTTGGGTGTCTTGCCCCTTTCCTGGTGCCCCCCGAGAGCGGGCTCGTCCCACCCTCCACAGCCTTAGTGGCTCACTCGCGGGGTGGTCTCAGACCCCCGACTCACCCTCTCTGAGCCCCCAGGAGCTGGGGCGGCTGCCAAGTCTCTCCTGACATTGGAGCGACATCAGTCTTCACGTCCTGGTGTCAGTAGACTTTGGGGAAGAGCTGAGACCAGGGCCACCTCTCATTTCAAAAGGACCCGAGGGCAGGGTTGTGCCTCCCCCATTCAAACGGACAGGGCCAATGTGTCCCATGAAGCGGAAGCCCCCCCCCCCCGTATGGGGCCACGCCTCCTTCCTCAGCTGACAGTGGTGAGGGAGAGAAGGGGCTGGCAGCTAGAGCAAGATGGGGGTGATATAAGGTGCTTCTGGTGCTTTCCTCCATAGCCCTCTGCCTGGTTTCCTCTCCCGGTTAGCAGGGGAGACCTGGAGAAGACGCTCAGTAAGGAAATACAGCGAGGTAGAGCAGACAGTGGCCACGGTGACAGAGCGCAGGATGGTGTGACAGTCTCCACGCCATTCCCCGTTAGGAACATGCCCCGGCCCCTTGTGCATTGACCTCCGTCTCCCAACCCCAGCTACATGGACTTCACAAAAGGAAAGCTCACCGAACTGGAAGGGACCCTTGGCTTCCCTGTGCAAATGGAGAAACCGAGGCTCAGAGAAGGAACAACACTTGCCTCGGGGTGCCACCGAGTCGGCTACGGAGGCAAGGAGCCCTCCCTAGGTGCCAGCGCGAGGCAGAGGCAGCAGTGGCCACCATCGGGGTTAAAAGTCGCCACTTTCCTTCAGGAAGCCCAACCCTCCTGAGGAGAGAGAGAAGAGAAGAAGAAGCACGGGGGCACAGAAATCTTAGGGGACCCCCTTGGCGGGGCGGTGTCTAGGTGGGGTCTGTGGCGGAAGCCTGAAGAGGGCAGAGCCCCTGGAGGAAGGGGCAGGCAGGAGCAGCAGGAGGAAACCAGTGCCCTGGCTTTAGACAGGTAGAACGAACACTCCAGGCCTCAGTTTTTCCATCTGGAAAATGGGCGTGTGTTTTTCCAGTCAGGCCCCACTGCTCTGTGTAGCTCAGAGCCTTTCCCTGGAGACCCTGGCTTCTAAGCACTGAGGACATGAACTTGGCCTCCTCTCTCCTGACCGCTGACCTCCAGCTTCCTCTCTGGTGGGGTCAAGGGAAGGGAAATAAATCCTATATGACTAGAAGGTCACTTGAGAGCTCAGATTGCAGAGCGGATGGATACTAGGTTAGTGGGACTTCCTGGCCTAATGGGCAGTGACCCTGCTGGGCATAGCCACCCTCCGACCTCCCGCTGGGATGGGGAACCTCTCTCCAGACATAGCCTCCTTCTGCTCCTCCTCCCTGGGGCCGGGGGAGGCCGTGGTGTGGTGGAAGGTGCTAGACTCCCAGACACGGCCAGGATGCCCCTCCCGGCCAGCTTCGCAAACCCACAAGCCATTACAAAGCCACAGAGCCCTTTGGGGTGGGGGCGGGGAACCACCCTCCTGTGACTGCCCACCCCCTCCCCGCACCGCAGCTCTGACCCCAGATTCCTGCTAAGGGGAGGCAGTGGGGTGAGATGAGGTGGAGAGAGAGAAGGCGGCTGTGAGCAGGGTGGTGGAGAGGGCCAGCTGTCCAACTCCGGTGGGAGAACATGGGGAAGATAACATTTCCACACACAAAAGAAAAATATTCCATTAGAAAAAGCTGGTGGCCCGGCCTGCCCGGTGACTCCTTCATTTGACCCTCAGAATGCCAGCAGAGACCCAGACATCCCTGAGAGACAGCGGCTAGCTCAGGGAAGCCTCGGGAGACAGGACTCTCTGGGGGAGGACAGATTTTTTTTTTTAATGTTTATTTATTTTGAGACAGAGAGCCCGCAAGCAGGGGGGGGGAGAGGGAGGGGCAAAGAGAAGGGACCGAGGACCCGAAGCGGGCTCTGCACTGACAGCAGCGAGCCTGATGAGGGGCTCGACTCACTAATCGCAAGATCATGGCCTGAGCCACCCAGGCACCCCTTGGAGGACAGATTCGTAAGCACAGAAATGAGAATTTATTAGATAGTTTTAAGGGCAGAAGACAGATTGCCGTGATTAGTAGAGTGTTCCTGGGGGCTCTGATGGATGGAATGGTCAGGGAGGGCCTCTTTGAGGAGGTGACATTTCAGCTGACACCTGAAGGCCAAGAAGGAGCCAGCCACGTGCAGAACTGGGTCGAGGGGGAGGGGAGAACATTCTGGGCAGGAGGAACACGGGTGCGACGGCACTGAAGTGGGAATAACCCTGGATGATTTTGCGCCGGAGCAAGAAGGCCAGAGCGAGTGCGGTCAGAGAAGCAACCAGGGGCTAGATCGCACAGGGCCTCGTAAGGCAAAGCAAGAAGGTTGAGTTTTCTGTGAAATGTGATAGAAAACCACGAGAGAGTTTTGAGTAGGGGAGTGATGAGATCTGATTTATGTCTTTAAAAGATCCGGCTGCTGAATGGAGAATGGACTGGAGGTGCCAGCGCGGAGGCTGGGAGGGGAGACCAGACCCGGGCTGGCGGCAGCGTCCGGCCCACAGCCGCTGGCAGCCGCGAGGACAGACAGAAGAGCCCGATCGGATCCAGGATTGGGTTTCGAATTAGAGCCAACGGGCCCAGCCGACAACTGCATGTGGCGGAGGGTCAAAAGGAGGAGCGGAGATACCGCCCGGGCTTTTGGCTGCGGCAGCTGAGAGGCTGGTGGGGCCTCGCTGGGGACAGTTCTCCATTCAGCTCCTGCTGCAAGGCCAGGCCTCCCTCCGCGGAGGCTGCGGGACAGTTGCTCATTCATGGATTCCGGCAGGAGGTATTTCTAAGGCTTCAGCGGGCAGGCCCCTTCCAGTCCCCAGTCCTTGACCCTGAACTGCCCCTGCCCTGTTTCTGACAGTCAGGGCTGACAGCTGGTGGGCGTGGCCTCTTGGACAACCTCAGTCCAGATGTGGGGTAGACATTAGGGCCCTTGGAGAGCTTGGAAAAAAAAAAAAAACTCTCTGTGCAGTGACATGCTCTGGCAGAGATGGTATCCCTGTGGCTGGGAAGGCAGGCACCAGTGTACACTTTTTGTCATGGAGGATTATAATGAATGAAAAGACAATTCTCGCAGGGATCTTGGATGCCTGGACCAAGTCACTGCCAGAGGTAGCTTCCCAAGGGTGCCCATTTCTGGGCATAATTTTTGTCTAAAGGTCCTAAGATGCGGAGGCTCGGACTGGTTAAGCGACTTGCCATAGGTCATATAGAATTTCTCAAAGCCTCTGCTATCTTTAGTCTTCTTCTGGGCAGCCTAAGAGGAAGTTTCAGAGTAAGGACTATGCCACAGATCTCTGCTCGCAGTCACCAGACTCATCTCACGATTCTCTGCGCCCTTTGAGACCGGCCCTCCCTCACCTGCCTCCACCTGTCTTTTCTCCTGTCCCCAAAGTTCCTCCCACTACCCTCGGCATCCTCTCGCCCTTTTTAGAAAACCACCCCTCACGGCTCACACCTGCCTCAATACCCCGCGTGGCTCCCTAAGACCCAGGCCGAGTGCCCAGTGCCCTCCGATGCCCCTCGGTGGCTGGGGTGGGGTCGGAAGCATCAGCGGGCAGCTCGGTGCCGGTGCCGGCGCGCCCTCCCCCCCCCCACCTCGGAGCCCCAGTCTGTCAGCGGTGATGGATGCCGGGCAGCGGTCCCTTGGAACGGATCCTGGGTCTAAAAGCCTCACGCAGCCATTCTGCGCGGGAGGCGGGGGAGGGACACGGGGGTCCCCTAGAGCCCGGCTCCCTGCCATGAATCAGGCGGCCGGCAGAGCCAATTAGCGCAGACAAGAGCCCAGCGATGAATCACGAGCCCATTAGGCGGACCGGCTCGCCCCGCCCCCCACCCACCCAAGTGGGGTCTGGCCCGGAGGGCGGGTGGGGGGGGGTCCTTCCTCCCTCCGGACGGGCCTCCTCCTCCCCAGAGCTCCTCTCTCTCCGAACCCGCTAAGACCCTCACGTCGTGGAAGCCGTGGCGGAGGGGGGGTGGTGGGGGACGGGGGAGCAGGATCGCACGCCGGATATTTGCATGTCATTTGCATGGCACCAGGGCATTGGACGCTCCCAGACGCGCCCCCTCCGCCCCACCAGCTCACCAGGTCAGACCTGAGAAAAGAACTTGAACCCCCAGTCTGGCTGACTCCAGGGCCCGAGCCGATAGCCTCTGAGCTACATGACTCTGATTCTGTCCCCGAAGTTAGCCTCATTTATACAACTGCCTAGTTGACACCGCCAACCAGCTGTGCCACAGGAGCCTCTAACTCACTGTGTCAACTCACAGCTCCTTGTCCCTCCCTCCCTCCCAGCCCGTCCCACTCTCCTGTGAAAGGTACCTTCAGCCACTGGCTGCCCGGGCCAGCAAGGTGGAGACATTGCCCCTCCCCCCTTTCTTCCTCCCTGTATGCCCGGGTGTGTGAGTGCGGAGTTCGTTCTGGATCAAATGGGCTCCCTCTAGGCCCTCACTTCCCAGCCGTGGGACGGCTGTGTGGCTCTGGCCCCGGGCCTCTCTCAACTGGACAATTCCAAGACCCTTCCAGTGGGCGTCCCACTCATTTCCTTCTTCTGTATCGCTGCCAGAGTGCGCTTCCCCAAATACAATCTAAGCCTCACTTCCTACCTTAAAGAGGCTAGCTCCTCCTTGGTTTCGAGATAAGGCATCAGGAGGCCTCTGCCAGTGTCCCCGGTATACCTTTCTGAACCCACTCCTGGGCAAACCCGCTTCCTTCTCAACAGCCAGTGAGCTGGTAGCCACAGGGGGCTGCTCACGTCCCCGGGAGATACCGGGGTTTTCACTCCTCGTGGCCTTTGCTCCTGCCGTCTCTCTGCCAGGGATGCCCCCCCATCTCCACCTGGCCGACTTGTGCTCCCCTTTCCAAGGTCAGGTCCTTGGCCTCCATGAAGCCTCCCCTGCCTCGCCCCAGGAGGATGGATCGCTCCCTCCTCTGTGCTCCCCACAGCACTCTGCTCAAACTAGTGGCCTGGCGCTTCCATGCCAGCAGCGCCGTTAGCCGGGGTCCGCCCCTCCTCGTCTGAGAGCCAGGGGCCGTGGCTTGCTCCACTCCGCCTCCCCGATAGGGTCTGGTACATCAGAGATAGTCAATAAAGATTTGATAGATGGGTGGTCTGCCCTCTCTCTCCCCTCTTTCTCTGTTCTCCAACTTCCTGTTTCTCTGGCCTCGCTCCCAAAGCTGAAACCAGCCAGTTAAAGGGAGTCTTATGGAAGGCCGGCGACCCTGGGGGTCGGCCAAGGTCTACGTGCAACTGCAAGCACCCCGTCTGGAGAACCGCAGGGACCAGAAAACACAGACTGGGGTCCGGCAATCCAGATTCTGAACTGAAGTACGGGACCTCGACAGGTCGTTTCTCTTCTGTGCCCCTCAGTGTCCTTATGTTAAGTGAAGGCACGGAGGCAGACGGCACTTCTAAAATCCCTTCCAGGGGCGCCTGGGTGGCTCAGCGGGTGGAGCGTCTGACTCTTGGTTTTGGCTCAGGTCGCGAGCTCATGGTTTGTGGATTCGAGCTGACAGCATGGAGCCTGCTTGGGATTCTCTCTCTCCTCCTTTCTCAGCCCCTCCGCCGCGTCTCTCCACCCAGCTCGTGCACATGCGCGCCGCGCGCTCTCTCAAGATAAAGAAACATTAAGTAAATAAATAAAACATATTAAAACAATAATAATAAAAGCCCTTCCGGCTCCGATGTTGTCTAAATGTATCGCTGCGTGATCCGATGGCCTGCGGAGGGCCCTGGAGAGGTGGTGGGTGGACGAGAAGCAGAAGCTGTGTCCTGGGGCCGGGCTGTCCAGGGCAGACAAGCAACTGTCCCCGGAGGTGGCTCCTGGGGGAAGGAGAGCTGGAGAGAAGGCCAGACAGGCACACACTGAGAGAGGACGGCTCTAGCTCTTGTGATTCAGTTAATCCTGGAAATCAATGGTCTGGCCGGAGGCAGGGGACAGGAAAAGACCCGGGGCATGGTGAGTCCCTGTCTTCTCCCAGGGCTGGCCCAGCAGTACCATAGACAGAGCACAGACAGGGAGGGCTGGAGCGCGGGGGAGGAGCAAGGCAAGGGGAAAAGCCTGCTGTTAGAACTTGGGGGGAAGGTCAGGGAGAATGGTGGGGGCGGGGAGGAGAGGAGGGTAATGAACATAGTTCTCATAAGCAAACTAAAGAAAAATCTCGTCGCTGCACGTTTAAGTGGACACACGGTGCTAGAGAGGAGGCCTCCCTCCCCGCCAACCTCCAGTCCTAACCTGGGGTCCGGTCCTGGCTTTGCCACTGACTCAGGGTTGCGCGACCTTGAACGAGTCAGTCCCGGTTTGTCTTTGAGCCTCTGTTTCCCCATTTGTTAAAATAGTAGGTTGTTCTCTGACCATCTCAAAGGGTCCCGGGCCTGGCACACTCATTCCGAGGTCCCACCAAGGCCTTGGCAGCCTCAGCCCCCCACCCCACACGTTTGCCACATCCGAGCCTCTGCCCCTGCCCGAGCTGTTTCCCCGACTTCCTACTTTCCAGCAGGCCTTCCAGCCTCTGCCAGATCCTGGTTTTGAATCAGTCAGCCGGCCGAGCCAACTGCTTTTGATTTTCGGAGTCAGGCTGGTGGGGGCACAGGTTGTGGTCAGCCAGCCCAGCCTCCCCTAACCCCTCCTCATCTCCCAGCTGGTAACACCCCGGCCCTCTCTCACTCCTCACTCCTCAGGAGAGGGGACCCACTGCGGGCTGTCCCGGGGGAGGGGAAGAGGTGGAGCCTGGGGCGGGGGTGGGGGTGGAGGGGTAGTAGAGATCATGGGGACCCCGCAGGAAGCAGGAGTTGGAGACTAGAATAAATCATTCTCCTTCAATCAGCAGCCTCCTAGGATGAAACACTCCATTTGCTGGGGCCAAACAGGAGGTGCCAGGGCTGACCCGCAACCTGGAAGGAGCCGTTCCCTCAGCAGCACCCCTTTGATCGACCCTCGCCTGCTCCCTAAGAGGCTGTTAACATCCTTCTTTATGGGGCTGGGGACACAGCCAAGGCTCTCACCTCATCTGGGGCCCCAGGCGGCTGCCTTTGTACTTCTCCCCTTGCCCGGCGCCTGCCATGGAGACCAGCCTGCCCCCCACTCCCTCCAGGGGGCTGCAAGTGAGCAGCGCTCAACCTCAGAGTAGTTAGGCGATCTGACGGGAGGGGCAGTTGGAGTTCGTAATGGGCTCCCAGTCCAATGGGGAGGGTGCAGGTGGGACACACATCTCGGTTGCTGGATTGAAGGGACAGAGAGTCCAGCAGGACAGAGCCGAATGGGGGCCACAGGTGGGCTTCCTGGAGGAGGAGGCAAGGTGAGGACAGAGGAGCAGGGCCAAGGATAAAGAGGGGAGGGTTTAAGGGGGGAGCAGGAGAGGGAGAGGGGCCTACAGGAGAGCTCTGGGTGCTCCATCCATCTGAAGCGTGGACTCAGTGGTAAGGGGTGGGGCGGGAGGGTGGGTGTACTCATCTGTAAAAAAACCGGCCTGACACCTGCCGCCTCCCCCTCTCCCCGCTCCCCACCGCCCCAGTTGCTGTGAGGATTAGCCCAGACCCCTGGCTAGAGATCACACTCCCTCCTCGCTCATTTCCTGTGCCTCCTTCATCCCCCCCCACCCCTCCGGGCCCACAGGGGCCCACCTGCTCCCCGATTCTCAGCATCTGGCCTCATCTGGACACATCCGCCTCTCTCGTGCAAGGTCCCGGTTAAGGCTCTGTAGGAAGAGCCAGCGGAGGCAAGGGCTGAAGCGGGGGGGAGCAGATGGAAGGAGTGGGAGGCGCGTCTTCCTCATCCCCACCCCCCCCAGGCCCCACTCAACACAGATTTGCCCTTAATCTCCCCTATTCGCTCACTCCCGGCTGTCCCCCAACACACACCTGTTTTCTCTCTCAACTCCCCCGCGCGGCCCTTCCAGGGCCCCCCAGGAGGGACCTCTGCTTTGCTTCCTCCAGCTTCCCCTTCAGCGGCGGTCCCACGATGGATTCTCCAGTTTCGTTTCCAAAATTCTGGCCAATTTTGGATTCTACTCCGTAACACACCCATGGTGTTCTATATGAAAATATTGTATAGCCCAGTTAAATTCCCTAACCTTTTCCTGAAAAAAAAACTTTGAGTGAGAAGCAGTGCTTTGCCTGCTGAAGGCACCTGACTGACCAGGATCTGGGGTGCCTGTGCCCCCATTTGAGCCATGCGTCGGGGCTCCACGGGTACGCAGAACGCCCGGACAGAGTTCTCCGTCCCATCCCAGGAAAAGAAGGCAAAGGCACTGGGGAAGGAGCGGTCCCTGGCACCAGCCTTGGTCTCAGGATGGGGGGGGCGGGGTTAGGGGGCTTTGAGGATAGTCAGCATTAAAGTTAGATGGGCGAGTGTCACCTGTGGCAGGAGGAAGTGGTCCTTCCTGTGTTCTCGCCTCATCCCCTCCTGCTTCAGAGATAGAATCTTGGGCTCATCAAATGTCCCCAAGACTACATTGCCACTCCTTTGATTCCAAATGGGGAAACTCAGGCCAGACAGGGGTGTCATCTGACTCTCCAAAAACTTTCCTTCTTCCCAAATAGACCCATTCTCAGTTTCCAGCTGGTAGCAGGCAGAATAATGGCAGCCCCTCCCCCCTCGCCCCTCCCCCCAAAGATGTCCGTGTTCTAATCCCTGGAACCTGTAACTACATTCCTTTCCATGGCAAAAAGGACTTTGCAGATGGGATTACATTAAGGATTTTGTTTGGGGGATGATCCGGGATTACCGTAGCAGAGCTCAGTGTCATCAGGAGAGTCCTTATAAGGGAAAGAGGGAGGCGGGAGAGTCGCAGAGACGTGGCAATGGAAGCAGAGATCGGAGCGGGATGAGCCAGGAACCAGGAGTCCAGGCGTGCAGGCGGCCTCTCCTCGCTGCAAATGGCAAGGAAATGGATTCTCCCCTTCGGAAGGTTCCAGACCTGCTGACCCATTTTAGATTTCTGCCCTCTGACCTGTGTTTGTTGTTTAAGCCGCAAGAAACCCGTGGTAATTAGAGCAGCAATCAGTAACTACGTGCTAAGGAATTACGAACTACCCAGGGCTTGGTCGGCTCAAGTGGGGACCCTGGTGAGCCCTCCCCTCAAGTTCTTTCATCCTTCCTCCGCCAGCATTCACTGCACACCTCTGTCCCCTGCCTTCGAGAAGGTGACAGTTCAGGGGGACTATAGACACGGAAGCACGAGAAAAATGAAATGGTCGAGCACAGGGAGTGCTTGGCACAGGGCCCGGCTGCATATATAGGAAGTGCTCGGAGAACAGGGAAGGCTTCACAGAGGAGTTCGAACTTGGGCCGAGAACTGAAAACCAAATAGGAATTTGCTGGGTGAACCAGTAGGAGGGAATTGTTCTAAGCGGGCGGGGGGGTGGGGGACACCAGCCAGGTGTGGGGGGGGGGCATGGACCTGTGGGGGGGAGGGGCCATTGTGATGAGATTCAGGATTCGAACCCAGATCTTGATGCCTCCAAAGCCAGGAGTTCATGGGGTTCCTGGCTCTCGTGGTTTGTCTCATCACCTCGGACGTTTGAGAAGTTTCCAAGGGTAGGATTAAGTTGCATCATTCATCCATCCGTTCATTCATTCAGTCCAAACATCTGAAGCCTAAAGCGGCTGGAAAGCAGCAGAGATGCTTCAAGAGTAAGCAGGAACTGAATGACCAAGGGCTTTTTATGTCATTCTAAGGATAATTTTATCCTGAAGCCAATAGGGGGCCACTGAAGGCTGTCGAGGAGGGGAGCGGCCCAATCAGATTTTATGTCGGAGAACAGACCTGCTTTCTGGGTTGGTGCCAAATCGAGAGGAGAGCTTGGGGGAGGGAGTCCGTTCAAATTCAGCCTCCCTGGAGGCACAGGGAGGAAAAGGAGTTTCTAATGCTTCCAACCGTGAACCCAGAGAAGACCTTCTAGGAGGAGGGGGTTTGAGGATTTCAGCCAATCAGAGGACAAGACCCAAATACCCAGTGTCTACCCGAGGTCCGGGGAACCCCAACCGCCACAACAGCGGGACAAATATCCCAGTTGGATCTGAGATTCATGCCGAACTCACAGTGTCTCACACTGGCCCTTGGGAGGGATGGTCGAAGGGAGTCTATGCTCTTGTCCAGCTTTTCTGGGGACTTGGTAGCTGCCCGGGGAGCCGGAGTGGGTGTGGCATTAGCCCATTTCCCCATGAATTAGAGCTGCAGAGCTGGAGTGAGATAGAGCAGAGGCGGGGAAAGGGGAGGATGCCGGGATTACTGTGTCCTGCCCCCCAGCCTGGCCTAACCTAAGCTGGCCTCAGTGCCAAGGGACTGGACCTTTGACAGCAAAGAAGACTAAAAATAAGCCAGGCATTGCCGCCTACACCTTAGAACTGAGTCTCATGACTTGGGTCTCAGTGCCCCAGTGAGGGGGTAGGCTGACCCCACGTTACTTTGGGGGATGAAGGCGGAGACCACCAGCCCCCTCGATAAAGGTGAAAAACCAGCAAAGGACCACCCGACTTCATCTCAAATAATTCACTGATTCTTGAAAAGAGACAAGAGAGGAAGGCGGCCAAAGCTCTGGGCTGCCAATTGGAGAAGTCACCCAGAGCCTTCTTGGATCCAAGACGCTTACAGCATTTAGCATCTTCTGCCTCGGAGGAGAATTCCGGGGAGGACCTCGGCCTCTCCCGCCTCACCCCGACTGCAGCCTTAATGGGGACGGAGATCAGAGACCGAAGTTTGGCAGGAGAGCATGGCTCGTCTTTCGGAGACTGTGAGCACAGCCTCCTGAGGGCTAGCTACCTCGGCCCCTGTCTCGGCTCCTGCTGTCCACCCAGTGGCCTTCCGAAACACCAGTCACATCCTCTAACTCAGCTTAAATGCCTTCAAGGCCTCTTCACAGCTACAGCCATCATCCCCAAAGCATGCCCTGGAGCCCATCAGTCCCAAGAGCTGCTCCTGAAGAAACAGCTTGGGGGCTAGCACGTTTGGAAGACGCTCTTTGCTAGAGCTTTTCACCCGTTGGAGATTCACATAAGCATAATAAAGGCCTTGAGAAGTCCTGCCCACAACCCACCCGGTTAGCTTGTCTGACACAGCTTTCCCAAACTTATTCCATCACATGCTATCTTTTCTGCAAGAAATATCTATCAACGGCCAAAACGCAGCCCAAGGAAATAAACTTGGGGAAGCAGGGAACTGAACGGTAAAGCCCCAAGTCCACTCAGGGAGAGGAAGGGCAGCTGCGACACAACAAGCCTCTGCCTAAGGAAGCACTCGGGGAGCATTCGGGGAGCAGCGGTGGCCCAGGGTGCCAGAGAGGAGGCGTGGCTTCGAGCGGGTACGACAGAGACCCAGGGCCAGCAGAGCCGCCCAACAGCTCCCCTCCATATGTTGTCCCCGCATTGAACACGGATGTTCTGGGCAAAGTGTGTGCGTTTCTGGACCTGGTACGCCCTGAATAGATCTTGGCCTCTCATTGGCCCCAGCAGCCCCCGACTAGGGGGGGTCTCTGAGAAGGTATGCAATTATGAGCACTCCCCCCCAAAAGAATATTCCAGCTTGTCCAGTAGAGAGTCATAGAGGCCACTGTCCATGATCAGCGACAGCAAGAACCTTCTATGGTAGGAAAAGCACCGGCTTTGGAGGCAGAATCCTGGGCTCCCATCCTGACCCCATCACCTACTGGGAGCTGCGGGGCCTTGGGTAAGTCATCCAATCTCCCTGAGCCCGATTCCTCCCATGTTAAATGGGGGAAATAACAGCTGCTTTCAAGTTTGTGGGTGAAGTCAGGGTTCAAGCCGAGATCTTGATGCCTCCAAAGCCATTTGGGTTCATTGCCCTGTGTTCATTGTCTCATCGCCTCCAAAGTTCTAGAAGTTTCCAAGGGTAGGATTAAGTCGCATCATTCGTTCATTCGATCCAAATATTTATTGGGCCTCTGGAGTGTGCCACGCACTGGGGAGACAATGCCAAGGAGAAGCGAGCCTGGTCTCTGCCCGTGTGGGGCTCGCATCTGGTGGAGATGGAATCACTTACTCATTTATTCAATACAGAGCCGCCACCGCAGCCGGGCCCAGGGCCGGGCTCCGGCCTGTGTGTCGTGTTCACAGAGCACTTTTGCCATCGTCGTTCCATTTGTTCCCCGTGACAGCGTGACGAGACAGGAAGTTCTGGGGTTACCGTTCCGTTTTGTAGACAGGGAACTACAGGTTCAGGAAAACCAAACGGGAAGCTGAGCTGGGCCCCAAGATTCCTCCTTTCTCTCTGCAGGAATTCCCTGAAGGCCTCCTCTGGGCCGGGCACTGTGTTCACAGTCACTGGACAAATGTCCGGTCCAGCTGCATGGAGCCGATAGCCTTTGTTTGCCGGCCTGTCACTGTGGTCCTCAGCCCTCGCTGAGACCCTGGCCCTCCCTCACCAGGCCCTCAGCCAAGGACCTTCCACACCACAGGGTGCACACGAACCGATTCCCCGAATTCCAGCCCCTCAGCTGTCTCCCTTCACGGCCCAGGAAACCCTTTCCTGCACTTGAACTTCCCGTCCCTTCCGAGCCAAGGCTGGTCTCTCCCGGGGGGCTCTTTTGAGCAGAGAGATGGTCAGGAAAGATGGGGACAACTCGGTCTCTCCCCAAATGCCAGTGTGTGAGCCAAAGGCACAGCAGACCTGCACGGTGACCAAGGGAGTGCTTACTATGGAGGCCCCCCCGGGGCTGAGGGGAGGAGAGGGGAGCCAAGCGGATCTTCCAAAGCCAATGGGGCTAGCAACTGGAGTAGGAGAGGAAGGGAGAGTCATGAGGGGGTGGAGTGATGAGCCCGCCATCTTTTCTCAGGGGGCGCCTGGGAATTAAAAACACGATGGCATTTTGGAGGGAGGTCCTGCCTGGGAGGGGGGGCAATGGCACAAAACACCCAACTCCTGTCAGCTTAAATGAGCATTTCCCAGCTGGGCCAGATGGGGCCTGACAAATCCAGTCTCCAAACCCCTTCTGAGTACCTCCTGCCCCTCCCTCTTCCCCTCCCCCCAGAAAGACCCCTCACGTCATCTGCGCGCCACCAGCTCCTGTACCTACACCTTCCTGTGTCCTGGGCCATGCTCTATCTCCTCCATCGCATGGGGGCTCCGGGAAGGCGGGCCAACACCGGTGACACCGTGCAAGTTTCTGGAGAGCCCCCCTTCTGCGGGTACAGAGTACCCACGTCCTTTGAAGCTTCCCGCACCCGAGCTCAGGCCAGCATCAGCTTCGGAGACCTTCAACGCCACCGGATCCTGGCTGCCCTGCTGGCAGCGAGCAGTCTAATCTAAATCACACTCGCTGCAGAGTTACACGCATGCCTCTTGCCGGCCAGGTCGTGCAGGGGGATGGATAGCCTGAAGGACCTGGGGTAGATCCAAGGTAGGACTTTCTGGTCGGGGGGAGTATGCTTATGCTCTTCTTATAGTTCCCTCCAGTGCCTTCCCAAGGAGGAGAGTTTTTGCCTCCATGAATCCACTCTGCCAGGAGAACGTAGAGCCGCTGCTTTCCTCTTTGCATGTGGGCAGCCCTGAAGGCAGGATTCCGGGAGTCACCGTCAACACCAGCCTCGTCCCCCTGCGGATGCTTTGCCAACTCCTAGTTCAAGCCAGCATCAGCCCTCACCTGGACCCCCCGTCGTTCACCTCCTGACAGGTTTCCCCACCTCTCCTCTCATTACCCCACAATCTGCTGACACCCCGAGAGGCTCCTGTCACCCCCAACACAACCCCGCAATGCTAAGTGGGTGCCTCTGCTCTTAGATCAGGTTTTGAACATGACCTAGAAGACTCCACCTGGTCAGCCTCTGCCCACCTCTCATTCCCTTTGCTCTTTGTACTATAGCCATGTCTGTTTCTTGCAGCTCCTTGGACATTCTTCCTCCTACCACAGGGCCTTTGCATATACTGTTTTCGCTGCCTGGACCATTCCCTCAGGTTTCAGCTTGGGCATCACCTCCTTGGGGCAGGCCCCTCAGCTTCCCTGGCTGCTGAAATGCTCCCTATATACTCTCGGGGTATCACATTCTCCCTTTTCTTTTTTTCTTTTTTTTTTAACATTTATTTATTTTTGAGAGACATAGAGAACAGTGTATGAGCAGAGGAAGGGCAGAGAGAGAGGGAGACACAGAATCTGAAGCAGGCTTCAGGCTCTGAGCCATCAGCACAGAGCCCAATGCGGGGCTCGAACTCACAGACGGTAAGATCATGACCTGAGCCGAAGTCGGCCGCTTAACCAACTGAGCCACCCAGGCGCCCCACATTCTCCCTTTTCTTTGCACTGATGCTCATTGTCGTTCTGACCACACGGGTGTGGCTATTTAACTGACGTCTGCTCCCCAAGAGATTGTGGGCTCCGTGCGGGCAAGAGCTAGGTCGGCTTTGCTCACTCTGTATCCTCAGGCTAGCGCAGTGCCTGACACATAGCAGGCTCTCAATAAACAGTTGCCGTTTGAACGAGCGAGGCCCGGACGAGCGATGCACTTGGTGGAAAGTCAGCCGGTGAGGCCTTAGCCAAGCCAGGACCAGAGACTCAGAGCCCTTGGGCTAACTCCCAGGGTCTCGCTGGGGAAGCCACGCCCTCCCGTCCATCTCTCTGCTCGGCCAGCAGAGTTTGCTACACAGCCAGTGGTGTCCAGGGATGGGGTGCAGAGGAGGGTGCCAACTAGAGTAATGAATCCTCCCACAGTCCCCGCTGCGGCTGCTGCCCCTCAGGGGTCTGGCTCTCAGCCTTGGGAGCCCAGTGCTGGCTACACCTCTGTCTTTCAAAGCGTGCTCCCCAGGCCCATCCCAAAGCAGAGGAGGGGGAGACTTCAGTCCCTTGCTGAAAGGGCAGAGACCCAGTGGGAAGGAGAAGGATGAAAAGGAAGGAAAGGGAAGGCAGAGCATCCATGAAAACATCTGGGGTGACAGGAGAAGGGCTCACGGGAGGCCTCTTGAGGGGACACCTTGGGAAAGCGACTCACCCTCTGTGGTCCTTGGGTTGCTCCGGGGAGGCGGGGCGATCACAATCTCTCTCTTTAGCATCTCTCTCATGGGAAAGGAAGAGACCAAGACAAGGCCACCTACTGTCCAGACAGAGTCTGGCAGCCTCCCCTGAGCAATCCTGGAGGGCTTTCTGGAGGAGAGGAGCTTTCTGGAAGCCACAGGCAGCCTGGTAGAGTAGCTGAGAAGCAGCAGGCAGCAGGCGAGGAGAAGTGGGGTGACCAGACTCTAGGGGAGGACATTAGTGAGGTAGGAATCACTCTGTCGCCTTGATATGTCCAGTCATGTCAACGGTCCTCTCAGAACCCTCCAGAGGCCCCCACATCACTCGGACAAAAACCAGAGAGCTTGCTCCCTGCCTTCATCTCCTGTCCCCACCCACCCTGACTCCCACTGCTCGGCCCCACGGCGCTCCTCTCCCAGCTTCAAACCCTCCACCATGCTTCTCAGGCAGCTCCCTCCTCCTGGCTTTACTGGGCCCCACAAATCCCTCCCTCGCCCCCAGCAAGGCTTTGCTCAAGTGTCACCTTCTCAATGAAGCCTCCCCTGAGGATGTTATTTGAAATCACCGCCCTCCCCCGGCCCCCCACTGCACTCTCATTCCCTTTACCTCGCTTCTCCCTCCCCGCGGCACTTACAACCCACTCCGTGATTTACTCATTCTCTCTCATGAGAAAGCAGCCTCCGCGGGGCAAGCGTAATGGACAACAGTTTGCTGCTGTCTCATCAGCACCTGGGACAGCGCCTCGCACGTAGTAGGTGCCCCATAGCCATGGGTGGAAGAGCTAAGAAAAATGCAGGGTCCGAGGGGACTGGGAGCTTGAGAATAGAGTGGGAAATCATTTCTTCAAGCTCCTTGATCAGCTGGTCAGCTGGCGAGCAGTCACACTGCATGGCTGTCCCACTCCCTGTGATGCGTGCCCCAGCTCTCCCTCCTCTCTCTTCAGAGTCCTCCCTAGATGCCGGTGCTCCTGGTATCTGGCATCCATCAGTTCCTTCCAGAAGTCCCTGTGAAACATAGGGGGGAGGGGGGTGCAGGGGTGTGTGCGGCTAAAACGATCCCAGACTGGGGGCAGGCGGGAGTGTGTGGGTGAGCCGCTCCTGTCCCCGAGCCCCCTCCCCCGCAAACAGCTCTGCCCAGAGCTGCCAGCCCACTGCCTTCACCGCCCCCATCACCCACGGGCTAGGAGGAGGCTGTCGCCAACCACACGCAACTCCCGGCTCTGGATTTGAGGGAGGAGGGGGAGGGGAGCTGGCAGGGGGGAAGCGGGGCAAGCAAATGGGACCTGACAGGGGCCGGGCACCTCGGGCAAAGAATGTAAATAAAAATCAGTAAATATTTAGGGGAAATGGAACGGGAAGTGGGAGAGGGAGGGGTGGAGGGGACGTGTTGGATTTCCAACAACATCTGGAGGGCAGTCCCCTCCACCTCCTCCCCCCTGCCGTCCCACCCCAGCTCATGGGGGTGGGGGGTGGTTTGCAGCGTGAGAGAAGGGGGCTGGCTTGTGGGTGTGTGTGTCCGCGCCGGGCAGCCCGGATGCATGTGTGCTTGGGGGCGAGCTGGACGGTCTGGAGTGTTTGCTTGGCCAAGCGCACACAAGGCCAGTCTCCCCCAGTCCCAAACTGAATGCTCCCCTCTGGGTCCTTCCTTCCACAGGGCCTTGCTGTGAGCCAGGGAGTGGACATTCCAGGACCAAAAGACAGGGTCCCTGTCCTCAAAACGCTTCTAAGTGAAAGGATGATGACAACACACAAGGGGGGCCTTGACAGCCATCAGTTCAGGGGTCCATGCACCCAGGCCAGCAAGGAGTGACAGGAAGTGGAGATCGAGGAGGACTTCCAGGAGGAGGAGGACTATCAAAGTGCAGGGAGACCTGGATGAGAAAAGAACGCGTGTGTTGGAGGGAAGTTCATTTTCAGGGAGTGGTAGGACCATAGACCATCTATGGGCAAGGTGACAAGGATGATGAGCGAGGGGGGGGGGGACAAAGAAAGTTGACGTTTTGCGTAGCCCCAGGAGAAAATCTAAGCCAAGATTTTGTGCAACCAAGGGCACAAGAGGGGACCCTGCAGGATGGGCCAGGCTCTGTCTCACCATCATTCTCTCCTATAACTTCCTGATGAGCCTTCTCCCGGGCAAGGATTATGTCTCGAGCTTTCTCTGTAGCCTCCCCCTTCCACCCAGGCAGCCAATTCTGGGCCTTGCCCCCCGCCTCTGTCCCACCGTGGGAGCACAGCTCAGAACCCTGGGGTCTGGAGTGTCCCGATAGCCCCACTCTCCCACTTCTAACAAGGGAGGAAACTAAGGCCCAGAGAAGGGAAGCGACCTACCCAAGGATCGGTGGCAGTAAATGGTAGAACCAGGGTTAGAATCCGGGGCCCCGGACTCATCACGTAGGCAGGAAGCGGGGATGAGTGGGGAGTCCCCGGGTGTTTTGTGACGCTTCAGACTCTGCCATCAGGATCTATCTGGGTCCTTGCTGTTGGCAAATTAGGTGCGCTGACCGTGCCCACCTCTTCACGCTCGTCCCTGCTTCGCTCGCTACTTCAGCAGCCCCTGCTGATGTCTTTTGCTCTGGCCCTTCCTGTCTGGGGGCGGTGGATAGCTCTAGCATAATCAGGAGGGAGCCCCGGAACTAGGGGGAGACACCCAGGATCTCTAGGTACACCCAGAGCAGAGACATGGGAGAGTCTCGCCCCAGCCCATGCCCCGGCAAGAACTAAGCACAAACCCTCATAGCACGTAAGTGACGGGACAGAGACATGCATTTGTTTATTTCTTTAACAACCAGATTTCAAAGCCCCTCCAGGAGCCTGGCCCCTGAGTGCTTGGGGAGCAGCAAGGAACACAAGTGTTTAAAGCAGCGGTTTTCAAACAAGGCTTTGCGGCCTCCCCCGGCCCCACTTAGATGCTGTCCCAGGCGGGGTGGGAGGCAGAGGCCTCCCGCCCCACATCCCTCCCACCCCCTCAGCCAAACAAATTGCCACTTTCATCTGCTTTCCCGATCAGAGTTCTAGGAAGATTTCATGTGAAGGGTCCTGATACTATTGGGGGGAAAAAAAAATGGAAAACCACTGTTCCCCCAGGGAATAGAAAAAAATTCCCCCTCCATCCTGCCCCCCCCCCCAAGAGAGGTCACTCCTGGAAAAAAAAGAAAGCAGAGAGTGTTTGCCTCTGACATCGGAGCAGTGGGCTTCCGCATTCTGAGGCTGAGGTGAGACTCTAGGCAGGGTTTCGCAGACACTCCCGGCTTTTCTCTTGCCGTCCAAATTGGGTCAGCGTCCCTCCGAGGGGCCCGCTGCCTCCCTGCACCGGCCTGCCGCCCCCACGCCGAGCCCGCAGCGGCCAAAAGTGTGAGGTCTCTAAAGAGGGTCCAAGGATTGAAGTGTCCTCCTTCTACCTCCTGCCTCCGGGCTGGGGAACAATTGGGCCCTTTGTGCAGCCGGGGGATGCCCAAAGCGTGAGGTCACCCCCAACATGGCTCTCTTTGTCCCACAGCCAAGGAGACACCGAGGCTGAGTCCAGGCCCTGCCCCAACCCCCTATCCCTAAGCCTTTGGGCACCTCCACACCAAAGGAGGACTTCCCCAGCGGCCCGGGAAGCACCTCGGACAAGGAGGGAGGCTGGGGTGGCGGGCACTGGTGGAGGGGAAGAAGTCTCGGGACGGGTATGCCCTGAGAAGGGGAGAAAAAGTCCCCAGCTTACAGGGGGACCCTTTCTCACAGAGGTCTCCAGGCTCCCATGCGGCTCGGCCTACAAAGATGGCTCCAAACCCAAAAGGAAAAACGAAGAAGGCTATTTCTAGGGCCCCCAGGAGCTTGCTTCTACTTTTGACCAACAAGCCTTTGGGAAAGGGGGCTACACTGGAAGTCCCCAGAGGTGCAGCCATAGGGAGGGGGCAGCCCCTCCCCAGAGGAAGAGCCTGGGGTCCAGAGGACAGAGGAGAACCTGGGGGTGGAGAAGACAGGGGAAAGTGTCCACTGCCTGGAAAAGCAGCAGAGCTGGAGTCTGAACCGGAGAGTTTCTGAGGAGCCAAGATGGGAGGACTTCAGGAGGCTCTGTTGTCAGGAGGGGATGAAAGTGGACAAGGCCGGCAGGCCAGAGGAAGTGGCGGACTAAGCGGAGTTCGAAGGAGAGGTCACCGTGGCGTCACTAAACACCAGGCTGAGAATTAACAGCACCGGGTTCTAGTCCTGGCTCTGCTTCTAACCCACCCGGGAACCCTGGGCTTACTTTCTTCTCTCCGGGCCTCGGTTTCCCCCATCAGTGCAAAGTTCTAGCAGTCCTAAGAAGTTCTAGGAAGTGGGGTACAGGAATGTAGATCTGAGGTGCAGAATGAGGGGGCCTGTGTAGTCACTGATGAGACACGGCGCATGGTGGTCACACGGGAAGGGGCCCCCTGAGAGCTTCAGCTATTGGAGCAGCTGCCTGTCGAGACGGAGGGCGCAAAGCCCCGCAGGAGCCAACCATGACCGGGAGCCAGCCAGGAAGACAGTGCTGCCATTGGTGGAGAGTGTGGTGTCTAGAGGCCACCAATGTCGCGAGTGTGGAGGGGTGGGTCCACCCTCAGAGCTGAATGAGTGGCCAGAAAGGGCCAGGAGCATGCTGGGAGCAGGGGCCAGGGACAGGGCATGGCACGGTCCGACCAGGTCAGCCTCTAAATATGGATTCTCAGACTTGGGAGCTTCTCAGACCTTGGGAGGGCCCTGCCTCCCTACCCCCACCCCCCATTCATTCATGCCCCACCCCATCTTGGTGGCATGTTGTGTGAGCTGAGAATAGTCATCGCTGGGGTCAAGGAAGGGAGGGTCGCCAGGGACTAATTGCCCTAAATAAATGAGCAATTAAGGCCGTTACAGGAAGTATCCGCCCCCCTCCACCCCAAAGACCGCCATGGCAACCACTGCTGGCTCCGCCCCAGGAAAGGCTGAGCCACTTGGTTGGCCCACGTGATTGTCATTCAAATAGTAGAGCGTGGAGGGGGCGTGGCTTCACTCAAGGAAAGCGGAAAGGGTCAAGGCAGAGACAGCCCTGAGGGGGCCGCAGGGGGATGGCTGCGGTGACCTCTGGCTGAGGATTCTGGGTAGTTCCTCCCAGTCAGTGGAGGAGAGGAAAAGCCTGGAGCCCACTCCATGACTGCAGCCTGCAGCACGGCTGCCCCCGTGGTAGGGGCTGGGGGCGGCCACCAGGAGGAGTAAACCTGGCCAGGTCCCCATCTCCTCTCAGCTCCCGGGCCCCTCCCCCTACACTTCCTGTAATGGCGTCTCCAATGGGGAGACCATTAGTCCTGCTCAGGGCAGCGCCTAAGTACTGTGGCTGATAAATATAACATGAGCCCATCGATTAGAATCCTCTAGTCCTGCAGCAGCTCAGCTCCCTAATGGCTCCCCCTCCCCTCCACACACTGACTGCCCACCCCCACCCCCCACAGGGGCGGCTTTTCTTGCTTACTTGGGGCCGTGAGGCCGGCGTTGCGTGGGGAGAAGAGCGAGGAGATGGAGGAAACACCCAGGGCCCCTTTGGCCCGCTACTGGGAGCCAGGCTGAACCCGTCTGGGCCCTACGGTGGCCCGGAAGCCCCTCTGTCAGTTGGGGGAGCAAGGGGAGGAGAAGCCCTGACCAGGCCCAGCGGACCCGGACGCTCGATGCCAAGTGCACAAGGCAGAGCCCTCCCCACCCCACCCCACCCCACCCCACCCCACCCCTACTCTACCCCACCCCCCCCACCCCCCCTACGGCACAGATCCTACCTTTGGGGCTTTCCTGGTGACTTTTAAAAGAAGTCTGCGGTGAAACCAACTTAGACCCTGTCGCCGTGCCCTCTTCTTCGCTGGCATCTCTCAGCCACCCCCCTCCCCCCACCACATCTGCCCCAGCCCGGCAGAGCTGTCCCCTCCCGGTCTCCCCCCCGCCCCGATGTTCCCGCCGTCACTTCACCCGCCTTGAGGACGTCCACACCCCTGGTCAGACGGGGAGCCCTGAGCGCAGGGGCTGCCACGTCTCCCCTGTAAGCCTGGGGCCCCCTGAGCAGTAGGGACTGTCTTCTCTCAGTCATGAGCTCCCTCCCCGACCCCCTGAATCCAGTCCGGGAACTTATGGAGCAGGTGTGCCGTCCATAAGGTACTCAGACCAATTAGCCCCTTAGACTGTGTAGAAGCATCGGTTCTGGGAGCTGAGACGGCAGAGCAGAGGCAGCGCCCCCCCCAACCCCCTCCCCAACCTCAGACCCCTCAAGGCTCTGGCCAGCTGCTCGCAGACACCTGGAAGGGCCTCGTTGGCCAGAGGCGTGGGAACGGCTCCTGCCTGGGCGCCCGAGGGGGCTTCGGTGGCTGAACGGGTGGCGGCCCAGGCCTGGGAGGGGGCTGCGGTTTTGCAGAACTGTGTCTCTGGCCAGAGGCTGCCCGCAGAATATTCTAACAGGAAGGCTGAGCCAGGCTGGCTGCAGCCAGGAAGTTAATCCTTAATGTGCCCCTGGCCTCGCTGCAAATTCACCGCTTAAACACTCCAGGCTGGTGGGGACGAGCCACAGAGCCCACACTCCTCGGGGTGGGGTTTGGTGCCAAGCTGAGTACCAGGGAGGCTGCGGGCGTTACAGGGGTGGCTGTGTATAAGGGGGGCGACTGGGCGAGAGGCCAGGGCTGGATCTGCCCCCCTCCCAGGAGGTGGATGGCTATGTCCCCCACCCCCGCCCCCACCTCTGTGCCTACCCAAAGCCTCTGGTAGCCACTTCAACAAAGAAATGTGTTTTGGGGGTGCCTGGGTGGCTCGGTTGGTTAAGTGTCCGACTCTTGCTTTCTGCTCAGGCCATGAAATCGCAGTTCATGAGTTCGAGTCCCACGTTGGGCTCTGTGCTGTCAGTGGGGAGCCTGCTTGAGATTCCCTCTCTGTCTCTCTGTCTCTCTCTCTCAAAATAAATTAACCTTTTAGGAAAAAAAGGAAAGAAATGTGTTTTTATGGGTTGTTAGACATACCTAGTTGCAGCTCTAGAGATGGTGGCCAGACTGCAAGAAGAACTTCCTCACGAGGGTTGAGTGGAAACCACAGTGACCAGCATTTAAGGAAGTGAAAGAGTCCCCTTTACAGACATTTCTGGAAGGGAAGTTGACTCTGGGAGAAACGACTGAAGTATGGTAAGGGCACCGGCAAGCAGGTTATGCTTCTAAGATATCTTAGCTCTGGCTGCCATAACAAAACACCACAGACTGGGTGGCTCAACCCAGTAGGAATCGGTTTTGTTAGCGTTCTGGAGGCTAGAAGTCCAAGAGCAAGGGCCTAGCTGCTTCAGTTTCTGGGGAGCACTGTCTTCCTGGCTTGCAGACGGCCTTCCTTTCCTGCATGTGTACAAGGGGGAATTTTAGGGGTGGGGGGAGCTATTTGGTGTCTCTCTCTCTTTTTTTTTTTTTTTGGAATGTTTATTTATTTTGAGAGGGAGAGAGAGAGAAAGAGGATAAGCAAGGAAGGGGCAGAGAAAGAGAGAGAAAGAGAGAGAATCCCAAGCAGGCTCTTGCACCATCAGTGCACAGTCCAACATGGAGCTCGAACCCACGAACCATGAGATCATGTCCTGAGCGAAACCAAGAGTCGGGCGCTTAACTAACTGAGCCCCCCGGGCGCCTCTGGTGTCTCTTTTTTATAAGGGCACTAATCCTATGGGATCAGGGCCCCGCCATTATGACCTCATGTAACCTGGATTATTTCCTTGTAGGCGAAGTATAGATATTTCCAAGGCTAGTCACATTAGAGATTGGGAACGGGGGTGCGAGTGTGGCCGGTCAGTCCGCAGCCCAAGGTAAGGAAAACCCCACCATTTCCCCCGCACTGCACCCTCATTTTTAAAAAAAATTTTTTAACGTTTATTTATTTTTGAGAGACATAGAGACAGAGCATAAACAGGGGAAGGGCAGAGAGAGAGAGAGATACAGAATCTGAAGCAGGCTCCAGGCTCTGAGCCATCAGCACAGAGCCTGATGCGGGGCTCGAACTCATGAACCTGAGCTGAAGTCGGCCGCTTAACCGACTGAGCCATCCAGGTGCCCCACCCCCTCATTTTTTGGAGATGCGATAGCTCGGTGTTCCCCTTTCAACTCCTCAGGCCGACTATCCCATCCCCACCCTCTGGGAGGGCCCACGCTCTGTCTCCCTACCCCTGCTCCCTCCTCTCCAGCTCTTCGCAGCCCGCAGCCCGGGGCAGAGCAACAGACAGCCCTATTCCCTCAATAGCCTGAATTCAGCCCCCAGCCCGGGCTATATTTAGCCTCGTGCCTCAAACACAGGACAAAGCCACTCTCCAAGGGGCTGGTGGGGACAGAGTTGAGAGGGGGCTGCCCTTCCTGCCCCTTCCCCTTCCTGAAATGGATCCCCCTCAGTTGCCCTTCTGGGGTTACTCGGAATGCTGTTCGTGGGGCCACGGGCTCCGTCTTTGTGTGGCTCGCATGCTATTTCTAGATTATCCGCTGGGCAGGGATTTCTGAGCCCCCTGCCCCAGCCTGAATGACCGTAGTCTGGAGCAGTGTTTCTTCCATGGCCTTCCAGAGCATCAGGACTGTTTAGGGAGTTCTAAAACGACAGAGGCCCAGCTCCACCCCTAAAAATCCGGATTTAATTGGCCTGGGGTGAGGCCCTGGCACCCCCTTTTCCCCCCTTTTTATACCCTCCCTAGGCGACTGTAATGTGCAGCCTGGATGAAGAACCCCTGTTCCAGATCCTTGCCACTCGGAGTGTGGTTCCTGGGCCAACAGCATCCCCATTAGGTGACCAGCCTCGCAGGGAAGGGGGAGTTTCATTAGAAATGAAAAGGTTCAGGCCCCGCCCCAGCCAGAAGACTCAGAATCTGCATTGTAACGAGGGCCCCTGGGAACCCCGACGCAGGCGGAAGTTTGAGAGCCGCTGTTCTAGAACCTTCCACGGTAGCAGACAAGCCTCCGGGTCTGCACTTCCAGGTTGTCTGGGTAGCAAAAGATCCGGTCAGGCTCCGAAAGCAAGAGGTTCGTGGGCTCGCCATCCGTGGCTCTGCTTTATTCTTGGGAGAGGATTCTGGTTTCTTGAGTTGCGCGTCCTGGGGAGGGATGGCTGGGTACACCTCCTTCCTTCACTGCCCCGCGTGTCCTCACCCTCCCACGCGCGCACACGCACACATCCCAGCTCGCAGTTCATATCCCCGAGGCTGGCAGGATCCCCCCGCTGCCCCGCGGGCCGTGCAGAGAGGTCGGGGAATGTGTCTCCCGTCCTCTGGCTCATCTGTGGTCCTCTAGGGAACAGCTCTCAGTTCTCAGCTCGCATTTCCACCAGAGGAGCTGTCCGCTTGCTCCAGCATCGACGACGGTCTCCCCTGTTTCCCCCGTAAGAAATCCCCGGGGTCCCCGGTCATCAGAAATTCTCTCTCGCGTCCAACTGAAATTCTTAGGATCCGCTTCGCTGAGAGCATCTTATATATAATTCAGTCCTTGCCTTTACTTAAAGCTCCTCGCTGGTTCCCCCTCTGTCCATAAGAGAAAAATGGCGAGTCCTCGGAGGGACACCGAGGCCCGGCAGGATCTCAGAGACGCTGCCCCCCGTGTAAAGCCTCACCTCCTGCTCTCCCTACCCCGCGTCTAACGCTAGCGCAGGGTCCAGGACCTTCTGGCTGCAAAACACTTCCTGCTTCCTTGATGTTGCTTCCTCCGCGCTAAAGCACTATACATCTGCCGTTCCCTAGCTGGGGTGGCTTTTTATCTTTTCTTTGCCCGTCTCCCTCACGGGCTCCTATTTAACCTTCAAGACCCAGATAAGGTCACCTCCTCCGGGAAACCTTCCTTAATCGTCCAGGCACAGTAAATGTATCCAAAGCCGTTTGTACAGGCCCTTAAGCACCGTCTGAACCACTCCCTGTGTAATATACCCTACATCGTTTATAACGACCCTCCTTTTATCATTGCTGTCTTTGTTCGGTTGGCCGGTTTAACGTGTCAGGCACACCGGTGAGTGGTTTTACACATGTGTATGACAGTTAATTTTATGTGTCCACTCAGCCGGGCCACGATGCCCAGAATATCTGGCTAAACATTATTCCGGATGTTTTGTCGAAGGTATTTTTTAGGTGCGATTCAACATTTAAATCGGTAGACTCTAGGGGCGCCTGGGTGGCTCAGTGGGTTAAGCATCCGACTCTTCATTTCGGCTCAGGTCACGGTCCCAGAGCCGTCCATGCCTGCTCTCTGCCCTCCCCCGCTTGTTCTCTCTCTCTCTCTCCCTCTTTCTCTAAATAAATAAGTAAATACACTTAAAGAATACAAAATAAATCAGTAGGCTTTAGGTAAAGTAGGTTCTCCTCCGTGATGCGGGTGGGCCTTGTCTAATTAGTTGAAGACCTCAATGGAACAAAGACTGACCTTCCTGAGCAAGAAGGAATTCTGCCAACAAACTGCCTTTGGACTCGAACTGCAAGTCTTCCCTGGGTCTCTGGGCCACCTACCCTGCAGCTTTTAGATTTACCACTTCCTCAACATAAACCTCAATCTTTCTTCTTCTCTGCCACACACACGCACGCACGCACGCACGCACCCAGAGTTCTGTTTCTCTGGAGAATCCCGACCAATACAATGTATCTGATAGTACTCCAGCAACTCTATAAGGTAAAGACTGTTGACCTGGATTTGCTAAGAGACTGTTTAACCAACTCGAGGTCACAAAGTTTCAACCGAAGTCTGTCTACATGCAAAACCTGAATTTTGGGGGCTCTTCTATGTTGCAAAGGAAGCAAGTATGTATGTGAGCCTCTGGGTACACGTGCATGCATGTTTACATGTATTTGCATGCATGTGCGTGTGTGTGTGCGTGTGTGTTGGGAGGGTGTTTTCTTGATGCAGAATCTGAGGCTCAGAGACGTGAACCCACTTACTTGCTCAAGATCACGCAGCGAATCATGGCAGAGCCGGGTTTGGGACTCAGAGCTCCAGAGCCCAAGTCCTTTACCGCTGGACTCTCCTGAGCTCATTAGACGGAAGATGGAATTAACGAATGAAGCACTTTTAATGACTCCTAGGAAGGAATTTCCTAGAATCGCCTCTTCATCGATACATGCCTTTTCGTCGGCATCCACCTCATCGTTCCATCATCCTTGTTACCTTTATCAGCTAGAATCGCTGATAGGAGCCAAGCAGCCATTGGTCCCGGCACACTCGGCCTCTTGCAGAGATTAGGAGATCATTCCCAGGCTTCCGCTGCAGGTGAATGAATCCCAGGGGGCAGGACCGCTTGGGGCCAGATCCCAGCTCTGCTGCTTCCTATTCGTATGACCTCGGGCAAGTTGCTTCATCTCTTTAAGCTTCAGCTTTCTGTACGGGGGTAAGCATGGCACCCACCTCCCGGGACCGTCCGAGGATTAAATTCGGGAGCCAGCGTTATTAGGGGAAGGTGGACTTCCAAGTTTGGACTTCTCTTCACCCTGCCGGAGGGGGAGGGACGTGGCTGTCTGGACCCTGACCTTGATGAAGGGAGAGAGTTTTCACACGCTATGGAATTCCTTTGCTAAAACGGAATCGAGCCTAGTGAAGTCAGCCCCTCGGTTGCTCCAGGAAGACCTGAGGGGCAGACGAGAACTCTAGGAAAGACAGAGATGGTGTCCAAGAGATGGCCTGGAGGCTGAGGATTGAGACTGCAGGGAAGGAGGCCAGGGCGTCTGGGCCTGGGGGGCCGGGGCGAGCTCCGGGAGACCGTCCCCCGGACGGCTGCCCGCCCCATCTCTGCCTCCCCGCCACAGTGCCGTGGGTGCTGTGTTCCAACCTGGAGGTGCCCCCTGCTGCATCCCAGCCTCGTGTCTTCCTCCTTGGCCCCGGGACGGACCCTGGCGGGCTGGCACCATTCCCTGGTGGGCGCCAAGAGGACAGAGAGCGGGAAGAGGGGACCTTTGTCCAAGCCCCCCCTCCCCCCAGCAGCAACCACTCCTCAGGTCAGGGCCAGGCCGAGGGGCTGGTACGCAGCCCCCTCCCTTCATCCTTCCCTGCCCCTTGAGGAATTCCGTCCTCTGAGGCTCACCAGCTTGGCGCTCGGCTCCAGTTCACAGAGGGGGCTGTGTCCTGCCACCCGTCCCCTCTGAAGCCCCCATTGTCAGGCTGGGGAGGTGGGGGGCAGGCCGGGGCCACGTCTCAATGGCCTAATGTTCTCAGAGGTGGGAAGGCCGAGGGGGTCTCCCGGAAGCGCTAGGCCACGGGACACCTGGTTCTCCGCCTCTCTGCCCAGAGCCCTGGCAGGCCGGAAAGAAGGCTTCCCAGGCCAGATATGGCGCCTCCTCTGCATTGGCCGGCCTTGTTTCAAGCCGTTCCCTAAGCTGGCCGATAGGCTAGAGAGAATTTCAAACACACACACACACACACACACACACACACACACACCCAAAACAAGCAGATGGTTAAAATAACCCAAGCTAATATTATGAAGTCCTTCGGAGAGCCAGGCACCCAGGCTACCGGTTCTATCGCCATCACAGCCCAGCGCGAAGTAGACGTGATTATTGTCACCATCCCTGCTTTGCAGGGGAGGTGTCAGGTAACCTGCCCAGGGCAGCACAGGCGGGAAGGGGCAGAGCCCGCCGACCCCAGGCAGGTTAGCTGCAGAGCCCATGTCTGGAGCCAAGCATGGAAGAACATTTACAGGGAAGACTAAGGCAGCTGACGCCCATTTACCCCGAATCAGCAGCTCCCAAGGCACCTCCAAGGGCCCCACGGGTCTCCCCAATCGCAGCCGAAGGCATTGTTCTACGCCTTTTCCCGGGGCCCCTTGGCTTTTAGATTCCTTTAGTCTGGGGCCCCCTCGGGGGCAAGGGACAATGGGCTCATCTGCTTTGACTGCAGCTTCACCCGCTTCTACCAAGGGCCCCTTTCGGCCGGGGTGGGGGGTGGGGGAAACACTAGTGCATTTCTGTTTCCTGGGGCATGAAGCCAGCGTTGCTGGAGGAAATAGAGGCTCTGCAAGGAGAGCACGAGATGTCACTGATGGCTTCGATAAAAGCCCCCCGGACTCACTCATCGAGTCACGTGGGGTCCTTTTCAGAGCGATCTTCCCAGCAGCTCCCCCCCTCCGCCCCGCCATTCGGGGGAACTCTGTTTCGGGTCAGCCCCCTCAGGCCTCTGCTGCGAGGGATGAACTTGAGTTTGGGGGGAGGCAGCCAGGAGCCACTTAGGTCCAGGGTGGTGAGCAAAGGGTACCTCCTCCGTTCAGGCAGGTGAGCATCCTCCGGCACGCAGCCAGCCGTAGAGCAGGTCCTTACCTGGGGCGTGGTGCCAGGCTGGGGCGGGGGCAGAGGGGAGGGCCCCTGGGTGGCTCAGTCGGTTAAGCATCTGACTTCAGCTCAGGTCATGATCTTGCCGGTTCATGGGTTCAAGCCCCGCGTTGGGCTCTGTGCTGACGGCTCAGAGCCTGGAGCCTCCTTTAGATTCTGTGTTTCCCCCTCTCTCTGTCCCTCCCCTGCTCATGCTCTCTCAAAAACAAATAAACAGTAAAAAAAGAATAGACCCATCCTAAGCCGTCCAGGGCAATGCGGACAACACACTGTAGGGCCCCCTGCAGGGCAGGCCTGCCCCATATGGGGGACTCTAGGACCGGGGGCAGAGACGAAGAAGGGCCATGAGGTTCACAATCAAGACCACTCGACAGATTATCTCCAGTGTGTGGAGAAGGCTTACAAAATCCAGGACGACCTCCCAGAAGAGGCGGGCTTTGCTCTAGGCTCAAAAGGATGACCAGGAAGTGGACAGAGTTGACGAGGGAGAGGACTCCAGGGGGAGGAGGCAAACCGGCCGGGGCGATTTTGACTAAAGTGGATCAATAAAACAACCCCTAGCCCAGCATCGCTGTCACGGGAGGGTGGGAGGCACTCTCAAGTCAACTTTAAAGTTCTGGCTGAGCAGTTAGACCTGGGTCGGCATCCGGCCTTGGGCACTGCCTGGCCGTGTGGCCTTGGGCAAGTGACTTCATCTCTCCCGGCCTCAGTCTTGCTCTCCAAGAAATGAAAGAAAATAATAATGGTGTCCACGGAGACTCTTTGAGCAGGAAGCAAGGTCAGTTCTGAGAAGCAGGTGCTTGGTGACAGGCCCGTGATAGTTCTCGTGACAGCAGCACCATCTCCTTAAGAGGCTCCTAAAGAGATCGGAAGGGTTGGTTCTCAACAAGAGGTCCCCAAGCGACGCTGAGTCATGAGGTCACATGACACATGAGATGTCCTTTGTCCTGCTTCCCAGCAGAACTACTGAGGAAAGAGGTGACCCTTGAGGGGGGGGGGGCATCGGAGCACACGGTCCCCATCAGTGACTCCTGGTTCTAATCGGTCAGAAAGTCCTGCGGGGCCTTCTCAAATAAGTCTCCACTCCAGCACCAAAGCAGTAACCTCCTCAGCGCTCTCCCTGTCCTGGTCTCTCCTCCCAGCCAACGTCATCCCTCCTATGGCCCCAGAGTGTCCCCTCCGAGCAGACAGATCATGCCTCTCCCCAGCGCCAAAGCCTCCTCCACACGCCACGCCCTCCAATCACACGGGGTCAGCCACCTCCAGGACCCCGAGGAGCCTTCTTTTACAAGCAGCCCCCCGTCTTCCCTTCCACCTGGAGCATCTTCTCTCCTCTCCCTGATGGCGAAAGCCTAGATCTGCTCCAGGTCCCCGCTCAGCCGTCTCCTCCTCCCTGAAGCCCTCCCAGTCTCCACTCCGGAGCGGGGACCACGGTGTGGGCTCTGAGCTGTCTCCCTCTATATAACCGGGGTGTGGAATACGGATGAAAGCCGGGGCCACGGTTCCCAGCTGCCCAGAGGCCTGCTGGGGACCACCGCCCTCGGGGCCGAGATCGCCACCGGGAGGGGCTGGAGCAGAGCGGGGTGGGGCTGCGGAATCCTCCACGGAGGCTGGCATGGGTGCCAGCAGCCCGGATAGAGCCCAGGCGGCGGCGCTGGCACAGCTCCGCTGCCGGAGATGAGGGTGAGACAAACAGCAATTAGCGAAGCACAGGCTGGGCTCTCGAGACTAATTACCAATTAGATGGGGCCGGGCGATTAGCGACATGAAAGAGACAGTCAGCAAATAGTCACTGGCGTGCCCATAGCGGAAGCGAGGGGGGTGGGGAGGGGTTGGGGAGGGGGTGTCTCCGTTCCCGCCAACAGGCCCGGGCTCCTGATGGTTGGCGCGATCCTGGTATGAGGAGGGGGTTCCCAGCAAGGGAGGGGCTGAGGCTCCCGGGCACCCCCGGGGGCAGACTTGCCTTCTTCTGTTTGATTCCCAGAATCATCTCCGGGGTGGGGCTCTCTGGCCTCGGCCCCTGGGTTGTCGGGGGTGATGGGTGATGAGCGCTCCGACACCCTTGGCCAGGTGAGCCCGGGAGGACCTCAGAGCAGTTAGGTGGCAGACGCCCAGCGGGAGGCATTTGTGCCCGGAACTTGCCTGGCACTGCGGTGCCCGGGCTGACGGAGGGACGGGGGCGGAGAGACAGCTTCCTCCCTTCTCTTGGCTCCACGCTTCTTCACTCTCAGTCTCCATTCCTCCACCCCCCCCCCATCTCTTCCCTCTGCTCATTTCTTCTTCCTTCTTTCCTGCCCTCCCCCGCCCTCCATCTCCTCTGCCTCCATTGCTCACCCCTGGGGCTTTCTGTCTTTGTCTCTGTTTCTCTTTGGGCCTCACTCTCCCTCCCTCCCTGACCTCCGCACTCTAGGGTCCTTGCTTCGCTTAGGGTGGACCCTAAGGGTCCAGCCTCCGCACCGCAGGAAGAGCTGGGATCAGACATGCAGTGACTTCCTGACAACCAAGGCCTGGCCACTCTGGGGTGGGCCGTCCCTGACTGGGAGAAGGTGGGAACGGGGAACAAGCCCCTCACTGTAGGAAGCCTGCGGCGGGGGGTGGGGGGGGAGGGGGATAGTAATGGGGGTGAACGATCCCGCAGGTGGACCCTAGGACCCCACATCATCCACATTCAGGGCCCAAATATATCAAATCTAGAGTTTGGTTACTAAACTGCTCCCCGGGCCATTCACTTCCGGTCTCTCATCCCTGGTCGGTTTGAAGCAGGTGGCCCAACCTCCCGAGATATTGGTGGCCAAATCTCCCCACCTTACAAAGGCCCAGATGAGCCTCCCCAGGCTGGGCCCTCACCGCGGTGGTGGTGGTAATGGGTGCACTGTTTGCATGTGTGTGTCTGTGTGTGTGTGTGTCTGTGTGTGTGTTTGGGGGTTGGGCACAGGGCGACCATTGTGACCTGTCTCGGCGCCACCTAAGGGTTCCATACTGGAGACTAGACCCCCCGGGGCCCACAGTGATTAGAAGGAAAAAACGTTGTTCTCCCAGAGAGGGGGACTCAGAGTTGGGGTTGGTAGGCGAGAGGAACCGGTGAGGCCAGAGAATTCAGGGAGACAGGGCGGTTCCATAAGGCGAAGGTGTTCAGGGAGGGCAGAGAATTTCAGTAGCAGAGGGGGTTCTGCAGGAAGAGGAGGGCCCGGGCCTGGAAACACGTTTTAGGAATGCAGCCCTGGCCCAAAGACCTGGTTTGCCAATCTCTGTTTACCTTGGCAGCCCCCGCCAGCCACAAACACAGCCCGCACAGGAGATCAAAGCACCCTGGGCTCTCGGGCCCAGTGTGGGCGGGGCTCCAGGGGCGGCCCCTGCCCCCAGGGACAGGTGCCACAATGCCGCTTCCCCTCGCTGGCGCTATGTCCGGAGAGCCCCGGAAGGTGGTGGGGTGGGGGGATAGCTCTGGGAAGGAGAGAATGAAGCACCTGCCAGGGGGAATGCGGAAAGAGCGGAGGAGGGGCCGTCATCGGTTCTGCTGGGTCGTCCTGAGCCCAGGTGTGTGTGTGTGTGTGTGTGTGCGTGCGCGCGTGTGTGCGCACGCACGCGTGCGCGCTGGGGAGACTTGGGAGTAGATGGGCTTCTGTGAGGATGGCCGTGTCTGTTTGGGCTTACGGGCTCAGGCTTCTGTGTGTGCGGTTGTGTGAGCCGGCCCCCTTTCCCCAACCAGCAGCCCGGCTCCCTCCTGCTGCGGTCAGAAAGCCAGGGACCAGCCCAGTGGTCAACCGACGTCTCTGGGCTCTGAACTCACCCTTCAGCTATGCCCCCAGGACAATGGGACTCTTTCTGCACAAGATGGGCCCGAGGGACCTTGTCACAGACTTGTGACCTGAATGACAGAGCTGCCCTAGGGTACACACCCCGGTCTTGGTCACACTTGTGGACACTGACTGGCCTCGAGCCAGAGGAGACCAAAGAGAAAGAGCGGGTCTCCTTCCTGCCTGTGTCAGGAAGGCTTCCTGGAAGAGGGGACCAGTGTTCTCCCCCAAGCTCCCGGATACGCCCTGGCCTCTAGGGTTCCGGCTGGCACGCAGGCACAGGGCTCCCCTCCATGCAGTCCGGAGCCTGAACGGGGGCCTGACCTGGAGCTGATCTGTCTCCCAGCGTACACACACTCACGTGCCTGCAGGTCAATGCCAAGGGGAGAGGGAAAAAAACCACCCAGGTCTGTTGGGAGACAGAGCATCCTGCCCCTAGGGTGCTGAGTTGGGGGGAAGGAGAGGCGTCCTCCTCACCGAAGGAAGGGTCAGTCTGATGGGGGGGGTTGCCCCCAGCTCGTACCCTCCCCACCCAAAACAGAGGCCAAGGCGGCCCGGTGAATAGCCTTTGAGAGGGACAGGGTAGATGAAGAAAGGGGCCGACCCATCAAGAGAAGACTAGGAGAGCCTCCTGGAGCAGGGAACTCGGGCGGGGGCTGTGGGCGGGGGACAGGGGGGAGATACCTAGTAGGGGCTCAAAGGAGGATGAGGGTGCAGGGAAGAGCTTCTGGGGTGATCTCCTTCCCGTTATCTGGGGCCCCTCCAACACTGGCACAGAGAGGCCAGCCTCAGCCCCCAGGTAGCACAGCTCCAGTAGGTGGTCGGCGGCGCAAGGTTTTAGCCCAGGTTTTTGACTCCGCACCGAAGCCCTTCCCTTCCTCTTCCCCTTTCCCTCGCAGCCCACACCCCCTCCGGGCAGCCCGGAGTGATCTGTGGGGGGCAGGAAGCGAGGTTCCAGCCCAGACAGCTGTTCTACGCAGCTGCTGGGGGCTCTGGGGGCTGCGGCGGATTTGATTTGATTCAGGCTCCAAAATAGCCGTCCTAGCAGGAAGCAGCCCCCCTCCCCCGACCCCTCCAGGACTCCGCATCCGGGGGCTGAATTGACACCTTAGAGGTCCTGCCCCCTCCTCCTTCCCTGCGCTCACCCCCCGGGTCTCCGACCCACTCCATTTAACCCCCTTAGCTTGCAACCATTCCCTCCTCCCGCTTCCCCTCCTCCAGGAAGCCCTCCCTGCTGACCCCTTCCCCCCACTGTGTGTATAGCAGTCCTTTGCCCACACACGATCCTCAGCCCCTCCCCCGCTCCAGCCCTGCTCTTGGGGAGGGTGGGACGGTTGGGGGGGGCAGTCTAGGGCTAGGGGCCTGTGGCCAGGCACGGGCGGGCTGCGGAGGGCACACAAAGACGCGGGCTGCCCTGGCCTTTGATGAGTAATGGCTGTTCCCTGGAGCCACGATTCCACTCGGCCGCCTAGGCCCCCTGCCCCCACCCCCCTCGGACTCCTCAAATAAGACTCGTTTTTGTTCTGAGGACACAATGCGAGAAAATGTCACCCAGGGGGCGTGCCCCCTGGCCTCAGCTCTGACAACCGGAGCTCTTAATCACCCGGTCTCCTTCCTCCCCAGCCTCCCTCTCCAGCAGCTGGCGGAGCTGGGGGAGGGGGTGAGGCTAGGGGTAGGGGGACAGCTACCACCTTCTGGGGCCGAGACTTCTTCCAGCTTGAAAGTCTAAGGCCTTCCTGTTTTCTCCCTCCCTGGGGTGCAGCCCCCGCGCCACCCCCTCACAAAGGCTCAGTTCTTAGCTCTTCTCTCTCCATCGAAACCTGCCAAGGTCCCCGAAGCAGGAGAGACGGAGAGAAGCCTCCGAAATGCACCGAGCGCTCCAGAAGGGGGCTGCCCCGGAGAACTAGGGCAACGCTTTGACAAGTACTACAAAGAAAGTAAGAATACGGTAGCGAGTGATGGTGGGGGAGGAGGGCAGAAGTCATCTCTTGGGCCAGGCCCCAGCAAGGCCCCAGCAAGGCAAGAGACTTCCATGCAAAGGCCCTGTGGCCTGTGGTAGTGTGAGAGTGGTTTGCAGGGGCAGACCCGCCCCCTCCATGATCACCGGAAGCATCCCTCTTCGCCTAGCCCATATAGATGCAGCCTAAATAAAACTAAGTGCTTGCTGTGGGGACAGTTTCTATACAATAAAATGACTGCCCCCCCCCAAGCCCTTCTATATAGAAATTCTGGAATCTTCACCACTAAGCTCTTTTCCTGTCTTGATCCTCGCATCTCATCCGCCAACCAATCTGGTCTGCTCTCCTTCCCAGACCTGCGCCAAACCGTCCACTCTCCTTCTCTCTGCTGCCACCCCTCCGGCTCGCCCCATCCCTCCTTTGTACCTCGTCAGCAGCCTCCGTCTGGTCTCCCGGCCCCACTGTGCCCCCCTACACTGCATTCTCCGCAGAGCGGCCAAGGCGGTCTTTAGAAAATGAGTATCGTATTCTGTCACTCCCTCGCTTAAAAGCCTCCAAAGACTTCTCGTTGCTTCGAGCACGAAACTCCAACTCTCCCGGAAGGAGATGTAGGCAGAACGGAAGCCCCGCAGGAGACAGACGTTTGGGGGTTCTCGCCGTGTGAAGGGAGAGACCGCGAACACGGTCAGATGGGAGCGACTGCGATGAGGGTGACGACGCTACATCGCACTCTGTGGACTGTGCGCTCATTGAGGAACTTCGGGTACCCGAGACGCAGAAAGATGTTTGCAAAGGCAATGACCCTGAACGAACACAGACGGACGGGGGTTGGGGGGGGCGGCAAGGGTGGTATGGAGGGGTCAAGGTCCGTGCTGGGAGAGCAGCTTGGACTGGGGAGCAAGGGTCAGGCCACGAATGTACGTGGAAGCCTCATCAGGACTTGGGACTTATCTTTCGGCCACAAGGCCACAGCCAAGATTTTGAAGCAGAGATGTACGTAATCAGATTTGTGTTGCAGAAAGAGCTCTCTGGCAGCAGCACAGATGGGCGAGAGATTGGAGAGAGGACAGGCTGGAGTCAGAGAGACCGACTGGTTCCGGAAAGAAACGGCGCAGGCCTGAACTAGGGCAGGAGCGGCGAGAGAGCCAGAAGCGGGCACGCTTCCTTGCGTAAGGGTGGCTGGACTTTGGGCCACGTGGCAGGGAAGGGGGGGAAGGGCAAGAAGGGAGGTGTGGATGTTACCCCCCAGACCTGGGGCGCAGCTGGCTGGGAGGGTGCCGGGGCCCCTCCGAACGTGGGAAGAGTGGCGGAGTCGGGCCGAGCGTTAGGGTGCAGGTGCCTGAGAGGTGTGCGGGCAGAGAGCCTGCCTACGAGCAGGGAAACCCCATCTGTGCTTGGGAATGAACCGAGGGTTGAGGGGCCCCGGGGATGTCCAGAGCATCCATCTTGACAGAGGTCACCAGTCTCCCGGAGATTCTGCCTCTTACCCTCCCCGCCCCACACACGAAGGAATGTCCTTAAGTTGGAACAGAGAGTGGGGAAAGGAGGCAGGCAGCTCTGCGGTGGGAAGGGCTGGGGTGCACCTGCAGAAGTCAGGGAGGGCAAGGGGAGAAGGGAAAGGGCGGTGCTGGGAACCTGCAAGCTGCAGGACCCCCAATCCTTGCTCTCACTGGAGCATGGGCCTCAGAAATCATCTTGCAGATGGGGAAACTGAGGCCCAGATGAGTAGAATGCATTGGCTAAAACTGCACCCCCCCTAAGTTGCTCATGCTCTGGGTTGGGAAATGGTCGTAGCTTGGTCTTGATTTAGGCGCCATCTGCCTATTTCGGTAGAACCTGGAGGCCCGCTCCCCCACTACAACCACGTGTGGGACAGAGAAGGAGGTAGCCCAGGGTCAAAGGAGAGGTGTTTGCGGGAGGCCCGGAGACCTTCCACACGTCCCTTCCATATCCCTAGAGAGCACCACCTGTATTCCACTTGAGGACGCTGGCTCCTCCTAGTGGCCATAAGGAGCACTGTTCTTGGTCCCAGGTCAGCCTAGAGTCCAAATCCCCGGAGCATGAGACTCCATTCCCTCCGACCAATCCCCAAAATCGGCCCAGTACCTGTTGCCAGTCCCCACAGTTAGTCCTGCCTGCCCCTGTAGGGGACATTCATTCTGGAGGCCTGACCCCAGCAAGATGCCGTCTTCTCCAGGCCTGGTCCCTTGGCCATGACGGATGTGTTTCCATAAGCTTATGAGGAGGGGCGGGGTACACATCCTACCCTGTCCTGTCCAAACGCTTTTCGCCAGACTAAGAGGCCCTGGAGGGCGAGAACCATCCTCGCTCCTTAGGGTCTGACACAGAGCCTCGTGTGTACCAGGTGCTCAACAAACTTCAGCTGGAACTAAAGCCCGCCCCCAGGCAGCCGTCCTGGGACTGTAACACCCCCTGCCCCAGCCACACACTCCCGGAATGGGGCTGTCTACACCCCCGAACCTCTCAGCTTCAGTTCATCATTGAGTTCCCCCTCTTAAGAAGAAGCTGGTTCCTGGTCCAGCTCGGCTGATGCCAGGTCCCTCCAAGCTTCCATGGAGATGGAGAAACCCTTCTAGAACTTCATCCAGCTTTCTGTTGGGGTCTCTGCCTGGCCCCCCTCCCTCCGGGCTCTTCTCCTTCCCTGGCCCTCCACCCCGCTTGGGAGGGCAGAGGTGAGTCCAAGCCCCCTCCTGCCAACCCAGAGCTCCCTCGGCACTTCCGGGAGCCCCTCCGTTTCTTTTTTCCGTATGGTCTTCTAGAAGCCGAAGTTTTTTTGCCTGTTCAACAGTCCTGGGGCAGGGGAGGTGGTACAGTCTGCATGACTTTCCCTCGCTTCTTCATGTGAAGGGTTGGCTGTGTGTGGCGTCCAGTTAGGGGGGACTCTTCTCATCTCTGCCAGCTGTGACCACGCTTCTGAGGGAGCAAGAAGAAAAGGGGCCCATCTGAGGAGGGCGTCCTGCCTGGGGACAGGGATCGGATGAGGTTATAACAGCAGGGACCATCTGCTCTTGTCCGCTTCAACAGGAGAGCTGGGTCCTCCCGCCGCCATTTAGCAGAGGAGAAACCTGAGTGGGGTGCCTCGCTCGAGGTCACAGCGCTGGCAAGAGCGACAGAGCCAGGACCCAATCCAGGCCTTCTGATTCTCAAGTTCAGTGTCACTCCCCAACAACAGACGTGCCTCCTTCACACGACCCATGCCCTTTCAGAGACCTGTTTGGTTCTGACCTCAGACTTGGCAACGTGGAGAGAAGGGACTGATGGGACCGACTCAGACACAGGTCCGTCCTTCTCTCTCCCTCCCTCCCAACATATTGGGCACTCGACGCAGCAGGCGTTAGACCCTGAAGGCCAGGAAAGCCTGGAAGGCAGGAACCATGCATCTGTCACCGCCTCTGAGCCCTGTACCAGCACCAGGCTATGCAGGGAGCCCCCGGGCTGTAGCTGCGCTGAAGGAAAGGAGGGGCCAACGCACAGTGACCACCCTACCCAGGCCACTGTCAAGGAGGCCGCCGTGGACTTTACCACAACTTTGAGGTCCTGGGCTGCTCAGGACAGTGTCTCTCCCATTCTGTGTGTTGCGTGGCAGGGCCAGGGGGAGATGGGACGGGGGGGTAGTGTTACCGAAGTCCCTTGAGAGCTAGAACCATAAACAGGAAGGACCTAAAGAGGCTGCCATTGGGCCACTGCCAGAAACATAGTCCTCAGTCGGTTCAGTCGGTTGGGCGGCCGACTTCAGCTCAGGTCATGATCTCACGGTCTGTGAGTTCGAGCCCCGCGTCGGGCTCTGTGCTGACGGCTCAGAGCCTGGAGCCTGCTTCCGATTCTATGTCTCCCTCTCTCTGCCCCTCCTCTGCTCCATCCCACCGGAAGTCACCCCATGCCTCTCTGACTGCCGTCCCTCCACCCTGTACCTCTCCGTGGCCACCCCTCCCCCCAGCCGGCCCTCGTCTCCTCCAGCCCTCCCAGCCTCCCCCCTCCCCGGGCCTGCTGTGCTCTGGACTATGACTGGCAACCCTCTTCTATCTCCACCTCTGCCCAGGACACCGCACCCCTCCTGACAACCTCTCTGTAAGCCTTTTCCGTGGAAACCTGGGGGCTTGGAAGGAAAACAAGAGTCCTCCTCTTCGATTTCCATTTCTTTCTCCTCCTTCCCTCCTTTAAAACTCCCAGATTGTGGGGCACCCGGGTGGCTCTGTCAGTTAAGCCTCCGACTTCAGCTCTGGTCAGGATCTCACGGTCTGTGGGTTCGAGCCCCGCGTCGAGCTCTGTGCTGACGGCTCAGAGCCTGGAGCCTGCTTCCGATTCTATGTCTCCCTCTCTCTGCCCCTCCTCTGCTCACACTCTGTCTCTTTCTCTCAAAAATAAATAAACATTAAAACACACACACACACACACAAAAACACCTCCCAGATCCTTTGAAGCCTCTGTGGTCCATTTACCTTCTTCCCACCTTGTCCCTAACTGCCCCCTGACCTGCCTGCCGGAACCTCGTCCTCGCCAGAAACCATACCTCGTCTGAAAGCTCCAATTTCAAAAACCACTTTCCAACCACCGCCTCCTGTCCTTCCAGCTGGCTCGCTCGGGCCCACCCGCGGCCACGCTTCTGGAAGCTCATTGAGAACTCCTGGCCGGTTACCGCTTTCCCACTACCCATCAGCATTTCTCCGCTGCCCCCTTCTTGCCCGGCCTGCATTCCAAAGTTCCAGATGCTTCTAACCATGCCCCTTTCCCTCTTTCCGTCGTCATCACCCACCCGGCAACCCCCTAACCCTGGAGGCGGTCTGCCGTGCGCAGTCTCCGTGCCTGGCCCTTGCTGGAGACAAGCACGCAGTGGACCACGGTCGCTCATGGGCCTCGCAGGGACCGGATTCTGCCCAGCAGGCCTCTGTTTCTCTGCTTCCATTCCACGGGGACAGCCCACGCCCTCTGGTCCCTCCTCCGGCCTCCCACCTCTCCTCCCCGGCCCCCCCTGTCAACTGAAGCCCTTGCCCTGTACTTAACTGAGAAAGCATCCGACCTGACTCAGCCATTTCCCACCACCGAACCCTTGTGGCGGTGCCTGTGCACCGTCCCCTCCTCTTCGCTCCTCTGGCAATGGCGGTACCTCCGCTGGCACTCCACCCACGTCACCTAAGGCTCGGCTCCTTCGGCTCCTTCGGGGAACCACCCCGTTCTGAATCCTCATTCTCGCCACCAGGTAATTGTTCAGTCCACCAGCCAGGATGGAGCGTCTCCCATGGGGAGGGAGGTCCTATTCTCTACATCCTCCACCCCCTACCCCAAGGAATGTCTCTTCTCCCCTTGCCAAAAAAACACCGTTGACACGCTCAGTCTCCACTTCCTCACTTCCTACTCTCTTTTCTTCCTCTGTGCTTCCAGCGAATACTTACTGACAAAATGATCACAAGAGAATAAGACATGACAAGAGACAGGACCCAACAGTGCAAATGACTCTGACCCCAATTATTTACACGTTAAAAATGAAGGAAAGGGGCACCTGGGTGGCTCAGTCGGTTAAGCGGCCGACTTCGGCTCAGGTCATGATCTCGCGGTCTGTGAGTTCAAGCCCCGCGTCGGGCTCTGTGCTGACGGCTCGGAGCCTGGAGCCTGCTTCAGATTCTGTGTCTCCCTCTCTCTCTGCCCTTCCCCTGCTCATACTCTGTCTCTTTATCTCTCAAAAATAAATAAACATTAAAAAATAAAATGAAGGAAAGACCAAAAATCCAACAATGAGTGTTCGGTGAATGTCGAAGTTGGAGGTGATTTTTATTTGCTTTTGTAGGCTTTTCTCTTTTCCTATTTTCTACTGTGAACACATCTTCCATTTTTTTTTTCATTCAAAAATTAAATAGTAGTGGTACATATATACAATGGAATACTACGTGGCAATGAGAAAAAATGAAATCTGGCCATGTGTAGCAACATGGATGGAACTGGAGTGTATTATGTTAAGTGAAATAAGTCAGTCAGAAAAAGACAGATACCATATGTTTCCACGAATAGGTGGACTTTGTGAGACTAAGCAAAAACCAGGGGGAGGGGAAGAGGGGAAAGGAAAAAAAGCCACAGAGAGGGAGGAAGACAAAACATAAGAGATTCTCAAAGACTAAGAACAAACTGAGGGTGAGGGGGGTGAGGGAGGGGGGAGAGTGGGTGACAGGCATTGAAGAGGGCACTTGTTGGGATGAACACTGGGTGTTATATGGAAACCAATTTGAAAATAAATTATTTAAAAAAAAATTAAATAGTATACAAAAGAAGAGAAATCTCCCACTAGCTAAAAGTCAGTTGTGTTCCTGCCTAAGAAGAATTGGTGTCCTTATATTGCCTAATTACCACGGCCTTCATCCTCTGTGGTTCTTTGTAGCAGTTAGGAGGATAACTTTTTTTTTTTTTTACATTTTTATTTATTAATGAGAGAGAAAGAGCATGAGCATGGGAGGGGCAGAGAGAAGGGGAGACATAGAATCTGAAGGAGGCTCCAGGCTCTGAGCAGAGACCGACCCGGGGCTCGAACTCACGAACCACAAGATCATGACCTGAGCTGAAGTCAGACGCTTAACTGACTGAGCCACCCGGGCGCCCCTCAGGGGGATAACTTTTGTTGTGTGTTCTTGCGCATGCTTCCTCCTTTGTATTATCTTTCTTCTTTATTTAAATTTTATTTCTTATCAAAGATACAGACGCACCCAGTTAAAGAATTCAAGAGTTCCGAAGGCTTACAAAGACACACCGAAGTCCCCATTCCTTCTCTTTTCACCCAAATTCCTGCTTCCCAGAGAGGCCAACGCTTGCAATTCTTTGATCCATTTCTCTTGGGGTATTTTCCTTTGTGTTTCGAAGTCCGCATGCTTATACAACTGCTTACTGAGTTTTCAGCTGTAAAGATTACTTGCTGTCTTCCTGTTATGGACGAGGGAGAATTAGCTCACCCACAGGCATCATCATCTTTCCCTTCCCCCGTCTTCCCCTCATATTTTATGAGATCATTAAGTGCTTATCTTATTATGACTATGAAAATGTTGTTAGGACGAGCACTGGGTGTTGTATGAAAGCCAATTTGACAATAAATTATATTAAAAAAAAAAAGAAACGAAATGTTATTCGCAGTTGAGCCGTGTAGAATACTATGATACTATTTCCTATCTTAGCTCCTTCCCCCCCGCCCCCCAGAATTAAACTTGTCTCTCTCTTTTTTAATCTGGTAACTTTTCTGTGTACTTACCGCTAATTAATCCCTACATGGTCGGACAGTAATTGAAATCATCTTGCAGTATTTTCAAACAAAATTTTTTTCCTTTGTGACATCCTTCTCAGAACCCTGTTTCCTTCTGCTTCCATCCAGTCTGCATGCTTTCTGGGGTCCTTGTAAGCCCCCTTTTGCCTCCTACCTGACCCTATGTCTTTATTTCTCTCTCTCTCTCTCTCTCTCTTTTTTCTACTGCAGCCCATCCTTAAGCAGCTTCCTGAGAAATAGTGCATGAAAGGTAAAGTTTTAGGGACCTCGTATTCCGAAAATGTCTTGATTATAGTATCTCACTTGATCAATTAGCTGGGTATAAAATACTAGGGAGGAAACCAGTTTCCCTTAGAATCCGGAAGCATTGTTTCTTTGTATCTAAGTTCGAGCCAGGCTGGTGAGCTGTCCATGCCATCCTGATTCCAGTTCTTTCCTCTCTGTGAGCATTTAGAATCTTTTGGTCGTCGTTGTTCTGAAAGCTCACGGTGAGGAGTTTTGGGGTCAGTCTTTTTCATTCATTGTGATCTACTTGGGGTGATCTTTTAATCTGAAATTCATGTCCTTAAGTTCATATTTTTTATTTGATCATATCATCCTGTTTTCTCTGTTCTTATTTTCTGCAACTCCTATTAGTAGGATGTCAGGCCTGACTTGATTTTCTAATCTTTTCTCTCTTATTATACCTCTCTTTATCTTTTTGTTCTTTTTTCTGGGAGAGTTTAATCTCCCAGTCCCTCCACTGATTTTTTCATTTTAATTTTAATTTTACCTCAAAAAAAATATTTTTTAATCTCCAAGAGCTTTCGTATGTCTTCAATAATTCCTTCAACAAATATTTGTGGAGAATCCAGTATATGCCAGGCACTGTTCGAGGTGCTCTAGGGATAGAGGAGTGAGTAAAGACAAAAACTTTTGCTCTCGGGACACCTGGGTGGCTCAGTCGGACTTCAGCTCAGATCATGATCTCATGGTTCATGAGTTGGAGCCCCACATCGGACTCTGGGCTGACAGCTCAACCGAGTCTGCTTCAGATTCTGTCTCTCTCTCTCTCTCTCTCAAAAATAAATAAACATTAAAAAAACTTTTGCTCTCCAGAGCTTATAGTCTACTTCCTTTAACAAAAATAAAATCCTTATTGGGGCGCCCGGGTGGCTCAGTTGGTTAAGCAGCCGACTCTTGATTTCGGCTCAGGTCATGATCTCACGGTTCATGAGTTTGAGCCCCACCTTTCATATGAGTGGATGATTCCACTCTCACTCTCTTGTGCATGGCTTCTTTTACTCAGAATGCTGGTTTTGAGATTCCTTCATATGGTTGCTGTGCCGGAAATGTCTTCTCATTTCTAGGTAGTACTCCAATCCCTACCACGCACTTCTATCTATTCACCTCTTGACCGGCATCTGAGTTCCTTTCCAACTTGGGTTTATTAGGAAGAAGGCAGATATGAACATAGGTACACACGTCTTTGTATGGACTTAGGTTTTTATTTCTCTTGGGAAGATATCTAGGAATGAGGTTGCTGAATTGTGTAGAAAATACGTGCTTAGTGTTATAAGAAACTGCCGAACAGCTTTCCAAAGCGCTTGGGGCATGTTATGTTCCCACCAGCAACGCTCCGGTTACGCTGGGTTCTTGCCAAGAGTCGGTATTATTCGTATTTTACGTTTTAATCATTTCAGTGGATGTGTAGTAGTATCTCATTATGGCTTGTTAAAAAATATTGTTTATTTATTTTGAGAGAGAGAGCGCACACACGTGCCCACTGACACGGGGCTCAATCCCATGAATCGGGAGACCTTGACCTGAGCCAAAATCAAGAGCCAGTCGCTTAACCAACGGAGTCTTAACCAACGCGGGCTCCCCTCATTATTTAATCTGCATTTCCTTGATGACTAGTGATATTTAAAAAAAATATATCCAATTTTTATCCTTATTCCTTGTCAAGAGAGAGAAAGACAGAGCACAAGTAGGGGGAGGACAGAGAGAAGAGGGAGACACAGAATCTGAGCGGTCACCCAGAGCCTGATGCGGGGTTCAAACCCACGACTCGTGAGATCATGACCTGAGCTTAGGTTAGACACTTAACCAACTGAGCCACCCAGGCGCCCCTGATGACTGGTGACAGTGAACACGTTCTCATGTGTTCGTTAGCTTTGATGAAGTATTTGTTCAAATCTTTTGTCTATTAAAATTGTTTTCATTGGGTTTGATTCTTGCTATTGAGTTGTAAGAGTTCTTTATACGTACCATGTGCAAGTACTTTGTCACATAAATACCTTAAGATATTTTCTCCCAGTTTGTGGCCTTAAAAAAAAACTTCTTTTCTTAACTACGTGTTTTGGGGCACCTGGGTGGCTCCGTTGGTTGCGCGTCAGACTTTGGCTCAGATCATGATCTCATGGTTCATGAGTTTGAGCCCCATATCTGGCTTACTGATGTCTGCATCGAGCCTGCTTTGAATCCTCTGTCCCACTCTCCCTCCGCCCCTCCTCCTGCTTGTGTGCTCTCTCTCAAAACCAAAGAAAACATTTAAAAAAAAACAATATGTTTTAAAGAGCAGAAGTTTCCATTTTAACAAAGTTCAGTTTATCACATTTTTTGGTCTCTGGTTTATGTTTTTGTGTTCTGTGTAAGAAATTTTCCCCATCGTCATGAAGATCTTCTCTTGCTTTTCTTCTAGAAGTTTGATGATGGTTTTATTTTATTTTATTATTTTTTTAGTAGGCTCTACGCCCAACATGGGGCTTGAACTCCCAACCCCTAGATCAAGAGTTGCACACTCTACAGACTGAGCAAGCCAGGTGCCCCAGTTTGATAGTTCTAGCTTTTATGTTTGGGTCCATGATCCATTTGAGGTTAACGTTTGCATATTGCATAAGGTAAGGGTCGAAGACTTATGTTTCCCCATATAGACATTCCGTGGCTCCCGTGCCATCTTTTGAAAAGACTTTCTATTCTCCATTGAATAACACTGATAGTTTTGTCAAAAATCAATTGACACAGATATGTGAGTTTATTTCTATTCTGTCCTATTGAGAACCAATACCACATATTCCCAATTCCTATAGTTTTATGAATGAATGGATACTGAGCTTCAAATACACTAAACCTTTCAACTTTGTTCTCTTTTTCAAAATTGGTTCGCCCCTTCTAGGTCCCCTGCAATTTCATATACATTTTAGAATTAGCTTGTTAATTGTATCAAAAAAAAAAAAAGCTTGCTGGAATTTTGGTTAAGATTGCTTTGAATCTATAGATCAATGTGGGGAAAACTGACATTTCAACAACATTGAATTTTCTTTTCAGTGACTGTGGTGGGCATTTCTCCATTTATTTAGGTCTTCTTTCATTTCTCTCAGCCATGTTTGTAGTTTTTACTGTACAGGTGTTATTAAATTTTTCCTTAAGTATTTCACATTTTTGATGCTATTATAAATAGTATTTTAACTTTCAGTTTCCAAATATTTATTGCTGATTTCTGTACATTGACTTTATATTCCACATCTTTGCTAACCTCGCTTATTAGTTCTTTTTTTTTTTAAAGAACTTTTTAAAAAATTCAAATTCTAGTCAGTTAACATACAGTACAATATTGGTTTTAGGAGTAGAATGCAGTGATTCATCACTTACATACCACACCCCCAGTGCTCAGCACAAGCGCCCTCCTTAATGCCCATCACCCATCCAGCTCATCTCCCACCCACCTGCCTCCATCAACCCTGTTTGTTCTCTGTTGTTAAGAGTTTCTCGTGGTTTGTTTCTCTCTCTCCTCTCCCCTTCCTCCTTCCCGTATGTTCATCTATTTTGTTTCTTCAGTTCCACATAGGAGTGAAATCATATGGTATTTGTTTTTCTCTGACTGACTTATTTCACTTAGCATAATACCCTCTTCCTCCATCCGCACCGTTGCAAATGGTAAGATTTCACTCTTTTTGATAGCTGACTAATATTCCATTGCATATATATACCACGTCTTCTTTAACTATTCATCAGTTGTTGGACATATGGGCTCTCTCCGCAGTTTGGTTATTGTCGATATTGCTACTATAAACATTGGAGTGCATGGATCCCTTCGAATCTGTATTTTTGTATCCTTGGGGTAAATACCTAACAGTGTAATTGCTGGGGTGTAGGGTAGTTCTATTTTTAGTTTTTGAGGAACCTCCATACTGTTCTCCAGAGTGGCTGCACCAGTTTGAGGACTTTCTACATACACAATAAATAAAGACAGTTTTACTTCTTTTCCAATCTAAATGCCCCTATTTATTTTTCTTGCCTGTTATAAGCTAAGACCTCCTAGTGTTGATTAGAAGTGATGAGAGTGGGCATCTCGGCCTCGTTCTTGACTTTGGGGGAAAACATTAGGTCTTTCATCGCTACCTATCAGCACCTTGTTCTGGTTTTGTGGACAGTAGCATGTTTCTCTTTATCTGGGGATAGCAGTTATAGGGTTGGATGGTTGGTTTAGATTTTCCATGCTCCTTGCTGTGTCTCTGATTCTACCAAGTATTTTGTTTGTGTTGTTTTTGTTTTGTTTTGTTTTTGTGTGTGTTGCTTTCCTCTTTCATGTTATGGCTTTTCTCAAATGGACTTATGTCACTTTTCTGACTGTTCCATTTGAGAGTGAGGTACTGCAGGCTGCAGGTTAGCCCGCAAAACTTTTCTTCCTGGGTACTTGGGTGCCCAGCTAAAGAACACATTTTTCAGCCTCCTTTGTGACCTGATGAGGTCTTGTCACCAATTTTTCACCAATAAAACAGAGTCGAATTTATATGTGCTGCTTCTGACTCGTTTGCTTAACAAAATTGCTGTCCCGAACTTCCCGGTTTCCCTTCCCGTAAGGTGGAACACAGCTGGCCCACGGTTGGGTAAGGACCATCTTTTAAGGGAAGGCCAATCAATGAGATGAAAGGAAACTAGGCCTGTGAATGGCTCATGGAGCAAGAGAAATTAACTTCTATCTTCTTGAGTCCACTCACTGTATTTGGGGAACTCTTTGGTACAGCACCTTAGACTTTGCTCTAATATCCCAACGAATTCAAGCACGGAAGAGCTGCTTAGAAGCTTCACGTGCAGGAGTGCCCATTCGGGGACGGGTTTCACTCTAAGGTAGTGACTCTCCAGGTGCCAAGCACTGTTGTACCTTCTGGGAATAGAACAATGAAGACAGCGGACTAAACCTCCAGCTATCAACGAGCCTGCATTCTGGCAGTCCGAGGAAACAACTGTGCTTGGTTAGGGCAAACTCACAACCACCTGAAGGGTGCTGCTGTGGGTATCTCTGGTCATTTGATTGCGCCAAGTGAGGCCAGAGAAGAGAGCGGAGAAATGCTGGAAAGAGAAGTTGAAGGAATCCAACCCTACTAGACTCCAGAAAGAGGCCGACTTTTGTGAAAATGAAGCGTCCATACAGTACTTGGGTAGTATCCTAGTTAAAAATGCAAAACCTGGGGCGCCTGGGTGGCTCAGTCGGTTGAGCGTCCGACTTCGGCTCAGGTCATGATCTCACAGTCTGTGAGTTCAAGCCCCGCGTCAGGCTCTGTGCTAACAGCTCAGAGCCTGGAGCCTGCTTCACATTCTGTGTCTCCCTCTCTCTCTGCCCCTCCCCCACTCATGCTCGGTCTCTCGCTGTCTCAAAAATAAATAAACATTAAAAAAAAATTTTTTTTAATGCAAAACCTAAAAAAAAAAAAGATGCAAAACCTGAATCTAATCATGAAAAAACGGACAAACCCAAAATGAGAAATATGTTTTTTGTTTGTTTTAATGTAATAAAATACAAGGAAGGCTGAGGACCATTTTAAGATTAAAAGAGACTACAGGGACATGAAAATAAATAGGGTACCTAATATTAGACCGCATCCTGTATGGGGGTGGGAGTGTGTGGCGATTGCTACAAAGTTCATTACTGGGTCAATGGATAAAATTGGAATGCAGAGGATAAACTTACTTAAATCATCTAAGAGGATGCCCCTATTCTTAGAAAATAGAAGACGGGAGAAGAGAGGGAGAGAACAAATAAAGCAAATGGAGCAAAATGTTAGCAATCGACGAATTTGAGTAAAGGGCTTGTATGTTCTTTGTATTATTCTTGCAACTTTTCCATATAAGTTTTTTTGTTTGTTTTCTAATCGTGTCCAGGAGACCCGGACTCTAAGCCAGGCCCCTTCGCTAAATCAGTGCATGACCCTGAATCTATCCCTTCCTGTCTCTAGTCCGCTCTTTCTAGTCCAGATGGTTCTAAGGTTCTTTCTGGGCAATCGATGTCCCAGACTCGGGACATTTCCTCGTAGGACTTTGGAAAAATGGCCCCAACTGCTTCCCTCAAGGTCTCTCAGCCCACCAGTTGTCTCAGCACAAGTTTCTCCAAGGTGCTCACCCGTCCTCCTTCACCAGCTGTAAACTTGCCCCAGCCCATCCCTGCCACCAACCGCACGCCCGGCCACTCTTTCCGAGGCCCTAGGGCCCACCTCCTGGCAGGTTCTAGCATCGGTTCTGGACAGGCACGTGCAGGTATCCCCCAAGAAACTACAGCCCCCAAAAAGCTTTGCGACAACCTCTCGGTGTTTTACCACCAAAGAGGAAAGGTTTTCCAGCGCGGGCCAGACACCGAATGGATTTTTGGGAATTGTAGTTCACTTGGGACGAGCCGAGGAACCGGGGATAAGGCCGAAAGCCACCCCTCCCAGAATGCACAGCGCTCTCCCCCACCAATCGGAGACCCGGATCTTGGAAGGGGGGCGGGGAAGAGAAGGAGCTGCGCGGCGCCTGCGTGGTACGTGCGGCTGAGGAATTCATGTGGAGGTCAGAGTGGGAGCAGGTGAGAATAGGCCGCGACCCGGCGTCTCTGCAGAGCCCCGCTGCGTTCTCCTTCACAATTTGGGCGGGTGGGGTGCGTGCATGGGTCCGCCTCGTGTTGGAGGGGAGAGGGAGTGACCCCGGGACGCGCTCAGGTTGCGTCCAGTGAGGAAGGTGTGTACGGGGCGGGGTGAGGAATAATCCAGAAGCTATATTAGAATTGGAAAGGCTGAGAGGTCAGGACTGGGTGTCTTGGCCTCGGAAAAGGAAAATGGAAATGCGCGGGAGTGATCAAGGAAGACTCGGGAGGTGAGGTCTTGGAGGGCGGGAGGGAGGGTTTGAATCTGAAGTGGACGACCATGCGGGGGCGGGGCATTAAAAAGTTAAGTGCGGGGAGGGGGGAGCCCGGGTGACTCGGTCCGTTGGGTGTCCGACTTCAGCTCAGGCCATGACTTCGGGGTTCGTAGGTTCGAGCCCCACATGGGCTCTGCGCTGTCAGCCCAGAGCCTGGAGCCTGCCCTTGATTCTATGTCTTCCTCTCTTTCTGCCCCAACCCCCTCAAAAATAAGCAAACATTAAAAAGAAATTTTTTTTTAAAAAGGTTAAGTGCAGGAGTAGAGTCCAGATGGGTCAGTCGTGCCCCCGCCCACCCCGCCTCGGCCCCGCCCTCCCACTTCTCCCAGGGTTCTCCCTTGCAGGGCGTCTATGGAGAGCCTTTGTGCTCCGTTGGTTCTTCTGATACCTTGGTCCAGAAATATCGGAGGCCTCCTGCTTCCGTAACAACGGGCCGTTCTTAATATCCGATGAGGCAAAGCAGTGTGGCGAGGCATTGAGTGGCGCCTGCTAGAATTCTCCTCCAGGTTCTAATCCTGGTTCCACCACTAAATAGCTGCGTGTTCGTAGGCTCCTCTTGTGTCCTTGCTGTGTGCCTCAGTTTCCTCATCCGTAATAACCTACCTTATAGGGTTAGGTGTGAGGATTAAATAATTGCCATTAGAAGACCGCCTCGTGATGTAAAAGCTAGCTGTTATTGTTACTTCTTGCTGTCGGCATCACCACGTAGCACATTCTGAGTTGCTTTTCCAAACCAGAGTTGCGCAGAAGCAACCGCGCAGCCTTTGTCTTGGGGCTTGCTTGTCCAGGAAATGGGAGGGCGGTTTGGCCTGGCGCTGAGTTCTCTGTGGGTAGCGAGCCCACGCCTCATTCCCGTTATTGAATCAAGTGCCCCAGGCCCCTTGTCCTTAGCGGTAGGAAAAGACGAAAGAAATGGAAAAAATTTTTGAAGCAGAAAAATTGACACTGCCCTTCTCCAAGCTGTAGAGTCAGGTGTTAGGTGTCCTTCGGTGCCCGATTTGTAGAGCTCGCGAGAGTGGGGAACTAGACCGCCAGCTCGAGAAGCGAATACGGCGCCTCAGAGAGGGCCTTCTCTTTAGGATTTCGGGATCAGGTTGTTTTGTTTTGTTTTTACCCCCGTAGGTGTGAGCGGGTCCAGCAGGAGGAGACATGGCCGCCAAAGTGTTCGAGTCCATCGGCAAGTTCGGCCTGGCCTTAGCGGTCGCGGGAGGAGTGGTGAACTCTGCCTTGTATAACGGTGAGGCTCCGCGGGGTCGCGGGGGGCCGCCCGTCGCCGGAGGGTTTCCATTGGTCTGGACGGCCCCGAGTGCCGCTCCTGGTGGCGGCTGTTGTCGCGAATGTGTCCGTGACCAAGAGGGCGCACCTGCTCCCATCCCCCGCAGTGGAGCCTCTGCCCTTGTGGCCGGAGATTCTCTCCCAGCCTTTATTCACAAAGAGCCTCCCAGACTCCTCGCGGGTTTGAAGCACCGCTGCGGCAGGTGGCAGGGTCGCGCTGGTCGGACAGAGCTCCTCTGTCCCCTCCCGCCTCCGGCGGAGTAGCTCAGCTTGGCTTTAGACCTTCGGTGGCCTTGGCTGGAGCTGGGCCTCATGCTCTGCCGCAGTTGGGTCATTCCAGACAAAATACCTTAGAGGCCCATCGCCCAGCTTTTACCGGCGTGACGGGGACTTAACGCTGGCTTGCCGTCCGGTTTCCCGTGTGACCTTAGGCCAGCCGTTTCCCCCTCCCTGGGCCTCAGCTTCTTCCTTGGTCAAGCAAGAGGACAAAACTGGTTTATGAGTGAGACTCCCTGAGGCTCCGATAGTCTCTGGCTTTCGTGACGGGAAAGCGGTGATAGAGGAACTGCGTCGTGACTTTCTAGCAAGAGGAGGGGAACTTTCGGAGTGAAGCTCTTTGGAGCAGCTCTGAAGTCTCGAAAGGGCAGCCACTTGTTCCAAGGCGGAAAAAGTGCTGAGGGACAGATCCTGTTACCAGAGTCCTTGGGAAGACACTGGGAGGGGAAGGGATCGCTGAGTTCTGGAGCCCTTTAGAAGCCTCTAGAGACAGAAGCGTGGGAAGATGGAGCTAGGAGAGGGGAGACTTGCTACATAGCGGAAAACACCAAGGCTCTTTCAGAGGTAGCCTTTGTGGGGGAAGGGGTTTTTCTGACTTGTCATTCTCCTTCATTCCTAGTGGATGCCGGCCACCGAGCTGTCATCTTCGACCGGTTCCGTGGAGTGCAGGACATCGTGGTGGGAGAGGGGACCCACTTCCTCATCCCGTGGGTGCAGAAACCTATCATCTTTGATTGCCGCTCTCGACCACGGAACGTGCCGGTCATCACTGGTAGCAAAGGTGCGTCTCGCCTGGGGTCGCGTAAAGTGGTGTGTGGAAGGGGTACCACGGGCTCCAGAAGAGGGCGTCCCTCCCCTGAGAACTCCCTGTGTTTTGTTCCTGGAGAAGTTGTAACCCGGATTCGTGGAAGTGTGTACTTAAGGTAGGCACCCAGACGGCTGTACGGACTTAGGGAAATACGCAAAGATAGATTTCAAGAGTTAACAGAGTGCTCCAATCTAAAGAATACCCGGACGTGCCTCCGCTCCGCCAGGCAACCCTTCCGGTCGGTTCTCGTCCCCCAGGGTGGCTGCATAAACCAGTCTCCAGCCGCCCCGTGCGCTTCGCTGCGGACTCACCCTTTGCCTTGTTCTCCAAGGCCTCCGCCCCCAGCAGTGCTGGCCTCACCCTGTTCTCCCACAGGCTGGGCCCGAGTCCCTGAGAGCAGTCTCCTGGGGGTCTGGCGTGCCTCTGGGTTTCCGGTGAGCCCCGAACGAGGTGCCCTCCCTGTTCTTCTTCTTATCTTGGGAACACTTGAGGGCTTCGGCGCTGTCCCCCGGCAGGTGTGGGCCTCCTGTGACCCTGCCAGGTGTGCTGGGTCGCAGGGCAGGGGCGGTTCAAAGATGACTAAAGCAGGGGCCTCTGGGAGCTCAGTCTCCCTGGGGCCGTAGACACGCGGACGGGCGGTTGCGGTAACCGTGGCCAGTCCTAGGGCCGGGGGCGTGGGGCGGAGGCGAGCAGGGCAGAGAACAGCTCGCCCCCGCAGGTGGCTGCGCAGGCTCCCGGGAGGAGCTTAGTTCGAGCCGGGACTCCAGCGAGAGACGTGTGTCGGGCAGAGGAGGGGACGGGTGGATTGGCATTTCGCAACCCGGCCTGTAGCTCCTGGCTCACAACCTGCAAAGGAGATCAAAGTGGGGCAGGGTTCATCGAGAAACATAAAACTTGCACTTGGAAGCGTAGTTCTAAACTTGCCACCTCTCGGGGATTGCTTTCTCCGCTGGTTCGCGCCTGCGCTCAGGATGCGTCACTCACCCGTCGTCAGAACCGAGGAGAGGAGCTTCCAGAGATCAGAAATCAGTGTGCATGCATTTCCCGCTTCCCCGGGTGTCTGCTTCAGAACTCGCCCGTGCGTCCGTGTCATTGATGACGGCAGCGGACTGAGCGTGCCTTAGCCCCGGGCAGGCCTGAGCCGGCAGGGGAAGCTGTCATCGACGGCGCGGCCCCTCTCGCCCGCCCCTCCCTTGCCCGGATCAGTGAGGAGCGTGCTCCCGAGGAGTCTGGTGACCCCGTCCGCCTGTTGCTCATTCGACCCGGTGCTTTTGTGTCTAATTTCTCCTTCGCTTGCCCCTGGCCTTCCTGGAAGGCAGGTGAGATCACCCCCGCTCTTAGGGACGAGGAGATAAGCTGCGAGTGGCCGAGGCTGAGGTCACACAGTTAGTAAACAGGGCAGGACTGCAGCCCAGGCCTGTGGACTGACTGCCAGCCCGGCCGGAGCGGACCGTTCCCGCCGGACCCGCGATAACCTCTCCCGGGCAGACTCCCGAGTGGGGCCTCGGAAAGGCCTCACGCTAGAATTCTTGGCATCCTGGCCCGTTTTCTTCAAACAGGCACTGTCCCGCGTGTCCCACGGTACCCGTTAGACACGTGCTCTGACCTGCGTCTATCAGGGGACATTCGGGACACCCTGAAACGCCGCCGTCCTCCCCAGGAACCTCGGAGACTCTGACTCCGGGGCTCCGCTGGGTGCTCTAACAAGGAAGCCGTGCGAAGGGGCTCCAGCCCTCCAGGGTCTTAAAATCAGCAACTTTCCGTCCAGGCGGTCGCGTGTTGGGGGTGGGAGGGGTCGTGGAGAAGGCCACCGCGGTTTTTACGTCTAAGCCCAGCCTCCGTCCCCTGCCCGAAGATTTACAGAACGTCAACATCACCCTGCGCATCCTCTTCCGGCCGGTCGCCAGCCAGCTGCCCCGCATCTTCACCAGCATCGGGGAGGACTACGACGAGCGGGTGCTCCCGTCCATCACGACGGAGATCCTCAAGTCCGTGGTGGTGAGCGCGGGGCCTCGGCCGGGAGCGCGGTCCCCAGGAGCTAGAGAGGCGCCGGGAAGAGCGCGGCGGTGGGAGGGTTGGGGGGCGGCTCCGGGTTTCCCCGCTTCCCTGTCTGCCTCCTCCTCCTCCTCACCGGCTCCTCTGGCCCCCTCGGAACCAGGCCCGCTTCGATGCCGGAGAGCTGATCACCCAGAGAGAGCTGGTCTCCAGACAGGTGAGCGACGACCTCACGGAGCGCGCGGCGACCTTCGGGCTCATCCTGGATGACGTGTCCTTGGTAAGATCCTTGGGGAGCCTGCGAGGTGGGAGGTGGGGCGGCTGCGGTTCTGGCTTAGGTGCTTGGCCCCCTTTCTGGTGGACACGAGTAGGTCCTGCCTTCCACGTGCCTGGACAGGAAAGCTGAAAACGTGGAAACTTGTCGACTGTGAGACGGTCCTCTTTGGGTCAGTTTTCAGATGAGGGTTCTTTTCCTTCCCCTCTGCCACACACGGTTTTCTTTTCTCTTCTCTTCTCTTCTCTTCTTTTCAGGTTGTTTAGTTTTGAGAGAGAACACAATATGCCGGGGAGGAGCAGAGAGAAAGGGAGAGAGAGAGAGAATCCCAGCAGACTCCGCACTGTCAGTGCAGGGCCCGATGAGGGTCTTGAGCCCACGAACCGTGAGATCATGACCTGAGCCGAAGTCAGATGCTCAACCGACTGAGCCACGCAGGCGCCCCCACACACATTTTGCTTTTGACTCCTTGCCCTACCTGACCGTAGGGTCCCTACCCACTAGATTTTTCACCTCCCCCAAACTGAGTGTTCCCCAGAGCCCCCTAGGAAGTAATGTCTCGTTAGCCTTGTTTGGCGCAAGAAGGAACCCCCTAGCAAGACTGGACACGGCTCAGGCGGTCGGAGGCCCCCCCTAGTGCAGACCTCCCAGCCCCGGCCCCTTGGAGTTCCCGAACGTTTAGGGTCTGAAGCTCAGCGAGGTGAGCTCTGGGAACCCCCGGTGAAACGGGAGAGAGTGTAAGTGAATGGTTCTGTTCCCAAAGCCTGGTATGGGGGGCAAGGGACATCTCCGAGGTGTAAGTTACCCTCTGGGGACAGCAGAGTGTGTGTATTTATGCGACACTGGACGCCATGACTCAGACAGAAAGCAATACAGGCAGGACAGCATTTCAGATCACAGAGCGCAAGGAGAAGGGGTCGTGTTTCTAGATTCCCTGGGAAAAACCATTTGGGGTGATTCGTCCGGGCAGCGAGGTAGAGTGTTTCCTGTTCGTTCTCCCTGCGTCGCTAGGGAGAGTCGCCGCTTCCCGCTCGGCGTCTGTGCAGCTGTGGAAACAGCTCCGCGGATACCCCGCGCCCCCCGCGCCGACCTTGGGGCTCCACGCTCCACCTTGCATCAGCGGTGCGCGGCGGGAGGGCCTGGGGCTCCCTCTGCTGGCAGGATGCCCGGCTGCAGCCATTTGGCTCCCCAGGCCCGAGCCCGTCCTCAGGCTCCCCGCTTCCTGTTAACCTGCACGCGCCGGCTGTGAGAAAATGCGGAGTAAAAACCTGCGGAGAAGCTTGGCAGTTTGCTCGGCTTTAACCACACGCTCCGTTCTGGGAAAATGTGGGCTGACCGCAAGAAACCATATCTAAGAGGTGTGAGAAGAAAATTAGATTTCATGGGGAATTTGCTGCCCTCACCTGGCCCTTTTAGAAAGGAACTTTATTCCTTAATTGCACGTTCCATTTCTCATTGCTCAGGACTGTATTTTCTTCCCCAGACTTTAGACTCGAGTCCAGAAATGGAACAGGCAGAGTAGAACAGCTGCAGCTGAAGAGTGAGGAGTGTTACAGGTTGTAGAAAACAAGGGGGACTAGGATTTACTCTCGAGGAGGAGTTTTGAGCTGCTTATGTTTTTCCTTTTTTTTTTTTTTTAATTTTTTAAATCTTTATTTTTGAGAGATGGAGAGAGACAGTGTGTGGGGGGGAACTGAGGGAAAGGGAGACACAGAATCGGAAGCAGGCTCCAGGCTCTGAGCCGTCAGCACGGAGCCCGACACGGGGCTCAAACTCACCAACCACAAGTTCATGACCTGAGCCGAAGCTGGACGCTCAACCAACTGAGCCACCCAGGGGCCCTGGCTGGTGGGAGCAGAGGTTGGGAGGGTGGGGGAGGAGATGAAGCAAACAGAATTTGAGAGCAAAACCAATACCATTCTTCTATTTATGTCTTCCTTTTTCTTTTTTTTTTTTTTTAATTTTTTTTAATGTTTATTTGTTTTTGAGAGACACAGAGACAGAGCGTGAGCAGGAGAAGGGCAGAGAGAGAGAGGGAGATACAGAATCTGAAGCAGGCTCCAGGTTCTGAGCCGTCAGCACATAGCCTGACGTGGGGCTCGAACTCACAGACCAGGAGATCATGACCTGAGCTGAAGTCAGCCACTTAACCGACTAAGCCACTCAGGCGCCCCCTTTTTTTTTTTTAATTTTTTTTTTTTAATGTTTTATGTCTTCCTTTTTCATACAAAGTGGGATAAATGAGTGAGTGGCTCTAGTCTTGGCATTAGGAGTCGAGCTCTGTTTCCGTCGTTGCTGCCGTCTTGCGGACCGTCGCCTCAGCCAAGTCTCGGTTGTACGTGTGGTTGGGGAAGGTCTGTGGGTAGTCGGTTGTAAACCCTCACCCTCGGCGATAGCTTTCCCTGCCTTCCGTCTCAAACCCTTTCCCAGAAGCGCTCACGCTTGGGGATACCAAGATTCGCGTCCCACCGTCTCTCAGCCTCTTCCTGTTGGGCGGCGAGGCGGCCGTGGGAAAGACGTGGATGGTTAATCCGTAAGCCGCGAGCCTCTCGCCCTTGAGCCCCTGAGAACCAGCTGCATCCTGCACTCTCAGGGGCTCAGTTTTCCATCTGGCCTCTCTGGGGGCTTCGGACAGGCCGTCAAAGGATGGGCCCTGGTCGGAGGTGGGGGTCCTAGAACCCATAGTCTCCCCCCACCTTGGGAGGCGGTCGGTGGCGTAGGTACCTTCTGGTGCCCACGGGCGGTTTCCTGCTTCAGGTCTCCACGCCGAGAGGGCGACGGGACAACGCGCGGGAGCAGTCGAGGCCGCTGAGGCTTCTGGGTTGCGAACTCGGTTTGGACGCGGAGGTGGAGGTGGCAGGGCGTCCCGGCCTCGCGGAGGCCTCCAGCTGCTAGAGCCATTCCCGGCCTCTTCCTTCCCGCGGCCACGGGGGCCTCCCGGCAGCGCTGCCCGAGCCGTCCCGCCGCCTCATCTCGCGTTCCCCTCTCTCCCCTTAGACGCATCTGACCTTCGGGAAGGAGTTCACAGAAGCCGTAGAAGCCAAGCAGGTGGCTCAGCAGGAAGCGGAGCGGGCCAGATTTGTGGTGGAGAAGGTGAGTGTTCCACCAGATGGCGGGGGCCTCCCTCCCCTTCTCCTGCGCTCTGCCTCCCCGTTCGCTGGGTGGCCCAGAATCTCATCATCTGTCATCCCTTCCGGGAGCGTCGGAAGGGGATTGAAGGAACCGCACTCCTCGCAATTGGTTCCAGAGTCTTTGGGGGCCGGTCGGGGGGATGTGAAGTTCTGTCCCTAACTCACCGAAGGGTCGTTTTTCTTCCACTTCCCCTAAGATCAAAAACACGCCTCCTGCAAATAAAAATGTTTTCCCCTGGAATATTTGCAGCTTCGCTGAGAAGTCGCTTTCGACCGTGGTCACACGAGTGAAAGCCGACAGCAAAAAGGATCAGATGTCATGCCAGATGCACCATCGTCACTCAAGTTTTTTCAGGGCTGAATCCATCCAGATGGGGCAGAGTGTGGCGGGACGGGGTGTATCTGCATAGCAGCCTGGCCCTACTGGTCTCTGCAGAGCTGCGTGTGTTCCTTGCGGTCGCTTCTCCACCGCTGCTGGCCTTTTCTTGGGTCGGTCCTAATCCAAGAACCCTTAGTCCCTTGAATCGAGGTGAAGAGAGAGATCGGTGGCCAACATTTAATTTTAGAGAACATACCTCCACGTGGACAGGGTCTGGTTGCTTCCCCTGCCCCGCCCCTTAATCCCCAGAGCCTAGAACGTGTCCGGGGCCGTGCCCAGAAACACTTAGGTGCTCGTTTGACATTTGCCGACAGACATGGTACCCGCCTCCTGAGACCTGTGACAGGTTGTGCACTGCCGATAGATGTCACCCTGCGGGTGGGGGCGGGGAGAGCCGAGAGGATCTCAGTGTGTTGCGCTGGGCTCCTGGTCGGGATCCGGCCTAGCTCAGGGGCGACTCGAGGGAGCCTCCCGCGTGCCCGCCGCTCCTCCCCCGCCGCTCTGTTTCCCCAGACGGGCTTGTTTGTTGAAAGTCCCCTGGACCTGGGGCTGGAGGGAGAGGTGAGGCTGAGGATGGATTCCGCCTTTTCCTCTCTCTCCTGTCGGCCTCGGCTTGGGTCCTCCTGGCTCAGCGAGGTGGCCGGGCTGGGTTGCTGTTGACGCTCACAAGAATTTTGAAATAAGACGGTTTACTTAACGCAGCCAACAGCAGTAGAGAGAGCCCTGTGCCCACGAGAGGCGGGCGCTGCGTCGCGGGAAAGCGGAGGCCTGGGTGGGCGCCTGGAGGGGGAAGAGGAGGAGGAGGATGGAGATTCCCAGAGCTCCTTCAGGAGCCGGTGAGGGTGGCGTTCAGGGCCCTCAGGTGTGATCCGGTGTCCCCCTCCCCCTTAGGCTGAGCAGCAGAAGAAGGCGGCCATCATCTCTGCTGAGGGCGACTCCAAGGCGGCCGAGCTGATCGCCAACTCGCTGGCCACCGCGGGCGACGGCCTCATCGAGCTGCGCAAGCTGGAGGCGGCGGAGGACATCGCGTACCAGCTGTCGCGCTCCCGGAACATCACCTACCTGCCGGCCGGCCAGTCTGTGCTCCTGCAGCTGCCCCAGTGAGCGCCGCTGGGGCCCAGCCCCGAGGCTTCGGAACGCCGCCGTCCTTCCGCCCCCGCCCCAGAATCACTGTGAAATCTCATGATTGGCTTAACGTGAAGGAAATAAAGTGGAATCACTTCAGTCTCGAAATCACTCTATCAGACGAAGCTTTTTCATTCTTCCCATTGCCACCCACCTTTTGAACCGCCTCCCTCCCCGAAATTGCCAAGTGCCTACGCAGCCCGGGGCCCAGCGGCGCCGCAGCCCGGGAGGCCGGCGATTGGCGGAAGGAAGGGCTGGGGAGCACGGCGGCCACCCGAGCGCGCGCGGAGCCTCCAGCCTGGCATTCGTTCACCACGCGAGGGAGGCGGCGCCCGCGGCTGAGCCGAGAGCGCGGGCCTCCGTGTTTCCCGGCGGCTCCTGCACGGACCCAGGTGCCGGGGAGGGTCACAGAGGAAGTAATCTGTCTCTTGCTGTAAGGCCGATTCTCTTGAGCTGCGGGGCCGGCGGAAGCAGGTGTGAACAGCGGGGCACGGATAAAAGACTCTGCCCCCGTGACGGTGGGTGGGCCTGATTCGCTGCCCCCCTCCCTCCCCCCGGGGTCCTGCGGCTGGGACGGGCTTGGACGGCGAGCCAGCGGGCCTGGACCGAGATGTAAGTCCGGCCGAAGACTTCCCGCCTGCCCCCCACCGTGGCGTCCCAGAGCACCCGACGGAACGCGGGCTTGAAGGATCACTTCCTGCCGGGGCCGAACGCGCCTGCCAAAGACGCGTGTCCTGAGCCCCTGGCCGCCTCGTTCAGAGACCACCCTCCCGGAGGGCTCTGCCTGCGTGCGCGCTGAAGGAAACGACCTTGGGGAGAAAGCAAATGTGTGTAAACTGCCGTCAATAAAGGACACCCAGGCCTTCCGGCTCCGTCTCAAGCGTTTGGTGTTTGGTTTGTGGGAGCTGCGGGATGGGGACCGAGCATTCGGGCAGTTTTGGGGTGCGCGGGTTTGCATCGCCAGCTGGGACAGGATCCCCAGCAAGGCAGAAAACGCTTTGGTTTCATGAAAGCACAGATTCGCATCGTGTTCCAGATCTGTCCCCCGCCTGGGACGAATCTCAGTCCTACCAGGCGAGGGTTATCACGAGAGGGGTTCTTTTTTTTTTTAATTTTTTTTTTACATTTATTTATTTTTGAGAGACAGAGACAGAGCATGGGTGGGAGAGGGGCAGAGAAAGAGGGAGACACAGAATCGGAAGCAGGCTCCAGGCTCCGTGCTGTCAGCACAGAGCCCGACACGGGGCTCGAACTCACAAACTGCGAGATCATGCCCTGAGCCGAAGTCGGATGCTCAACTGACTAAGCCACCCAGGCGCCCCACGAGACCGGTTCTTAGGGGGCCAGCACATTGGTTCACTTTTCCTCTGTGGCTTTTGGTACCGCCGCTCCTGACCGGGAGCCGCAGGCCTGCCCGCCCGTGCCTTCCCTGACATCACATGACACACGCATGCGGTGGCCTTCCTTGCACGCAAATTCGAGTTTCACGTTCATCAGATGGCTTCAGGGGCGCTGCGGTCAGTTCGGATAGCTTATTCTGTTCTGCTTTCATGTAGAAAGGTATTTGAGGGGGCCAACTGGATGCATTTTGGATGGTGGGGGGGAGGGCAGACATACCGTTGAGAAATGAACTGGTCACCCGCCTGAAGTCCTTTTAGGAACGAGACAGAAACAGCCCTCCCGATAACTGGGCTCACCGCCTGGCAAAGGAGAGCCGGCTAAGAGATCTCTGCAGGCCGAATGCCGTATTTCCTCTCCCAGAGTGAGGGCCAGTCCTTCCTGCCCCTTCCGCCCCCCCCTCCCCCCCCCGCCAACCCTACTCCCTGCACCTGCTCCCCTCCCAGGGCCTCGCAGCCAGGGTCCGGTTCCTGCCCATTCCCCCAGAGCACTCTCAGACGAGTGTGACGGACCTGGCTACACCTCCCCCCTCCCACCAAAGCCGAGAAACTCCCATCGAGCCCGGCTCCCTAGCTCCTGCCCCAGCACCCTTTATCAGGATGTCTCTTCCTGTTTCTTTGCTGTAAAAACAGGCCTGAGAACCACGTGCCCGGACTCCGCGCGACAGAGACCTGAGCAGAGAACATAACATCGCAATAGCTTCCAGACAAGCTTCCGCTCTGCCGCCTTCCTCCTCTCCTGCTGTTCATTGCTTTGGACGCCCGTGTGGGGAGGCTCCCTCCTCCCCAGGCCCTTCTTAAAAAGAGCGGTTGTGTTTCTCGCCCTCGGGGGGAGATTGGGTTTCGTCCTCCAGGTGTCTGCAGGGGAGCCCTCCACGGGTTTCAGGTCCCCTCTGCCTCGCAGGCCAGCCCTCCTAGCCGCAGGCCAGCTTCCTGCCGGTTTTGCTTTGGCCGGGCCCGTCGTGAATGATGCCAGGGGCAGCCCGGGGGCCTCGTTCTGCCCCGACTTCCGCCAACTAATTCTTTCCACAAATGTTCAAGGGCCGTTAACTGGTGACTTAGCCCCAGAGCCCCCCATGGCCTCTGGGTTTCTCCAGAAGCTGCCACAATAGGCCTTTATCAGCTCAGGCTTCTCTGGGCCTGGAGCAAAAAGCCATGTCCTGTCCTGGCCAGGGAAGAGCCAGAGTCGGGAGTGCCTTCCTCCCTCTCTCCTTTCTGGTCGGGCTGAATCGCTTCCTTGTTCGGGCCCTGAGAGGTCGCTTCCTAAGAAGGCAGTGGACCCTGGCTAGGCAGCGGAGAGAAAACTTCTCCAGCGGTTGCCTCTTGCTTAACTACTGCGGGTCGTACGCACGCTCGGCCAGCGGGGACGATGGAGGCAGGGATGCGCTGTGGGCCCCCCCAGGTGGGCCGATTTGAAAGCCAGGATGAGGCGATGGAATATTAGTCAAATCCTGATTTAGCAAGTGCTATTCTAATGGGCCATGCCAGCACTCAGCAAGGGGGGGTGTGACCGGCCAGCCTCCCCTTGACCTTTGACCTCCGACCAATAATTGTGAGCAGAGCGGCCCACCCTGGTTGAAAATAACGCGGGCGAAAAGGTCACGAGGGGTTGTCGCAGATTCCCCGCCTTCCTTAGGCCTTCCGTTCATCCTGCACGTGACTCCAACCTTCATTTTCTAAGGCGGAGCTCATCTTCCCCACCCCCACCCCCCCCCCCCCCTTACCGGAGACTCTTCGATGGCCGTTCCTTGCTTGCTTAATGAAGTGCAAGGTCTCGGGGGCACCTGGGCGGCTCAGTCGGTCGAGCTGCTGACTCCTGTTCTCAGCTCGGGTCGTGATCTCACAACTGTGAGATCGAGCCCCGAGTCGGGCTCTGCGCGGAGCGTGGAGGCTGCCTCTCTCTCCTTCTCTCTCTCCCCCTCTCCTGATGGCTCTCTCTCTCTCTCACTCTCTTAAAATAAATAAATAAATAATAAAGTACGAGGCCCTCTCTGGTCAGGCTGCTGCTGGCTACTTTTTTTTTTTTAATTTTTTTAATGTTTATTCATTTTTGAGAGACATAGCGTGAGCAGGGGAAGGGCAGAGAGAGAGGGAGATACAGAAACTGAAGCAGGCTCCAGGCTCTGATGAGCCATCAGCACAGAGCCCGACACGGGGCTCGAACTCACAGACCATGAGATCATGACCTGAGCCGAAGTCGGCCGCTTAACCGACTGAGCCACCCAGGCGCCCCTACTGCTGGCTACTTTTCTAGGCCAACATTATATTCACTGCTTGCCGTCACAAACCAACCTAGCGGTTCCCGTGGGGCGGGGAGCGTTGTTCCACGATGCCGATGGAAGGGCACCGAGGTCACCGGCCCTGGGGGCGGGGGGCGGGGGCAGGGGAGATGGCAGGGATGCTGCGAGACCTACTTTGCATGAGACAGACCCCTAGTACGAAGAATCGCCCCCGAAGTAATGCCAGTAACACTCCCCACTGAAAACACACGCCAAACCCGAGTTCTCTTGTCCGCACCCCCCACATTTTCACCGCACCCTTCAACCTGGAGAGCTGTCTCCCTGCATCTCACAGGCCCAGGATCCCCATCCTCAAATGCTTTCTGTCCCATGGAAGTTATGCGAAGTCCCCTCTTCCCCTCTTCATTCTCTCTCCCTTGGCTGAATTTCCACACCCTCATGAGGCATTTAGCACTCTCTGCATTGAGCATCGAGTGTGTGTGTGTGTGTGTGTGTGTGTGTGTGTGTGTGTGTGCACGCGCGCGCGCGCTTCCCTACTCTCTGTTTATAACAGACAGGATCTTCATGGAATTCAACATCCCCCCCCTTCCTCTTCTTTCACCACCTGGTCCTTCCCCCCCAAGTCAAACACGCCTGGCTGGCTCTTGGTGGGAGCGCCTGAGTGTTCTCGAAGGAACGGCTGAAGGAGCAGCCAGCCCAGGACCGAGGTTAGGGCTGAGGGCTGAGGGTTGTCACCCCAAGCTCCCCTGAATCGGGCCCTCGGGGTCTAGCAGACCAATCCCTCCACAGCTGGGCCGCCCCGGCCAACCCCCCCCCGCCCCCCTGCCCCGGTGTCACCACTCTCTTGCCTCAAACAGCCTCTGCATGGGATTCTCCCCTCCCCACCGACTGCCCACGGCTCAGTCTCTCCCGCTTCTGTCTGGAACGTCTCTCTCTCTCTCTCTCTCTCTCTCCCTCCGCCAACCCCTGTCCTTCTCTCTGTCTTGAGCCCAACTAGAAATCGCTTCCCTCCAGGAATTTGCCTCTGGCGGACGTGCCCCAGCTTTCCGGGCATCTAAGGTCTCCCTTTAGAAGAAGGATGCTGGCCCCGGACCGCCTGCAACACCGGCATTGAGAATTCGACGGAGACCTCGACAACAAAAGAGCGGTGAGGCCTGCCTGAGCCCGTAGAGGCCCGGACGCCTGGGCAGGGCCCGGCGCACAGGGCTGGAAGAGAGAGTGTATGGAAAAGTACTGGCCCGGGGAAGCCACTTCCATGCAGCTGAAAGAAAACGCCTTTGCACGGAACGCTGGGTGGGTAGAGAGGAGGGCGTCTCTCCAGCGCCCTCCTCCAATCAAGCTTCTTGGGAAGAGAGAGAGACAAACCGAAAGGACAAGGCCACTTTGGGGGAGCTTAAAGCTGTCGCCCTCCCTGCCGGCTAAGATGAGCCATCTAGATTAGCCAGGGAGGCCAGGGTCACGCAAAGGCGCAGGACCGTCTTGAGTCTGGCTGAACCGGCCGCGAACACTTGGGGGAGGGGTGGGCAAACCGTGGCCAGCGGGCCGGATACAGTCCGCCCGACGGGGGCCTTTACCAACTCCCAGGGGTGTGTACGCTTCTAAGTGGTTGGGGGAAATCAAAAGAAAAATGCGATTTGGTGATACGTGAAAACGATGCAAAATTCAAACTTCGCTGTCCAGGAGCGGAGTTTCGTCGGAGCATAGCTGTTCACCTCGCGCGTCAAAGGCAGGGCTCCGGAGTCCCGACAGACCCCGCGTGCCCTGCGAAGCCCGCGGTGTTTACTCTTTGCCCCTTTACAGGACGAGTGTGCAGAGCCCCGACTCAGGGGATTATGGATAGCCTCAGAGAAGAAAAGAAAAGCGTGGGATTTGGAAGTCTCAGGGACCGAGGGGGCTGAGGGCTTTGAGTCCGATACAATGTCATTGTCACCAGAGTTCTCGATTGGGGCCTGGAAAGCAAAGTCGTGCCGGGGGCCCTGGCACACGCATGTATAATGCCCTCTGTTCTCTGTGGTTTGCAGATGTTTCTGAACTAGACAGAACGTGGGGATGGCAGTAGCACGCGAGTGGGAATTAGGAAGAAAGGAGGACCCGATGGTTCCCTAGGGATCAGGGGGATCCGGGGGAAAATACTTCCTTTCCTCCAGGCGGGGTTTGCTGCTGGACTGTCCTCCCAAAGCTAGGGGAGGCCAGAAAGGGAGCCCAGTGCACAATGAGTCCCAGAAATGGGGCCTCTGGGAGCTTTAGCCACTGGGTGAAAAAGTGTCTTAGTCAAGGCCACATCCATCCTGGATAACCAGAGACCCCAAAGGAGCCACAGATGCTACTCGTTGTGGGCGGCGCCAAACCTAATCTCTACCGAGCATTCGACAGCAAATGAGCTTGCCGTCTCTAGCCAGCAACTGCTTCTTACCCTTGCTTGACTGTGGCAACCTCTCAGTGGGAGCGTTTCCCTCTCCCGTGTCCCTAACTCTCCCCGCTTCAAGATCCTGTCCCAAACTCACTTCCTTCGGGGTCCCTTCCCTGTCTAACTCCGCCCCTACTGAAATCACGACTGTATAGAACCCAGCAGGAGGCTTTCGCATCCTCAGGAACAACCCCTTCCTTTAGGTGAGGAGGGAGAGGGGACTTGCCCAAGGTCCCACGGGATGCCGGTGGCAAAGCCAGGGGTGGGATCCGGGTCTGCAGACTCTGTCTAGTGCTGTTTCCATCCCATCGCTAGCTTCCAGATGTTCTAGGTCCAAGGCTCTTTGTCCCGTCAATCCTTTGCCCTCCCACGTGGGTGAGTGCCTGTGAAATCTTCATCACTTTCGCGAGCATACTTTTATCCCCAGCTGGACTATCACAGGTGGGAGGTGGAGACCATGTCTTCTCTTCCATGAGGCTCTGCCTGCCAGGGAACTGCAGCGATCCTGGCTCACACAATGGCACTCCGGGCTGGGCCAGACTTCTTGCTCCAGAAAGCAACTCCCATGTACTGGCAAGAACACGGGTTCTAGAAGTAGAAAGATTGGGGACTGGATTCTGACTCTGCCATTGACTAGCTTGGGAGACCTTGGATAGATTGCCTAAATACATCAAGCATTCTTCTTTTTTTTTTTTTTTTTTTAATTCTTATTAAAAACCTGAGGAAACGGAGACGCCTGGCTGGCTCAGTCGGTAGAGCAAGCGACTCTTAATCTCAGGGTCATGAGTTCGAGCTCCATGTTAGGTGTAGACATTACTTAAGTATATATAAATAAATAAAATATGAAAAAAAAAACCCACGAGGAAATGAATAGCCACACTGCAGTGTTATTGGAGTGTAAATGAGACGGCAGACGCGAAAATGCTTAGCACGGGGTTCAGTCCACAGTAGTTTCTCCAAATATTCTTGTTGCCTTTCCCATTTGTGTTCTAGGGGGCTGCCTGCCTCTCCCAACGTCAGAGACCAGGAAACTTCTTTGGAATCCTGAGACAGCATCTCTGTGCCCCTGTTTCCACACTGGCTCTTGAGAAGGGGACACAGGGCATCATCATGGGTCCAACCCTGGTTTGATTCAAACAAGGAGATGCAGGAGGTGTTGGGTTCTGGGCTTCTCCTCCCCAGGAGCCTAGGTGTCTTGGGACAGGTGGCTTGGCTGAGCACTCAGGAAGCTATGTCGGGCCCTTGTTTGAGGTTGAGGGTACACGCTGGCTGGGCAAATGCCAAAACGTGCTTTTGGTTTTTGTTTTTTTTAATTTTTTTTTTTTTAGTGTTTATTTTTGAGAGAGAGAGAGAGAGACAGAGCATGAGCAGGGGAGGGGCAGAGAGAGAGGGAGACACAGACTCTGAAGCAGACTCCAGGCCCTGAGCTGTCAGCACAGAGCCCGACGTGGAGCTTGAACTCATGAATTCGTGAGATCAGGACCTGAGCCGAAGTTGGATGCTCAGCCGACTGAGCCGCCCCGGCGCCCCGCCGAAGCGTGTTTTGTACAAGGGTTTTAGTCTGAGTTTTAGTCTGCTTTGCCACTGTTTGCACAAGCAGCTTCTTTTTTTTAAGTTTATTTATTTATTTTTGAGAAAGAGAAAGTGTCCGCACGAGAGGGGGAGGGGCAGGAAGCGAGGGAGAGAGAGGACCCCTTGCAGGCTCCGTGCTGCCCGTGCAGAGCCCGACTTGGAGCTCGAACCCGTGAACTGTGAGATCATGACCTGAGCCGAAATCAAGAGTTGGACTCTCAGCCGACTGGGCCACCGGGCGCCCCTGCACAAGTAGCGTCTCATCCTCAAGGTTCCACTTTCCCATCCTTACCATGACCCCAGGAGCGTATCCGCCATTCACCAGCTGAGCTTGGAGGAGCGTCCGGCAGGTCCGGTGGGACTCCGAGTCCCTCGATCCCCTCCGACATGTAGCCACAGCAGTGAATTTATCAGCCCAACTGCCAAGACCTCAGCCATGGCTGTCGTGTGAAGGAAGGGTTCCGTGGCTGCAAACTTGGAAATCCATGGTCCTGGAAGCCGTTGTCAAAGGTTCCTTCCACCTCCCGAGTTTCCAGGCCAGCCTGGGCAGGCTGTGGCCTCTCTTGTCCACCAGATGGCAGCAACCTGCCGGCGGCCCCAGACCCCGGGCTTTGTCGGCAAGTACGAGACGTTCAGGAAAAGACCTCAGGGAAGCGACTAGGAGGCGTTTCGTTCCAGGTCTGAGGATAAGTAAACAGGTCGAGGTGACCCTTCGCAGACGGCTTCCTGATTTAGAACCCCCGGGGCATCTGGGGCTGTAAATATACCAAGTGTCCTGCCCCAACCACCAGCCAAACTGGTGCTACCCCTCTTCGCCCACGTGGGAGATAGCCACCCAGCTCAGCGTCACCTCTTTCCTAAACCCGGGAGGCTCCCAGGGAACTGGGGACTCGGGCTTTGGCAGCCTGAGGCCAACTTGGGGCGCTCACCCAGCTGTTGACGAATTAATGAAACACAAAGGAGATTCTCAGATTCTCTTCCTGGGGCTCCCCGGGGAGGCGGGGGAGGTGGGGGTTCCTTAGGTTTCTCAAAACACTCCTAAGGAAGAGCAAACAGACCGGCAAAGAACAAGATCCTATTGACACAAGTTGCTCCATTCATTCCCACCTCCCCCTCCCCCCCCAGTGATTACTGAGCCACCTACTGTGCACAGTCCTGGGATTAGATGGGTCGGACACAGGTTTATACAGAGGCTGCTGCAACTCAGTCCAAATGACCGACGATCGGGTCATGTGTACTGGAGGGCCTTATACTGTTTGTCTTCTCCCTCCATATTTCTCTTCCTTTTTGTTTGGCTCGGGTCAACAGTTAAATGACGAGGCCGTGACATGGGGGACGAAGCTGGGAAAGGGAGGGATTGGAAGGAAGCCAGAGACAGACAGCTCAGGCGTTTGCCGCCAGGAATCCACAAGGCAAAGTGGAGAGCTGGCGACAATAGCCGACACTGACGGTACCGATCTTAAAGCAGAGCGTGTTCCGCCTCTTCTCCCGTAAGTTTTCCTGGAGAATCCGCGATCCACGCTCTCCCTGTTTCATCTCGTAAATGCGCACGGCGCGATTCTTTACATTGTCGTAAAAAATAATGCTTAGTGCTTCGATACTTTTTTTTAAGTTTATTTATTTATTACTTTTTTTTTTTAGTAATCTCTCCACTCAACGTGGGGCTTGAACTCTCACCCCGGGGATCAAGATTTGCATGCCCTTCCGATAGAGCCTGCCAGGTGCCCCAATACTTTTTATTTTCTCATTTTGGTTAAAGTTCATGGATTTATTTTGAGAAAGAGAGAGAGAGAGCGTGCACACACGAGACGGGGAGGGGCAGAGAGAGAGAGAGAGAGGGAGAAAGAGAATCTCAAGCAGGCTCCTCGCTGTCAGCACAGAGCCCAACACAGAGCCCGAACCCATGAAACGCACCATCATGACCTGAGCTGAAATCGAGTCGGACGCTCAACCGACTGAACCACCCAGGCACCCCAGTACTTTTTATTTTAAGTAATACAGAGACATGCAAAGAAGAAAACAGAATGGATCAGAGTTCCATTGCCCGAAGTAATATTTTTGAAATATACAAACCTTACTAAAAAATGGAAACAGCACCAAAAGATACATCATGAAAACAGTGAAGCTTGCCCGCCGCTTTTCTCCCAGTTCCTCTCCCTCAAAATAACCACTGGCAGGTTGCTTAAACTTCTCTCCAGAAGCAAGATCATGCATACAGCAGCACACATATCTGTCAGCCCCTGCGAACGTGCCCCCGGCTCTTCTAATTATTTACACGAAAGGGATCACGTTGTGTTTGCGCCTTGCTGTTTTCAATTAAAGAAATCTCCCCGCCATCCCGAATGACGACGGCATTTTCCCTGGTGTGGCTCTCTCAAGTTTTGTTGTCACCGGTTGGCTTTTGGACGACTCGTCAGTGGTTTTCATGTCTTGTGCTGTTGCAGACAAAACCACAGTGCGTGCTGCCTGATTTTTTAAAGGACATGGCGATTGGTGATCTCTGCACCAGACTTCCCTAGAGGGCAAAAGAGTGCGCCCTCTTTTGGAGGGTCCTTGGAAGTAATTTTGGGGGTCAAGGGAGAGCAATGCTTGAGCCCCCCACCCTCACCCTCACCTCCAAGCTGCTCAGAGGCTTCATATTATGAATGTGTGACTCTGGCTTTTTTAGGGAAGTCGTTACTCCGCCTCCTGTCCCTCGTCAAGCTGGCATAACGGCTAGGGGGCTTGCCATCTGAGCACGGCCGCCCTGGGAGAGAGTCCCCGCACCTTCCAGCTGGTTGAGAGCTGGCTGGGTTGGCGGACGGGCTCCCTGGAGCGCCCAGCTCCAGGCCAAGGTTGCTCTGCTTAGCTGGTGTTCATGACCGCATGGGGCTGCTCTGAGATTCACAAACAAACAGGAAGCCAGTCCACTTCCTCCTTGCTGGGGCTGGTCCCCCCCCCACCCCCCGCCCCGTCCTTATCACCCAGTTAGCTCAGAGGGGAAGGGGCAGCTCAGGAAGCTTCCTGGCCGAGGCCGCCGGGGAATTCTGGGTCCCACCATCTCTGTGCACCTATCTATCTGCCCAGCGGGGACAGCTTTATCGACAGTCAAAGTCAGGCTCGGATCTCTCCCCTTCGGGAAGTTCTGATAAGTCCCACCATGTTCGGTGCCCCCCCCCCGCCACCCCTTTAGTTCTGAGATGGAATTCTCTTGACTCCATAGTAAGCATCTCTCCAGGTGTGCGTGGTGAGAGAGTTTTCTCCCTGGAAGGAGCGTTGACATATTTTCATTGGCCTTATCCCAGTACCCCCCCGCCCCGCCAGCATGTCTCTCACTGCCCATGGGTGACGCCCAAGAAATGTTTTTAGACCGAATGACTGACCGAGTCCTGAAGGGGTGCCAGGGACAAAGGAGACGGAAAAACAAGTTTGCAGCCCCAGTGCGGTGAGGACCAGAAGGCATCGCTATTTGGGACCCTGGGACAGCCAAACGGGAGGGCGGGGCGGGGACAGTCAGCAGGAGTGTGAAGCAGAGGTGTGGCCAGGGCGGAGGCCAGAGATGAGAGGTACAGATAGTCTGTCTCACCCGCAAGTCCTCAAGGCCACGTGGAAAATTGGCTCCCTGATTTTCAATCAGCAGCAGCGTGGTGCACAGGGGCGCTCCTTTTTGAAGAATTAGAATTTTAAAAGCATGGTCAACAGGAAAACAAAGCCGAAGCGATTGGATCCTTGGCGGTGACTCAGAGCACAGTAGACATGGCGGTGCCCCGGGCCATCGTTAAGACTATCGCTTACTTTAGAGAACACTAGCCCTGGGCCCGGCAGCCTGCCGTGAGTCACCGTCAGTTGCTTTAAAAAAACAAAAAAATCTCTGATATCAATTTGTTTAGTTGCCACTGTTTTCTCTCTCTCCCTCTCTCTCTTTTTTAAGAAAGCTGGGTATAGAAACCGAACTTCAAAACAAACAGCAATTACAACAAAACCCTGGCAGCCCAGTTATCTCCCCTTTGCCGTTACTGAGGCTTCAAAACAAAAGTTTCTCTGTTTCGCTCCTGGGGTGCAGAGAAGCGTGATGAGACGGGTTGGGGGCTGGAGGCCAGCAGGTGAGGACAGAGTGGAGGACGGTCGGCGGGCCAGGCGGGGAGGGCTGAGGTGAGAACTAGAAGCACAGAGGGCTTCCTGGTAGCGGAGACCTTCGAGAAGTTTCGAGGAGGACCGGAGGGAGGGGGGAGCACTCTGCGCTGCCCCTCCAAAGCTGAGAGAATCCCTGAAAGTCCCCTAAGGCCTCCGAGGGGCATCGGTCATGAGGGTCGCACAGATGGACTGAGAGCTGGCCCTGGTGGCTGTTCGGGGGGGGGGGGGTGACATTCTAGGCCTTGACCTTTTCCCTGGCTCTGTGTAGGGCCTTCACAGCGTTCCCCCACCCGCAACACCCCGGGGCTGAGCTCAGCTCCCTGTGTGTCCTGTGCAGATTCCAAAGCTTCGACCCCGACCCCATGGCCGGTTTGCGGTGTTTATTCCAGAAGCAGAGGAGGGAGAGCTGAACAGAGGTGGGGAAGCGTGAGGGACGCGCCTGCGGCCTCCAGGGGGGGCAAGCGGTCCCAGGCCTCCAGCTCGCCAGCAGCCCTGCCCGGTCCCCACCGGACAGTGAGAGGTGAGCAGAAACCTCAGGTTAAAAATACCCACCCTTGTTGTAAAGAGAAAGAAGAACAGGAAGGAAGCGGGGGGGGGGGGGGGGGGGGGGGCGGCAAGGCAGAGTAGACAAAGAGCCCCAGAGAAGGGGAATGAGCTGTTATTAATGGCCGGAAGCCGATCAGGTAGAAGGGGTGGGGAACCCCCTCCAGGTGCCTGAGGGGCTGGTGGGCAGGGGTGGGGGGCGTGGGCATGGCTCCTGCAGGCTCTCCCGGAGAAGGGATGGGGCCTGCCGATAGGCGGGGAGACTGTCATGCTTGTCATCTGTCTGGGGGGGAGAGAGCCACCCGTCCCTCGGCCTTGTGCAGGGTGGGAGGGCGTTCGGTTGGCCTTGGGAACAGCAGCCGCTCCTGTCGAGGAAAGCGAGAGCAGCGAGGTGGAGGGAGGTGCCGCGGGACTGACTCTAAGCCGCGGAGGTCGCAGTCAGGGCTCTGGATCTAGGAGGCAGAGGTGGGCTCCCGGCTCTGCTCCGCCCTCGCTGCGTGACCTCGGACTGCCACGTGGCTTCCCCACGCTTCGGTTTCCTCATCTATAAAACAGGGATGGCAGAAGGGCCAGCCTCACGGCGTTGCGGTCAGAATTCAGTGAGCTGATAAACTTAAGCTTGCTGGAACAGTCCCCGGCGCCTACAAGTTTGCTATGGAAGTGTTCGGTGTTGGGGGTAGGAGAGGGGGCAGTCCAGGCGACAATAGGAGAGAAGCGCCTGACACGTGGGTCAATGGGACAGCCCTCTCCAGAGAGCCCGCCGCCATCCCAGGCTAGGAGGGAGCAGGGAGAGGAGGGTATAGACAGAAATGAGACATGCGCGCAGGTGTTTAGGATCCAACGTCATGGGGGGATACAAACAACCCAACCATCCCATTTCGGCACGAAGCAAGAGAGTTTCGTACCAAGTGCTAAGGAGAGAGAGGGGGAGTGCATTCTCTCTGCCTTCAGTGTTCAGAAGGTGCCCAGAGGGCTGGTCCTGAAGGTTAAGGATGACAGTGCCGCAGGCCCAGAAGGGGGAGCGGGCAACGCTATCCGAGTCAGTGGGAACACGGTATTCCTGATGGCAGCCCCCTGGGGGGCTGGTGGGGTGAGCAGTCCGGAAAGATCAGCAGGGCCTGCCTTGCAACCGTGTGCCGGGAGTTCGTGCTTTGTCCTTTCGGCAGGAGCCAAACGGAGAGGCTAGGAAGAGGGGAGGCCCAAATCAGACCTGGGCATCGGAATGATTCTCTGGCAGGAATGTGGAGAGTAGAGGCAGGGAAGGGCACAGCGGCAGGGAGGCCAACCGGTTAAGTGGCCTTGGCGATGGTCAAGGCCCTTAGAGAAACCTCAAGGTAAAGATCTTCCTAATTCAGCACAGGAGACGATGACAAAGCTGAGGCTTCTCAGATGAGCTTTTTGTAAGTTTATTTATTTTGAGAGAGAGAGAGAGAGAGAGAGAATGAGCTAGGGAGGGGCAGAGAGAGAGGGAGGCAGAAGATCTAAAGCGGGGCGGGCTCTGTGCTGACAGCAGCGAGCCCGATGTGGGGCTCAAACTCACGAGCCGCGAGATCATGACCTGAGCCAAAGTCTCACGCTTAACCGATTGAGCCAGCCAGGCGCCCCTTTCAAATATATTTTTTAAAGATTTTATTAAGTAACCTCTCCGCCCACTGTGGGGCTCGAACACACAACCCAGGGATCAAGAGTCCCGCGCTCCACCGACTGAGCCAGCCAGGCGCCCCTCAAGGTGACTATTAGAACTGTGAGCTGACCCAGGGCCTGTGGCTGGCTCAGTCGTGGAGCGCGGGGCTCTTGAGCCCTCGGTCATGACTTCCAGCCCCACGCTGGGCGCGAAGCTTACTAAAACTGAGTAAATAAATAAAAGAAACATGAACGACCCGTTCTACCATTGCTAAAAACGAACCTCGCCCCAAGCATGCATTGTCTTGAGATACTGATGAGAGCAGGCCACGTACACAACTCGTAAATAATAGAACACGTCTTCGGTGCGCATGCTCAAATCCTGTCACCGATGAGACGTGACTTCTAAGTACGGGACTTGTCATCTCACACGGCATTCGACTGGGGCAAAAATTCTGAAACGATCGGTTTCGGGTCCCAGGGCATGAACCCGTTTCCTCCTCTATCAGCCCTACACATCGAAAATTCTGCGTGTTGCCTTGATCTCTTAGAACAAAGAATACTTAGAGTCACAGCACGGCTGCCAAGGCCCGCTTCTCTTTCCTCGCCTTGGTCCCTGTCTTCCCTCTGGAGGGAAGGATGAGCGGAGCTCCCCGGAGAGAGGCACTCGATACATACAAGGCGTTGCTGAAGTCATGGTACTGTTATTAACAACGCTGACAGGCGTGGGGGGTGAACACTGGATCCGGGGGAGAGGGTTCTGAACACACCCAGCCGGTCAGCTCCTGAACCCAGGGACCTTCTGGTACGTGAGTCCTTTGGGGTATGGAGGCTGCTGGGGCTTAGAACAAACTGAAGCCCCCTCCGAAGGGGGGGGTGGCCATTCTCCGAGAAGGGAAGGGCTCACCTCCTACTGGGCATAGTGAAAGGTCAGACTAAACCAAGAGCTGGTGGAGGAACGCGTCCCCCGTGTCAACCCGGGAGCCAAAGCCACGGAGCTACCGTCTTCACGGGAGACCTGGGTACCCGCCCCCCACTAGAGAAGAATCTGGCGGGAACGGACGTGCGGCCACTTTTATATTAAAATAATTAGTTTTACTTTTTCAAAGCACATTTGCGTGGGGAAGTTATTGGCCAGGGGAAGGATTATCGGCTCCGGTTTATGTCCGACGCTTCCTTATTGAGCAGGTGCCCCGGGCGCGAGGTGCTGTGCTAGACACAGGGAGACGCAGAGATGAAGGAGACCTCGGCATGGTGACGATCCACGGGGTGAGTTCAGATACGCAGGCGAGCACCCCAGGAGGTGGGCACGGGGGCCGGAGAGCTTCGCGCGGAGAGGAGCCGGCGTGCCGAGGCGGGATGGGGGTCAGGGGTACTCATGGAGGCAATGAACTCGGGCGTGGGCTTTGAAGGTCAGGAGGGTCTGGCCAGGTGTAGATGAAGGAGATGACTTTTCCCAAGAAGGATCGGAGCCCCAGGTGGAAAAGCATGGGGAATGTCTGACCAACAGTGAGCAGTTACTTCCGGCTGGCACCTCGAGGGTGAAGAAAAAGAGGAGGGTTGGAGGAAGGGACGAAAACCCGATTTGAAACAACCCCTCGCGGGCCTATGAGATCCAGGGCGCATCTTCAGCGAGCCCTGGGGAGTCTTGGGAAGTCTGGGGGGGGGCGGGGTGAGGCAGTGAACCCAAAGAAGTCACAAACAAAACCGAACTTGCCCTTGGTCCTCTGGTGAGTGAGTCTGCGGGCCGGCCGGGCCTTGAACTCCCAGCTGCGCCTCTGACCCAGGCAAAGCTCCCGGACCTCCCAGTGACCAGACACAGGTGGGTCTGTGGGAAAGCGCTCCAGGCCAGGCGCGAGCAGGCTGCTCCTCTGGGAAACCGGGAGCCCGAGTTCCCGAGGAGCTGGGCGTTCTACCCTGCTGCCGGTTTGGGTCTTGTTGAGCTGCATCTTCCCATGGAACCCGGGGTGGCGGCTGAACCAGTGGCCGGACTGCCCTCCTTGGGAACCCAAATGGGTTGGGCTGGGCAGGGCAGAGTGTGGGATCGCTGCAATAAAACGGAGGGAGAGGAGGCCTTCCAGTGTCCCGGGGTGTGAGGCGCGCAGGGCGTGGGGCCTCGCATTCCTGGATGGTTAGGCCCCACAACTGATCATTATCGTTATTATTCCTGCTCTGGCTTCTCCGAGCTTTCAGCCTGCGGGACCCTGCCTTGCTGGCCCGGCGTCGCCGACTAGCAAGGCCTTCTGGGGGAGGGCGGGGCAGGGCGGCTCCCGGCTGCAAAGGAACACAGGACTGTGGGTTCTTCCCCCATGAGCTCAGGGAACGTTTTCACACTGGGCGGCTTCCCGCCCCTAGAATTTCTCAAGGGAGACACTGAGGCCCAGAGCTGGGGGATGATTTGCTTCAAGTCCTCTAGTTGACACCCCTGCGCGCCCCTCTCCCCCCCGCCCTGCTCCCATCCGCTACTCACCAGGCTGCGCTTCTCCTTCCCCAACTGGGGCAGATCTTGTCGGCCTGGAGGGGAGCCAGGGAAGGTGTGGATTCGGTCCCTTACTTGCCAGACGCTGCGGGCATCATGAGGTCAGGCTCTTGGTTTCGCGTCTCCCTGGAAGGTCCTGCCATATGGGTGGATCCTCCCCGGTCCCCTGAGGCAGGCTGACGCTGCAGACGTGCCGAATGCCCACATCGGAGGCCACCTTCAGCATCCGGGGGGGGGGGCTGGGGGGAGGAAGAGTCGTCAAGATGGGCCGGGACCGGAGGTGGAGGGACAGACAAAGGCTCAGAGACCGGGAAAGTGGTGTGTGTGTGTGTGTGTGTGTGTGTGTGTGTGTGTGTGTGTTTGCCAACACCAGGCTCCCGTGGTGACACGTCCCTGCTTGCCAAGATAGGATCGAAGGGAGAAAGACTGGAAGGAAATGTGAATGACGACTTGATGTTTGGGTGGGGGGCTGAGCGGGAGTGTCCAAAACGCATGCGCCCAGTCTGGCAGTGGGAGCCCCGAGAGAACAGAGGGCGTGGCCCGAGAGGCTGCAGGCTGAGACCCCTCTTTCCTATTGGCTGTCCACCGACAGAGTAGCAATCTTCGGGACCACCTTCTGGCTTAAGGCACAGGTGATATGACACAGAAGGTTAGACCAAGGAAGCTGGAGCAGAGGAGACAGTCAGCAGAGCTCTGGCGGTCTCCACACACTCTCGGACCCTCGGTGCCTCCCAGAGTCGGCCAACCAGCCAAGCATTCCTTGACCGAGTGTTAACTGAGCAGCTACTATGGGCAAGGCACTCTGCTTCGGCTGTAGGTGCATAAGACGTAGCCCTCTGTCCTCGGGGAAACTCTCTCTGGAGAAAGTCAAATCTTGCCTTTGGGTCTTCCCTCCCACTTCGTGCAATACAACGCCGGATTCCCAAGGGGTCTTCTTCCTCCCTGGGCCACTTTTGGCCATGACTACACTGGCCCCTGCCTCTGTTCCAACCGCGCCCCCTCTGAGTTCGCCCAGGAGCAACGCTCATCTTGACACCCGCCCGGCTGAACCATCCAGTCTTCAGCCACAGAAGTCCTCCCTTGAGCTTGTCACCGCGATCAGGGCCCTCCGAGACACACCGCTCTTTGGCGACCCTCCCCTCTTCCAGGTCAAACGCGGCCTGGTAAGCCTCCCTTCTCCTGCCGGGGACCTGAAGAGCCTTCAGTGCTTTCCCTGTTGCTTATCAGATACAATTCGAACTTTCAAGCTATTTCCCAGGGGCCGCCCCGTGCTTCTAGCTCTCATTATTATCACCCGACTGTGTCCCTTCCTGTCCCGGCACAGCAGGGTTTATAAAGTAACTCTACATCCAGACAGGAGTGGGGGCGCTTTAAGGGAATCGCTTCCAAGTCGATAGTTGATTTTTTTCAGCAAACGTTTACTGAGCGGACAGCTGCGTACCAGGCCCTGTGACAGGTACTGAGGACGGCTGTGGCGGCGACTAGGACAGACGGGCCTCCTGCCCCGAGTGGGGGGGTGGGCCGTGAACTCGCAGGGAAGACAGGCACCAGCGATGCAAGGAGAGCGTGGTGTGTGGTCAGACTGGACGGCCACCCCGGTCCCGAGAGTCCGGGCTCTCCTTCCACTGCGGCTTTCATAGATCTCTTTGACTTCCTGCCTGGATTCTTCACAGAGCAGAGTGTATCTTGTCGAGAAGGAGGGGAGAACGTTCCAACAGGCCTGTCCACACGGTAAGACCCAAACGGCACCAGCCCCCCTCCTTCACCCCCATGCCCCCCAGAGGCGAGGTCCCTCCCTGCCCGAATTCAGTCTCTCGGGAAGTGACGCAGGAAGTGGGGACAGAATCCAGAGCCTAAGAATGCCACACACACACAAACGCGTTGAGCGGCGGCCCTGAGAAGGCGCGTCACGATTTCACCGCGCTAGGAACTGCCAGATCCTTCCAGAAAGCAGCCGCCTCGCTGCGTGTGAGAACCCCTCTCCTCTGTTCTCTTGACTGCCCTGCCCACGACAGGTCGGGCGGTCGCATCTCAGTTTGAAGCATGTCTGTGAACGAAGGCTCTGACACCTCGTGAAGCTGCGGGATGTTGAGTCAGTGTTTAACCACTATAATTGGTGGAAACGTCTTCCAACTGTCTAACCGAGGCGAGACAGGCGCTGTAAATTTCACCCTTCTTGCTCGGTGGTAAATTTCACCCTTTTTGCTCTGCGCCGCCCTCGGCGGAGATGGAGAAAACAAGGAACAGTTAGGGAGTGTTCCCTACTCCCAATGCTCCGAGAAACCTCAGCAAGACGGACAGAAGGAAAAGGCCGTGGGTCTGACGACGCCCCTTCTCTCTAAGTGTCAACATCCCAGATGGAATTGTTTTAGAGGGAACGGATAGGCCTGGGGTGGGGGGGCGGTGCTTGCCAGGGGTGGGTGCCGTTCTCTCCCCACTTGGCGATTCCGTCACACAGGGTGACGTGCGCGGTCAAGGAACTGAAATGGACCCCAAGAATCCTGGGGGGTGGGGGATGGGGCCGTGACTATGAACGGCAGTGGTCGAGAAGTCTTTCTTAGGTGGTCAGAGCGGAAGGGTCTGGAGCTCTCCAACGAGAAAAGCATGAGAGAAAGAAAATCTTCGAAGGCTGCCGTGCTAAGTCTGCGGGAGTTTCCTAAATGGAGGGGCGACTCGCTAAACTAGAAAGAGTTTCCTTCCCTTCCCTTCCCTTCCTCTTCCTTCCTTCCTTCTTTCCCTTCTTCCTTCCCTCCCTCCTTCCCTCCCTCCTTCCGTCTCTCCCTCTCTCCTCCAGAATCGAAACCAGTGAGCTCCTAAAGAAGAGGCTGTCTTTATCCCTCTAGAGCCACATCCTGAACATCTAGAACCTTCCTCTTCTGCCTTCCAGCCTCAGCCCCACCATCCTTTCAGGTTGAGCTAAAGCCAGCATCCTTCGCGTCGTCTTTCCCGTCCGGTTCATCTCTGGTTGAATGCTCCTTTCTCTGAATTCTCACTTAATGCCATTAAACTGTGCGGCTTGGTGTGATCACGCCACGTCTCGGGCTCCGCCACTGTTTCACGGCCACGACTCTCGTCTCCTTAACGAGGCTGTAAACTTCGAGAGGGCAGAGGCGATTCCTTACATTTTGGACTCCCTCTGAACGCGGAGCGCTGGGCTGGGCACGTAACAGGCCTTTACTAAAGGCCTCTGTTTGCCTTTTACTTCTCAATAAACATCAGAGAATTCTTACAGGGGGGAAAATTCACGAGTGTAATAAATGTGAATGAGTCTTTATTTGGGCGGAGTAACCATCTTCGAGGACATCAGAGAATTCCTCCTGGAAAGAAACTCTGTATCTCATGTGTCCATGGGAGTGCCCTGGGGTGAGTCCGGAGGCCCAGAAGGCGCAGCTGACGTCTGACTCAGTATTCTGGAACTCGGTTACAGGAGCGCAGCGACTGTGGGGAAACCCTTCCTCAAGATGATACCTAACATCGGCGTGCCTATTCGAGAGAAGCCATGAATCCGAAGAATGTGGGAAAGCCTCCCCCCCGCAAGATCTTCGGCCACCAACACCCAGGAATTCGGTCGCGAGTAAAGAGCAGGGCGAGGCATGAGGGGAGACAAGCGGGTTCGAAGCCACTACGGCTCCTGTTTCTGTGTGGCTTGTCTCCAGACCCGTTTCCCAGCCAAAGAAACCGCGTATTGGACACTGTGGATAAAATCGCACTGTTTGTGCCTTTTTCTCCTTTTTATTTTTTTAAAGTTCATTTATTTTGAGAGAGAGGGAGAGAAAGCACGAGGAGGGGGGGGTGGCGGGAGAGAGAATCCCAAGCAGGGGCTCGAACTCACAAACGGTGAGATCATGACCCGAGCTGAGGTCAGATGCTTAACAGACTGAGCCACCCAGGCGCCCCTGCCTCATTCTTCTTTGACTTGAAACACCGCCTTGCCTGATTTCCTGTCTTCATCTCTTGCTAGGGAAGGGGAGGGGAGGGAGGGAAGGGAAGGGAAGGGAAGGGAAGGGAAGGGAAGGGAAGGGAAGGGAAGGGAAGGGAAGGGAAGGGAAGGGAAGGAAGGGAAGGAGGGGAAAGGAAGGAAGGGGAAGGGAAGGGCAGGGATGGTTCCTCCCCTCCCCACGTTTGTTACTGATGGAGAGGTGGGGCCGGAAGGGCTGTATCGCCTCCAGGGCACAAGTCAGGACAAGAGCCCTAGTCTCTGGGGACCTTTATTTCCCGAGTCAGGGACCACGCTGGGTGCAAAGGGAGACCAAGGCGAGAAGAGAGGTCCCATGCCCTCGAGGAGCTTATAGTCCAGGGAGGGAAGAGACAGGTCCTTTAACCGGAATGCACATGAGATGCAGGAGAGGAGCCCTAGGCGAGGCTTCGCAGACGAGGTATTGTTGGAGCTGAGACGGAAAGGACGGGGACTTTGCCAAGCAAACAGGTGAGGAGCCGGCGTTCCAGGGGGAAGAGCACGTGCAAATGCACGGGGGTAAGAGAGGGTCTGGCCTATTAAGGATCCTGAAGTTCAGTATGCAAAGCATGGCGGGGTGTCGGGGGGGCGGCGCTGGGCAGACACCCCCAAGCCCTTGAATGCTCTACAGAGCAGTTCAGATTTCCCTTTAAGTAATGGGGGGGGGGGGACGGAATTCGTTTTGTTTTGGTTTTTTTTTTACTGCCGCCATAACAAGTTCCCACCAACCGAGTGGCTTCACACCACACGGATTTATTGTCCTACAGTTCTGGAGGTAAGAAGCTTTGCTGGGCCAAAGTCAAAGCGTTGGCAGGTTACTCACGTTCCTTCTGGAGGCTCTCGGGGAGGTGCGTTCTTTGCCTACTCGTTTCTCGAGGCTGCCTGTGCTCCTCGGCTCCCGTCTCCAGAGCCAGCGCTCACACCATTCCGGCCCTTGTGTCTCCCTCTCTGACGCTGAAGCCCCTGGCTCTCTCTTCTGAGGACCTTCATGATAACCCTGCACCCCCTAGACCATCCGGATAAAGTCTGCATCTCAGGATCTTCAACTCAACCCCATCTGCCGAGTCCCCTTTGCCAGGCAAGGTCACACACTCGCGGGCCCTGGGAATCGGATGTGGACATCTTTGGGAGGGGGGGTCGTTGTTCCGCTTACCACAGAAACCATTGGGGAATCCTGAGCAGAAGGCTGGTGGGACCGAATCGAGGTGTGGGGCGGGGTGGCGTCCTGGTTAAAGCAGCGGGTTTAGTCGTCTCGCTCCCTGGGTTCAGTCCCGAGTCCACCATTTCCTACTTCGAGTCTCTCTGCCTTGGTTTTCTCATCTGTACAAGGGGTCTGCCTGCCCCAAAGGGTGGTTGGAAGGGCTTCATGGGATAATAGAAGTGAAATGCTCAGGACCGTGGAAAGCGCTCGATACACTGGGAACATCTCGGTGCTCAGGAAGTGTTTAGAATAGCGACGTGGTCAAGAAAAGGGCAGTCCCCGTTGACGCCCTGAAGAGCAAAACCCAGCTTTCTGGGAGACCCACTTCCTCCAGGACCATCAGCATGATAGGGAAGGAGGTATCCAAGCACCAGGGGGTTCGCTGGCCCAGAGGAAAACTTGCACGTCGCTCCCTAGAGCATCTGCCTTCCTCCTCTCCGTTGGCATACAGAAACGAGGGACTGGGGCGCCCGGGTGGCCCAGTCAGTTAAGCGGCTGATTCTTGATTTCCGCTCAGGGCCTGATCTCACGGTTTGTGAGTTCGAGCCCCGCTTCGGGCTCCTTGCACTGACGGCGTGGAGCCTGCTCGGGAGTCTCTTTCCTCCTCTCGCTGCCCCTCCCCCGCACACACCCTCTTTCAAAATGAATAAATAAACTAAAAAGAAAAAAAAAAAAGAAAGAAATGAGAGATGGAGGCTGTTCCCATCTGTTCCCATGTTATGGTGGGGATTCTGTCTGGGCGTTGGATGGTAGCAACGAAGAGACAAGGGCTTGTCTTCAGCTTGCTTCTCTGAGCTCCCCGAAGTAACCGGTTAGTCTGATGTGGGGCCGAAGGCTTGGCGACACTTCCCCCACGTACCTAGTATGATAGCGGGCGTGCTTATCAGTAGCCCCTATGGTTCCCGAATACATCTTTGGCCATCTTCTCTGTCCTCATTTCCTACTATCAGTGAACCTGAAGCGATCTCAAATTATCTCTCTCCTGCTTGTTTTTTTTTTTTTCTCTAAGGAACTCCAAAAGAGCAGATCCGAATCGGCTGCCGTTTACCTACAGGGAGCGGTGCCAGATAAAATAGAAGACAACCGGCTAATCTGAATTCCAGAGAAACAACGAGTAATTTTGGTAGTCAGGACTACATGCTCAGTACTACTCTGTTAACCAGATTACTATATTCACCAGAACATTCCGTTCCCCGTGTCACCACGGAACGCTCGACCGTCTGTTCTTTGACACGGTCTACAAGACGGATTGGTATTTGAGTCCTGAAAGTTCTAGTATCTTCTTCCAGGCGACTTTTCCTGTAGGGACACAGGGAAGGGAAGGAAGCCTATGGTTTCTGGAGGGCTGGCCGGGGTCAGAATCGGGAGGTCTGGTCGCTGTTCTTTCGCTGTCATGAACTGTGACACGGATTCTGCTGTCGCTCAACGCTGAGATTCGGACAAGCTGGGCCCCTGCTCTGAGTCTCATGTGCAGCCTTTATTAATAACTAATGGGGAGAATCATCCTACCACTCCATGAACGCAGGACCCCCGGGATACCTTGCTTAAGTACCTTGAGATTCTTTAGTTTAGAAACGTGCTTCTGTGTCTCCTCTCTCTCTGCTCCTCCCCTGCTCACACGCTGTCTCTCTCTCTCTCAAAAATAAATAAACATTAAAAATTTAAGGAAAAAAAAGGGGGGCACCAGGGTGGCTCAGTCAGTTAAGCGTCTGACTTCAGCCTAGGTCATGATCTCGCGGTCCGTGAGTTCGAGCCCCACGTCGGGCTCTGTGCTGACAGCTCAGAGCCTGGAGCTTGCTTCAGATTCCGTGTCTCCCTCTCTCTCTGCCCCTCCCCCACTCACACTCTGTTTCTCTCTCTCTCTCTCTCAAAAATAAATAAACATTAAAATATTTTTTAAATGTCCTATGCAATGCGTGCTCTATGTCGTTGTCTTTGATCTTAACTAGGGTAACCATGAGGACTCTCGCCATGTATGGGATGCAATCAGAAGCTTGTGTTTGGATTGGGTATGTAATCTGTGGTATTCACTGTTCTGGGAAACACATAAACGAATACGAAACGACAGTTGAAATCCACAAAGCTGGTCCTGGTCGGCCCTCAGGTTCGCTCAAGGTTTTGACTCCCAGGCTCCATCCCACGTGACTCCCCCAATGTAAAATAATCCTTCTCGTTTTCTGTTGCTCTTTTATTTTTTTTTTTTAATGTTTTTATTTGTTATTGAGAGACAGGGCATGAGCCCGGGAGGGGCAGAGAGAGGCAGAAACACAGAATCTGAAGGAGGCTCCAGGCTCTGAGCTGTCAGCACAGAGTCCGACGCGGGGCTCGAACTCACAGACCGTGAGATCATGACCTGAGCCGAAGTCGGCCGCTTAACTAACTGAGCCACCCAGGCGCCCCACTCCTCCCATTTAAATGTCATTTTTAAATAAATGCGACCGCGTCTAAGTTGATGAACCCCCAAGAAACCTTGGGTTTTCTCCGTCCGTAAATGAACTAACCCTCCCAACCACCGGCAGCAGGCCGAACTGCACGAGGATCTTCCGTGTCCTCTCGCACTGCGTTACTTCTAGAAAAAGGTGGCCCGAGGGGCTAGGGGAAATTAATGACTTAATGCCTACAAAGCTCTAGGAACAACTTGCTGCAGATAAGGTCTCATTATCGTTAATTGTTATTATTATTGTTATTATTGTTATTAACTCAACTCATATGAAAAGTTGCCACAGCTTTGCTAACCACCTCAGGTCAGGGGTTTAATTAATACCTCCTCTGAATGCTAGAGGCCCCGGGCGGCGCCGGTTCCGCCCCCACATCCGGGCTCCACCTCCTCCGAGCTGCGCCCACAGGGTCCTCTCCAACCCCCCCCCAATCTCCGCAGTCCTTACCTGAGCAGGCCCCTCTGGCTTGCTTCCTGCCAACATCTCCCCCTCCCGTTCCACCGCAGCCCCAAACATCCTCTCGCTCCTTGACTGCCCCTCCCCAGAATCTCACATAACCTCCTTGGACCTCGCCTTCCCTTGCCTGCAACTTCCTAGCCCCCAACCCACTTCTATGACACCCAACAGTTCTCAAGAGCCAAGATTTTTGGAGCTCTTGAGAGGGTGTCCCCTGACCCCCACCCCCACCCCCACCTCCCAACTTCCCCGTTGCAGCCCTCGCTTCCTCCACTGCGTCCCGGGTCTCCCAACCCACCTGCGTGAGAACCTCAGGATTTGCTCCTCAGGTGGTGAGGCCGGTTGGGTGGGTTGGCTGGTTTAGGGTTACGGACGGAGTTTGGCACTAGCTCACGGCCCAGTACAGCTGCCTTCTTTAATTAATTAATTCCAATTTTTTTTTTTTAAAGCCCATCACTTTAGTTGGACCTCAGTGCATGCCTCCGGGGCATATGTCACGTCAATTACAGACAACAATTAAGCGTGCTGCCTGAAAGAATCTGTGCTCCTCTTTAAAAGACTCGAACACAGTTCGGACCTAACTGCCTTAGCTCACTCTGCCGGAGACAGACTTTGAGGCAGAACCCCCAGGGGAGGAAGTGAGCTACTACCGTCTGGTGGAGATAGGAGGATGTTCTGCTTGGGTCCCTGCCCTCAGCCGCCCACATCCCCTAACCCTAAGGGTCCTCTCTGTCCTTGCTCAGATACACCAGAACTAAGCCGTTGCAGGCGGGGCGGGGCCTCGCTTCTCTGCCACCCAGGTCCCTCAGATTCCAAGCCCACCGCTGCCCTGTCCTAGGTGGCCTGGCCGTCTTGCGTGGAGACAGATGAACCTCAGGCCCTCTAACAATAGGACGGCCACTGAGTTGCTCTGTTCTTTTTCTATCAGCAGAGAGGGTGGAGGCGGGGCGCACTGAAGCCTGCCACGCGGATAGCTTTAGGCAAACGGTTGAAGACTTTGCTTAAGGGCAGACGTGATTCCTGATTCCGAAATGGTTCTTGATGCCCCCCTTGTGTGACACTTGGCAGATGTTCCCGGAAAGTTGATACAAGGTTGAAGACAAGGAGGGAACCAGTGTCGCACAACTATAGTATTTTTCTACACGCAAAGCAAGTAGACAGACAGGGCACTGGCCTGAGACCTTAGGATCCTTAACAATGCCTTCTTTATCGTCTCTGCTAATAAATGGGAAAAAAAAAAAACAACCACCAACCCGATATTAGTCAAGCGGTAAACATGACTTTCCTTATTTAACTCATTTATTTATTGGCATACGTGAGTTGCCCGGGAATCACTTTGTCCTTTTATGTTTGCCAGAATTGTCCATTTGAGTCCAAACCTCCAGAGAGCAGAGACCACGTCTGTCCGATTTGGTTTATATGGTATCCAGCAAAGGGCTGCAGCACAGTGTCACGGAGGAGTCCTGAACTTGGATCCTGGAGACCCACGTTTTAGTTCTGGCCACGTGACCCTTGAAAGCCGGGCCTCGTTTTTTTGCCGTTAAAAAAAAAAATGCGAGGGGCGCCTGGGCGGCTCAGTCGGTTGAGCGTCCGACTTCGGCTCAGATCACGATCTCACCGTTTCCAAGTTCGAGCCCCACGTCGGGCTCTGTGCTGACAGCTCGGAGCCTGGAGCCTGCTTCGGATTCTGTCTCTCTCTCTCTCTCTCTCTCTCTCTGCCCCTCCCCTGCTCATGCTCTGTCTCTCTCTCTCTCTCTCTCTCTCTCGAAATAAATAAATGCCAAAAAAAAAAAAATTAAAAAAAATGCGAACAGTATTTTCTTCCCTTCCTGCCTGCCAGCGTCGAGGGAAGGATGAGATGACATAATGGAGACTACAGATTTGTAGGAATTGTCACACGAACGTGGTTTTTAAAAAATTATAAGATGCTTTTTGTAAAAAAATTTTAATGTTTATTTATTTTGAGAGAGCGAGAGTATGTGAGCAGGAAGGTCAGAGAGAGAGAGAGGGAGACACAGAATCCGAAGCAGGCTCCAGGCTCTGAGCTGCCAGCACAGAGCCCGACACGAGGCCCAAACTCACAAACCATGAGATCATGACCTGAGCTGAAGTTGGACGCCCAACCAACTGAGCCACCCAGGTGCCCCGAGATGCATTTTGATGTACAGAGACCATAGCTTTGGGGACGGGGGGTTACTGTAAGCCAAATGATGGTCCTGGGCCATGTTGCTGATGGAAAACCAAGCTTTGACCGAAGGGACACTGGCCATCCCCATAGCTTCCCTCATTTCTATCCCCGGCGCGAAACAGCGGAATTCATGGGTCTGGCCTCTTCGGGTGTCCTCTCTTTTTCTTCTAGGACATCCTGGCATTTATGTTACCTTCTTAGAACAAAGAGGGGTGGGGGGAAGTGAGGGGGACACCGAGCGAAAGTGCCCTTGGCTCACATCCTTTAAGATGGGACGTGAACACACACACGTGCACGAGAGCTCGTGCGCATGCAACACTTACGGCCGCAAAGCCCAAAGTCCAGCTTTCTGAGATCTCTCTAAACACTGTCACTTGGAGACAGGAGAAAAAAGTGACTGAAGAAGGCGAGTCCGGGGCAGCTTTCTGCATTCTGGAAAGGGGGCCGTGTCTTATAGGGAGGGCTTAAGCTAGGGCTAGTGATTCTCCGCAAAGGAATGGCAGTGTAAGATATTAACGAGCAAAGTCAACTTTCTAGAATAGAATCCTAGGTATCGGTCCCGGAAGACTCTTAAGAGCCCGGGAATCCCGTCTTTTTACAAAGTCTAATAGGTGGAGGGATTGAGGAAAGGTTGCCGCACTACAAGTATGAGAATCTAAGGGACGGTGCCCAGGGCCCCGGCTCCAAGGCTGGTGTGCTAGGATCGGGTTATGTTAATGAGGGTGCAGGGAGCCGCAGCCACTGCTCCTGTGGAAGTAGAGGCTGGTAAGAACGATCACTGACGGGGGGGGTACATTCCTGGAAGCTTGGGGAGTGAGGAAATGGAGTGATCAGGGAGCTTGCATCAGGCCGTCCAAGAACCGGATATGCCTGCTGCCCTTTAAATGAAATCTTTAGGAGCCCGTGGGTGGCTCAGTCGGTTAAGTGGCTGACTTCAGCTCAGGTCACGATCTGGAGGTTTGTGGGTTCGAGCCCCGTGTCGGGCTCTGTGCTGACAGCCCAGAGTCTGGGGCCTGCTTTGGATTCTGTGTCTCCTTCTCTCTCTACCCCTCCCCTGCTCATGCTGTGTCTCTCTCTTGTCTCTCGAAAAATGAATAAACATCAAAAGAAATTTTAAATGAGATCTTTGAAGGATTCTGGAACTGTCAAAGCGTGCAGAACTTCACACTAGAACTTTTTATTATTTAGTTATTATTTGAGGAGAGTCGACATGCGATGCTATGTTACTTTCACGTGTACGACACAGTGATTCGGCTTCCACTTAGGCTGTGCTCGCCACCGGTGTAGCTACCGCCCGTCACCATACAATGCTATTACAGTATCATTAACTATACGATAATCTACGCTGTGCCTTTTATTCCTGCCACGTACTCATTCCATAACAGGAAACCTGTGTCTCCCTCTCCCCACCTCCCCTTTTGCCCGGCGCCATGCTTTTTCCACTCCGGCAACTATCAGTTTGTTCTATGCGTTCGTAGGTCTCATTTTGCTTTTTGTTTATAATTCACTTGTTTTGTTTTTTTAGATGCCACTTCTAAGTGAGATCAGATGGTATTTGTCGTTCTCTGACTTAGCTCACTTAGCATAATGCCCTCCATGTTATTGTAAATGGCAAGATCTCATTCGCTTTTAGGGCTAATATTTCTCTGTATCTGTGCGTGTGTGTGCGTGTGTGTGTATACTAAATATTTTTTTTAGTGGCTTCTACCGTGTTTTGTCCACTGTCTTGCTGAAGAAATTAGTGGAGGGCTATCCAAGGCCAGGAAACCCGGATGCCAGAAGCCTGATCTTCCAGGAAGGCCCGACGTAGGTGCTAAATGTCCGTAATGCCTGCTGAGCTACAGTGCCGGCGGCTGGAGAAGGGAGGCACGCAATTCGCCTCCTGGCTGACAGCAAATGCTCTCTTCTTGTGACATGTCCAGCGATGACACCAGCCCTCTTCTGCGGGTGGATACATGAAAGGGAAGAGGTAAGGGACAGCAGAGGAATTGGGATCTCCTTGCTAGCCCTGCGGCCCAAGGCCTTCCAAAGTACCAGTCACCAAGGCCTCACATACACGGGGATGAGTCCTAGGGTCCTGGAGAGAAAAAAGGGGGGTGAGGGAGGGACACATGAAATAAAGGAGGTGCGAACATAGAATCGATTATTAAAATGATCCTCTGTCGCGTGCCAGGCCTACCTGTTTTTATTCCACAGGAATAGGTAGCAGGTTTTCAGAAGCAAACCTCCCATTGTTTTCTGGGTTGAGTGACTGACTGAGCCATTAAACAACCTTGGCCCAAACTTCCTTCATTGGGGATAATACCTGTCTTGCCTGCCTCACAGAATTGTTGGAAGAGCTGATGAGATAATGGACAGAACCTCTCTGCAGAAACCAGAAAGCACTCATCAAATGGAAGGTAATAATATTACTATCCTAACCACTAGGAGCCCTTCACAGAGGGCTGGCCTGTTGGGTGGAGAGTGCTAGAAGCTTGGAAGGCTACCTTACTTCTTTAGCCTTTGCTCTGCACTTCCCTCTTTCCAAGCGGGATTGCCCTGACAGGCAGAGTAGGGAATGGATCAAATGTCCCAGAAGGCAAAACTAGACATCTCGGTCAGACAGTCTGGGCTCACCACCACCCCCCGACGGATGCCAAGTTCTTTCTTTAAAAAAAAAATTTTTTTATTAATTTATTTTTGAGAGACATAGAGACAGAGTGTGAGCAGGGGAGAGGCAGAGAGAGAGGGAGACACAGAATCTGAAGCAGGCTCCAGGTTCTGAGCCGTCAGCACAGAGCCCGACGCGGGGCTCAAACTCACAGATGGCGAGATCATGACCTGAGCCGAAGTCGGCCGCCCAACCTACTGAGCCACCCAGGCGCCCCTGCCAAGTTCTTTCTTACATGAAGCCTCAGTCTTCCTTTTTTTATTTTTTTTTTTGAAGATTTAAAAAAAGTAATCCCTACACCCACCTTCGGGCTTGAATGTACAACCCCAAGATCAAGAGTCGCATGCTCCACCAACCGAGCCAACCAGGCGCCCCCTCAGTCTTATGTGAACTTCTTTCCTCCTGCTCTGCCTGAAGATTTTCTCTCCACCTGCCGAGTTATGACGTCATTTTTAGTGTTTATCCACTGAAGACACTGACTGCCGGGGAGCACAATCCAAAGTTGCCAAGTTACACTCTCCGGAGTGTGGAGTCCAAGTGTAATAAAAACCTTCTGTTTTCGGAAGGGGCCAAGGACAGAGCTAGGCCTTGAATCCTTTTGTGTATCAAGTTTCAATCTCTTCCCTAACCCAGTGCCAGATTCAGGCCATCTCACTTGCTATAGGACGAATTGTGAGGGGCGAGGGGTGGCTATTTCAGAGAGAAGTAGCTGTACCATATTGAAAATGGGTAGAGAGGGGCACCTGGTGGCTCAGTCGGTTGGGCGGCCGACTTCGGCTCAGGTCATGATCTCGCAGTCTGTGAGTTCGAGCCCTGCATCGGGGTCTGTGCTGATGGCTCGGAGCCTGGAGCCTGCTTTGGCTTCTGTGTCTGCCTCTCTCTCTGCCCTTCTCCTGCTCACGCTCTGTCTCTCTGTCTCTCAAAAATGAATAAACGTTAAAAAAAATTTAAAAAAAAATTTTGAAAACGGGTAGAGAGGTCTTAGTGCCAGGACGTTGGTTAAGGGTGCTTTTAATAATGGGAGGAGGACGGGGAGTTCCGACGAGTTCCGACTGAGGTAAGATTTGGGAAACATCAGGGTTTACGGTGGGAAAAGGTCATCCTCGCCATCCAGGTTGCCGTCTTGGGTCCCCTCCACCTCAGGCCTGAGGCCTTGGCTGCTTGACTTCCCCTCTCTCTACTCCAAGCACTTGGAGTTACAGACGCCCTCTCTTGGCTCTGAACTTGGATAAATGCTACCTTGTTAGCTAATAGTACCATTAATTATATTAATGATTAATAGCTAATTAGTCATAATGCTGTAATACTTTCAATGGAGGCCTCCTTTCTTGCAGCAATTCTGTGCTTGGAGCACACACAAGTCCCCTTCCCTATTCCTGGCCGCGGAACAAAAGTGGCTCTAAATTGGTTTTTCTGACCACCCCGGCAATCTCTAAATTTCTCCAGTTTTTATTAGCTGTCCATTTATCTGCTGAAAGACCACTGCTGCTTAGATTTTTACCTCCTCTGTTTCTGTCCTCTGTCCCTCACACTACCCTCCGGTGACAGAGGCCACAGTCAAGAATGTTTTTCTTAATTTTATTTCATAAACCAAGGGCTCTTCTACTTCTAAATCTCACTTGGGCCCACTTTCCTCCTTTGACCCCCTTTCTTCACTTTACCTTTCCCTGAATCCTAACCCGCCCCTGCTCCGGGGAGGCTCACAAGCTCGGCCCCAAGCTCCCTCCCACTCAGAGATTTGGCTTCCTTTCAGCAACCACGCCCCCAGACCCAGGGAGAGCGGTGCGCACGCGCAGTCCACGCCTTTACCTGGGCGCCCGGCAGTGGGCGGAGTGGGGGAGGGCGGGGGTGGAGCGGGAGAGTCGGCGGTTATCTGGGCGGCGGGGCGCTCACATTGTGGCAGCGGGGAGAAAAGGTGCGCCAGGGCCGGCCCGAGGGGCTGCGCATGCGCGCCGCCGCGCCCAGCGGCCGGGATGCCGCGGGGGGGCGGGCGGAGGGAGGTGTCGGCTCCCCGTTGGGCGGGGGGGGGGCGGGCGAGGGACGGGGCCGCGGGCGCGCGCGCGCTCTCGCTGCCGCTCGCCCTCCCTCCCTGCCCCCGGCTCCGCACACACAACCACACACGCACACCCCCTCCCCTGCTTCCCTCCCCGCGCGCCGCCCGCCCCGCCGGCCCCGCTCGCCCTCGCGCGCTCGGAAGGGAGTCGCGAGACGTCGGAGCGGCGGCCACGTAGCGCTGCGGCGGCGGCGGCGGCGGTGGTGGCGGCGGCGGCCGAGGCCGGGTCTGCGGAGCGGCCCTGAGGACAGACGTTGGGCGGGGGGGGAGGGGCCGGCCCGGCCGGCGGTTGTTACTCGAGCGCCGCGGCTACAGGCCCCCCGCCGCAGGATGGACCGCCGAGGCGGCGGTCGGGGCGGCGGAGGCGGAGGCGGCCGGCCAGGGTGAGTAGGGGCCCCTGCCCCCCACGCACACGCCACAGTCGCGGCGGCGCCCCTTGCAGCAGCCCTTCCTCTCCGCCGCCCGCCGGGCCGGCCGGGGCTCGGGCGCCGGGTTAACCCTTCGCCGAGGCAGCTGCGTGCGCTAGGCCGGAGCGGCCCCCATCCGGCGGGGGAGGCCCGGGGCGCTGCGCTCCTCCGGCCGCGAGCTCGGGCCGGGGGCGCCCGCTCCTGCTCCTTCGCCCCCTCGCTGCCGGACCCGGGCCGGGCTCCAGTTTCGCAGAGAGCCCGCTCGCCCCGAGGCCCGAGGGGAGGCTGGGGTTGCCTGGGTTAGCGGGCCGAGGGAGGTGTGCACCGCTCCTCCCGCGAGCGTTCCCCTGCCCTGCAGCTGGTGCCTTGCACCCACTGCCTCCCTGGCCCTGCGGCTGCGCCCAAACCTCCAACCCCCGGAGTATTGTGCCGCCGGAGATAAAATGCATCCAGTGTACACCCGCCCAACGCTCACCCCAGAGGGTAATGCAGACCTTTCTCCACCCCCACCTCCTCCTCCCCTCCAATCAGGCTCTACTTAAGATTCTTAGATGGGAGACACTAAAGGTAGTGACACCCCCGTTACATCTGCACAGAACATGTTCATTGTCGAGGGGTGTCTCCTGGAGAAATGATCAATGCCCCTGCCTCACCCTTGAAGCCTGTCTTCACGATTTGAGATCCCATATGCTCTTCTTTGAAGAGGGCCAGTCTTTGATCACGTCTAGTACATCCCTCCCCACAACACACACACACACACACACACACACACACACACACACACACACACACACTTCCTGATTGCCAGAGCAGCCCCCTGTCATCGCGGATCCATTGTCAGGAATGGCTTGTGCCAATCAAAGGAATGTGCTCTTGCCTTTGGAAGAGGGTTCTTTCCACAACCATGTTCTCAGGACGTTCCTGCTTGAGTCCCTCTCTGATTGTCTCCGTGTCCCAGCATCCCTGGTTATCATAGTGTTTTCCTGGGAGGCATCGGCTGTGTACCCTCAGTAATAACTGGGCGCTGCTTTTTTTCCTCAGTCGATGAGATCCATGTGGGGTGTGAGTATTTCATTTGTTTCGTGGTGACATTTAACATCAGTCGTCAAGGCACACTAAGTAAATAGGGTAGTATTTTGGGAAGAATGTGCCTTTTTTCCCCCCAGAGATGGCCAGGCCTGTATTGTTCTGGGAATGGCAACTAGCACATGCTTTGTTGACAACATGTGTGTGCTTGAGGAATGAGGGGCTGTCGTGGCCTGCGTGCGTGTGTGTGCGCGCGCGCGCGCGCGGGCGCGCGTGTGGAATGCAGGTGATGTTTCCGCCTGGGGCTGATTTGAGAGTGGTCAGCTGCGCTGTGATGGTCAGGACAGGCAGGGCTGCTCGGTTGTCTGACCGTGCACATGTATTCAGATAGATACTACCTCTAGTATAATTTTGTTTAAAATGTGCACCTCTGAGTTGTAGCGATTCTGGAAATGTCTGCTTCAGTGGTTCTTAACCTTTCTGTGGGGTCGCCGAAGCCTTTGGGGCTCTCCTCTTAGTGAAAGAGACACACATGATCTTGTATGCAATTACAGTCCCCTTGAAGCTAGTCCCGGGACCTCAGGTGAAGATCTATCTTATGTAAAAGTGAAAGGAACTTGAGTTCTGTGTTTTGTTTTGTTTTGTTTCCTAAGGATTGGCATTACAAGTACTTGGGGTCTGAGCAGCAAGCAGCAAAGTGGATTATATATGTATCCTTGTGTTTTGTTCCTTGATTAATTATAGTGGGTTACGGATTTGTAAGGTGTCATTCCCCGTCTTCCTGTAAAAAGGAGATGTGAGAATTTCAGAAAAAGTTAGAACTGGAGTCAGAATAATTTGTCTGAAGGTTAAGTGACCAGTCGATGATGTATGTTCCTTGCGCTGTGTTCTAAATGTAGCAGATTTCAACAGCAAAGTCCGTGGTCTGTTTCATGATGCCTATCTGGAATCTTTATGGGCTGATTGAGGCTGATTGGATTTCTTAAAGGAAGACTTTAGCATTCCAAGAGCAGAGCACCTGCTCCGTGCAGTTTTTCACCTTTATTAAATACGATTTCATGTCTTCATTCAGGGTGGCGTTGCCATCAGAATCATCCATTTTAAAGTTTTGGTTTAGTGGAAAGATTTCAATTGCAGTTAGGGAATCCAGTCTCCGTGTTTCGAATGTAGAACTGGAGATGAACGTTGCGCCATCCCATCAACAAGCAGGAGATAAATATCTGTTCTTCTTGTTTAAATCAGCCTGCATCCACTCTTTGCCGTTTGATTATATTTCAACCAAGAGAGATTTATTCCAGCTTATGATCGTGCTGTGATGGGCAGTGACATTAAAGAAACACAGTCCCCAGCTTTCTGGGAGCTTACAATTCCGACAGTATTTTTTACATAACGAATTCTTTGAGACCTCCTTCTTCTTCCCCTCCTCCTCCTCCTCCTCCTTCTCTCTTCTTCTTCTTTGCATTTTGGGGGTTCTGAGAGGCAAAGGAATTCATGGTATTAACAGCTTTTTGGAAGGCAAGGGAGCCTTGGAAATCTTGCAAAGAACCTGTTCCACACACCTGAAGAAGGCATTTCTTCTAATAATTCTGCAGTGTACCCTATGAAGTCTGAAAGCATGCTGAGATGGCAAATATTGCATTTTTTATTATCTAATAAACATGCTTGAAGCGGCTTGTATTACAGGCTTGTTCTATATTTTTTGTTCATGTCATGTCTGAGGTTTTACTGTCGGGAAATTATTTGCCTCCCCTAAGCCCAAACCATTTTTTTAAAGTTGCAAATATGTTACTTTTCTTTGTCAGCCTGGTGTAGTGACAGATCGTTAAACTCTCAGGGGGCAGTGTGCTTCCTTGATTTAATATTGCCGAACCTCTTCTAACTAGTCACTTACCTAGTTAAACACCCACACACCGCAGAGCGGCTGATCATGTAACGCGTATGGCTGTGAGAACAGCGCGCTGGCTGCCAGATTCAGAGCTTGGAAGGTGGAACACAATTGCGTAGCAGTGAAACACTTAAGGAGTAGTAGTGCCAGCAGCTCACTCATTAATACGAACAGCTTGCTCTAGCTTCTTTAACACCCTTCTTCAGACACCCTTCCCTTAGGACGTCTCCCATCAGCAGCTCTTACTCAAGGGAGACAGCACCTACTTTTTGCAACTGTGGCCTCCAGATCTGATTCGTGACGCCCAGAGCTGTTTCCATTTCTGCTCTGAGTATGGGAAGTAATCTTGTAGCGTGGTAAGAAAATACTTTTCAAGTCTGTAGGAAAAAAGTTGATCAGCAGTGCTGCCGACGTGATTTTGCTTTTGAATTGTCTGGAGCCTGTCGAAGAAGTAGACCGTAAAAGTGAACGGTTTAGGAAAAAAAAAAATCACCTTTCGCTCCAGGGTTTTAGGTAATTTCACCAACAATGTGAATATACCCTTGAGTTTCATTTCCCTTGTTCTACAAAGTCAGTTACGAGGCGGCCAACAACAACAACAACAACAAAAACCCCTGTGGGTTCTCTGATACTTTGAGTCATAGCCTTTGGAACTAGTTATTCTAAATGAGGTAGTTCCCCCGTGTTTCCTTGTGGGGAACTCTGGAGTCCGGCGCTCCAGCTTTAGCTGCGAGAGTTTTGTCAGCCTTTCGGACAGTTAGCGCTGGAATTCACTCTGGTAGGAGGTAGACTTGGCCGCGGTTAGCGAATGGAGCTGAAGGCGGATCAGGGAGATGGGGCCAGGCCGAACCAGAGTTGAATCTTCGCTTCGCCAGTTACCGGCTTTACGGCAACGGGCGTATCGCCCTGATCTCTCTGGCCTCCGTTACCGCCCCCGTGGAATGGGGTTTGTTATGAAGACGAGAGATGATACGCGCAAGCCTCCAGCGCAGTTCCTGGGGCGCGTACGTAGTCAGGACGCGGTGGATGGTAGGACACGGCCGACGTGGGGACTCCAGAGCGTTTGGGTTTCCAAGAGGTCTCGGTGGCGCCACGGGCACACTTTCGTTTGTGCAGATTTGGGATGAAAAGATTGCAAATATTTGACTCGGAGCACACCTGAGTCTTGCAGGTGCGGGGTTGCTTTAGTGGAACTTCGGATCTGTCGCTCTGTTGGCTGGCTGGACGTGGTGGAGACAGTAAAACTCAGCCCTGAGGTCCACAGCGCTACCTGCGGGCGGCGCTTGTTTTCAGCGCGTTCCGTTCGGAGCTTCTGTGGTGAAAGGGGCGTTTTAGGACGTAGCGGCTCTCCATGCGTCCTGTGTCCAGGGTCGAATCATGTGCAAAGCCTTGTGTAAATTGTCATGGTTAGCGTAAGCCATAAAGTGCTTTGGTGGAACCGGTGAAGACATCAGATGCTTATTTTAGTTAATCTGTTTGTTTAGGTAGCAGTTATGTTTGATTTTCAAAAACACTTATGGGCATTTTCTCCTAAAGAATTCCCGCTGCTCACCTGAGGTTTTGATCATAAACTGTTATTAGGGTTGTAAGTCTGACTGCCTTGGGCGCTTTTGCTTTGGTGGGTGAAGGAGAGAAAAGCCAAGTCGCCTTACCTGTCAGAGTTCATCACCTCTTTACTTTAGGCCTATACGTACAGGTCGTGTGTGTGTGTGTGTGTGTGTGTGTGTGTGTATCCCTAGCCTTGTTTTTAGCCCAAAAGGTAATTTTATGGTCAAAATATGACCTTTGTTTCCCTCTTTAAAACATGGTCGAAGAGATTGATTTCTTTGAAATAGATTCAAGGGCATGGGTACAGTTTTATTCAGAGCATAGAGCTTTTAGAATAGAATTTCTTGCGTCCTATAGAATTAAATTATTCTGTCGTTTTTGCAGGATATCATTGTGATCGGCCCGTGAACCCACCAGAGTTACCGAGAGACTTTTCCGATAAGGTAGACGCATCAGTCATGCATTAGGATTTACCTCGAGGGAGTCTGTTAATCCTTATTTTCTTTTATTATTGAGCCACCTAGGGACTTTCCCGTCAATGGAACTAGTCACTAGTATTGGATTGCTGATAAAGAGGGATTGGCAAATAATGGTCTCAGACGTGCCTTAGATTTTGCAGAACGCTTGCAAAAATTTAATCTCGGCCAGATGTATCAGAACGAGAGCACTTAGGCCAGGTGAGCCCGGACTGACTCAACAAATGCAATTTGGATGATTGAGCTGCATGTTTTTTGTTTTGTTTTGTTTTGTTTTTCTCAACTAGAACACATTCGGCTAAGTAAACTTTTTCTGGGGAGGAGGGTGCTATTTTTCTTTTAACTGTTATTTTTTCTGGTCCACTCGCGTCACACGGCCTAGCGGAGAGCTAGGTGCTTCTGACCGTTTCTTGATCAGCCAGTCCGTGCGGTGAGAAGGGACTGTTGGGCGGGAACAGGAATAGACACGAGGCAGAGAGCGGCTCCGGCGCCCGATTTCTTGCTGTGCGCGTGGCATCCGAGGGTTAGTCCTCAGCCCGATTTCGTGAGGAGGGTTGGTACTCTCAGCCCGATTTCGTGAGGAGGGTTGGTACTCTCAGCCCGATTTCGTGAGGATAAGCCGCATTGGGTGATTGTCTGATGCTTGTGAAGAATACAGTCTGTAAGAGCTTTGGAATTTCTACTTTTCAACTTTGGAGTTTCGATTCGGTTTTGGAGACTCGGCGGCGTGTCACTTGTTACTGACACCGTGTGGCCTACAAGATGAGACTTCGAAGTCGGCCCTTATGAATTGTTTTCATCCTTCCAGATGTGCCATTTTAATGTATCTCAAGTAATGTCAGTGGCCTGCGGACGTTGAAACATATGGTGAAGTGTTGGGTGTTTTGAGGGGTTGAGGAGAGTGTGTGTGTGTGATTTTAGTTGTATGGATAAATCTGTGTGGTTTTTTTTGTTTTTTGTTTTTTGTTTTTTTACCCAGTTACTCCTAAGACTGTGGCCCAGGTGCCCAGAGACTTTTCCTGCGTTCATTAATATACTATTAGAGCTGGGATTTGAAGTTCCCTTGCCTGAAAGGTCCTTACAGACAGCCCTGCCGTGCTCTTTCTAGCCTACAAAGCACACAGAGCCGTCTAAAGAGACTCAACAAAAGTTGGGAAAAATCCTAAACGTCCATCCGTGTAGAAATTGGATAGAGAAGCTAGGGTATATTCATGCAGCCGAATAAATTTTATAGCTGTGACAAGGAAGGAGAGCACTGCTGGTCACTGTAGAAAATATCCAGGCGGCGTAGGGGCGGAGGACAGTGCGGGGTCACATGCGCGTGGCGACCTCCACTCACGATTAGGTTCGTAACATTCGCTTGTATTTTCATGTGTAACGATAACTCATTTTTCTCATGTAATTATTGAATCGTATGCATATATTATACTTTATTTGTCCCCCTGATGGACCTTTGGATTATTTCGGGTTTGGGCTGTCGTGAGGAGTGGTGCGCTGTTCGCTGAGGTTTCTTCTGAACCTGTTTGACCCATGCAAATGTATACCCACTAAATAAGTTTTTTTTATTTAAAAAGTGTTCCTCAATTATCCAGAAGGACGTGATAATGCCCCATTTTTAATTAAATCGTGCAATATTCAGTGGGGCAGAATAATTTCGAACTACGTTTTAAGTACATTCTCAAAAACCTAGCTCGGATTTTTATCATATTAAGAGAATTCTCAAGTCAACCTAAGAGCAAACCCTATATACTTTCATCCTTAATATGAAAGTATTATGTATGTCAGAATGTGACAGAATATGTCTTAAAAACAGTTACATCTCTTGAAAGGTTTGTCTCTGTGACTGCTAAATATTTCTTTTATTGCCACATGTCACAATATTCATATAATAATCCTTCTCGCATTGCCAGTTGTGAAAAATGTTTACTTAATATTTTTATAACCGTGGTATATTTAAACTTTTTGGAGACTCAGGTTTTAAAGAAATAGCAACGTGAAAAACATACTTAAACGTCGTTAACGTGGTTTTGAGTATTTTGAAATTTGGTCGCCCTGCCAAGTCGGTTGGCGGAATGTGATTGTACGTGCCCACGAACCATGATAACTGCTGAGGCGTCGTCATTTCCATTGAAAACGGCATTTGATCACATTTTCTGCTGTAATTGCAGCATTGCCATTTTCTCCCTCTTATTGCCCAAACGTGGAGATAAGCATTAAAACAAACTTGCGAAGCGAAGGGCGACTTTACTTCCAGGAGATACTCGGCAGGGTCCGGAGCTAGCTCTGATTCGACACGAGTGGGGCCCGGGGGGTGCTCCTGGCATCTCGTGGGTACAGGCCGGAGATGCGGCTGACCGTGCCGCAGGGCGCAGGACGGCCCCTCCTGACAAACAGCGATCTCTCTGGTCGAACACGCCAGCTGTGCTGAGGTTGAGAGACACGGTTATAGGGCAACTCTCTAAGCTGGGGCTACGAGGCGGGTAGCAATTTTAGCACTGACTTTGTTGGATTTAGCACACCGAAGTCCTATGCAGTTTATTTAGTCTACAGAAGAAACAAGCTAGGTAATTTTCTAAATTGTAGTAAGGTTTTATTTATTTATTTATTTATTTATTTATTTATTTATTTTCAGCTTATTGCTTTGAGGGACAGAGCGCATGCACGCGTGAGCAGGGGAGGGGCGGAGAGAGACTCCCAGGCAGGCTCCCAGCTATCAGCCTGGAGCCCGCTGCAGGGCTTGAATTTAGGAACCTCGAGATTGTGACCTGAGCTGAAATCCCAAGAGTGGGACGCTTCACCAACTGAACCACGCAGGCAGGCGCCCCAAAAGCAGATACATTTTAACTTTTATGATCCTAATGTGTATCTCATTCCGCTCCAAAAGAAAATATTTGGTTCATTGACATAACATTTATTTATTTATTTATAACATTTATTCATTTTTGAGAGAGGGAGACACGGAGTGTGAATGGGGGAGGGATAGAGATAGAGGAGACACAGAATCCGAAGCAGGTTCCAGGCTCTGAGCCGTCAGCACAGCCAGATGCGGGGCTTGAACTCATGGATCATGAGATCATGACCTGAGCTGAAGTTGGATGCTTAACCAACTGAGCCACCCAGGTGCCCCTGACATAAAATATATTTAATTCTTATACGTTAAACTTAATATTGCTCAGTGACAACAGTGTTTAAATTAAATTTGGGAAATAGACGCATAGTATAAAAACTTTCTACTTCCAAATGGTTAGTTTCTTCCTGACCGGTTGTGGTAAAGAACGTATACACTTCTGCATCTATTCCGTCTTGTTGGGTGTTACGACATTTGTTCTGCCTCCCAGTCTCTCTCCAACCTTTTCATCAACTCAAATGGAAAGTTAGATTTTTCCCTTTGAGGATGACTTCTCCCGCTAAGGTCAGGTGGTGCAGGGGACACTGAAAAGGTTTGTGCACAGAAGCCAGACATTCCAGAATCGGACCGGTCTCCATCTGAAACTGCTTATTGAGTTCCGTCTAGCCCAGCTCTCAAACTCCGTGACCGTGACCCCTAGCAGGAAGCAGTGCGCGTGTGCTCACGTGTGTCTTCTCACATGCGGTGCCCCCACCCGCAGCCGAAACAGAACTTCACGGAACCGCGCTCACCCTTCCCATTTGTGAGGCGTGCTGTTCTGGTTTGTTTGGTTGGTTTTAATTCTGTTTCCTTTTTAAAAATTGGGATGGGTCAGGCAGTTTGAAAATCACCGCCCCGTGTGGTACTTAACAAAAATTATGTTCCCGAAGTAGATGCTAAGCAAATGGGAGGTAGGGAAGTGCTAAAATTAAAAGCCGTGCTTAGAGATGTATACTCGAAGTAGAAAGCCAAGGGGCGCCTGCGAGGCTCAGGCAGCTGAGTGTTCGGCCGCGGCTCAGGTCAGGATCTCGGGGTTCATGGCTTCGAGCTCAGGGTTCATCGGGCTTTGTGCAGACCGCTTAGAGCCTGGAGCCGGCTCCAGATTCTGGATCTCCCTCTCTCTCTGCCCCTCACCCACTCATGCTCTGTCTCTCTCACTCAAAAAATGAATAAACATTAAAAAAATTTACGAGGTAGAAATCCAAGAAATGTGGCATGAAGAAAATCGTATTTATGACCTTACTCGTTCCCTGTAGAAGGGTCGGACCTAAAGCTCCGGAAGGGTGGAAGTCGGACCCTCATTTTGCCTGTGTTTTAAGCTACGGTACTCCAAGAGGTGGTACACCTACAATTGCTTAGTGTACGCGCGCACGCGCACAATGCGCTACCTGTTCATTAAGTCAGGTAGAACTGAGGGGATTAACGAATATATAGAAAAATGTTTAAAAATTCTGTTAAATGTTTTTGTTTTTGAGAGAGAGCGCAGGAGCGAGTGCGCAGGCGGGGGAGGGCCGAGAGCGAAAGGCTCCAGGCTCCGAGCTGTCCACACAGAGCCGGATGTGGGACTCGAACCCACCAGCCAGGAGATCATGAGCTGTGCAGAAGTCGGAGGCTTAACCGATTGAGCCCCCCGGGCGCCCCATATAGAAAGATATTTTTAACCATATAGTATAATTTTATTTAACACAGAGCCTGGTTTAGACAATAATCTGCTTCTGTGGAATGATCACAGAATAAACACGTAGCAGGGACTCCCGTAGTGAATGTTTACCTCTGTGTGAAGATCAGGCTTCAGAGTCGAACTGTGTTTCAGAGACCGATCTATCAGAAGAGCACTTATCCGAACCTAGTTCCCCAGCAGGATAAAAAACTGCAGGTTACTTGGTTGGCATTGTCTTTCATTTCTGTGCCCGAAGTTATATATAGTGTCTGTATGTTTGTTACTTATCAACCTTTACAAAGCACTTGCCACTTAATCCTCATATAACCCTTCGAGGTAGTGTTATTATTACCCCCGTTTTACCAGCAGGGAAATCGAGACAAAGTGAGGTTATGTAACTTGCCAAGTTAAATGTGTTCTTTTCTTGGCAATGAGATTTTATAAGAAAGGACCCAGTAAGTCATTTTATTTCGCGAATTAAAAACTGACGATAAAAAAAAACCGGAATTTAAAAATCCATAAATATTTCTGGCTTTTAGAACCCAGAGACTGTGTAAGGCATTTGTTTTCATTTTTAAATTAATGTACAGTAAAATCGACCCTTTGGTGTGTGTGCAGTTCTGTGAATATTAGTCCCTGTTACGGACTCGTGTAACCGCCACCGCGGTCCGGAGACAGAGCAGTTCCGTGGCCCGGAAACACTCTGGCGACGGTGCCTTCGCCTTGGCGCGCTCCCCCACCCTCCGTCGCTGGCAGCCGTTGATCCGTCGTTCCCCGTGAGTGTCGAGAATGGTGTATAAATGGGATCGCGCCGTGTGTGAGCCTTCGAGATTGACTGCTTCCAGCCTGACGTAGCCTTCGAGAGTCAGCCTAGTTTGGGTGCCTGTCTACGTTCTGTTCCTTTTTGTTGCCCAGTACTGTTCTCTCCTGTGGGCGGATCGCAGGCTGTGTTTCTGTTCAGCCGTCGAAGGACGTTTGGATTGTCCCCAGTTCTCCGTGATCCTGAGCAAAGCCTCTATAAACATTCACCGACAGGTTCCAGAGCAGATGTAAGTTTTCTTTCCTCTGGAGCGAACACCTGGGGACGGATCGTTGGGTCACGTAGTGTGTCTGTCAGTTTTCTGGAGGGAAGGGGCTCTCCGCACCCCCACCAGAAACACGAGCGTTCCCGTTCTGGACCTCCGTCAGCCCCTGATTTCCATTTTTTAATGTTAGCCGTCATGTTGAGCCTCACGACCAGAATCTGGGTGGGCGGCCCGGCTCCACGATCAACCGGCCGTTGACCTTTAAAGGAGCCACTTAACTTTTCTGAGCCTCCGTTTCCTTGCTTCTCGTGTAACAGAGTGGCGAATGTGTCGCGAGTTCTGCTGCAGGTCCCAGATCCATTGATCCAGAAAGAGAAGTCCTTGACAAGAGGACCGAGCCGTGTTTGCTCGTGCAAAAGTCTGCTGACCAGTCTCTGAGCTGAAGTGAGAACACTGTAAGCAGTATACATGTTTATAAATAGAATCCATATGAAATTACTTGGTATTTATAACTATAGTTCGTCGTTTGGAGCGAAACATAATATTGTGATGGTGTGCGTCACATTCATAAGCAACAGTTCTGTAGCTAATGTTGCAGTTAATATTGGCAACCTATAATCTTTTGGCTAATGTTGGATATTTTTATGTCGTAACTGTTTCTTAGCTTTCTAGGGTTACAGTTTGCAAAATTTAATAGCAAATACCTTGCCATTTTCTTTTTCTTTTCTTTTCTTTTCTTTTCTTTTTTTTTTTTTGAGAGAGAGAGAGCACGCATGGGAGTGTGAGCACGAGTGGATCAGAAGTGGAGGGAGAGAGAAAGAGAGGGAGGGAGGGAGGAAGGAAGGAAAGAAGGAAGGGAGAGAATCTTAAGGCCCCGTGCCCAGCACAGAGCCCAACTCGACTCGGGGACTCGATCCCAGGAAGATGAGATCATGACCTGAGCTGAAATCAAGAGTCAGACACTTAACCAACTGAGCCACCCAGGCGCCCAGAGGACCACTTTTTTAAAAAGATGACATATTTAGCTACTTGTCTTTAATGACTTTTTTTGAGCGTTAAACAAATTGCCTCTATATCGCATTAAAAAGAGTAGCTTTATTATTTTTCTAAAAAATCATACATGCTTAGTTAAAACTAGTTAAGGATTACAGAAAAATACAAAGAGAAAAAGGATCTCCTTCCCCATCCTTCCTGCATCCTGAGACCCCTCTCAGTATGACTGTACTTAGACACACTTGTAAGGACGCGGGTTTACGTTAAGGAGATGACACGATCCTGCTCTTGAGGGTTGTTTTTTTCCTGATAAGTCCTATGTGTTAAGTCCTATGAATCTGTATCATAATCTGGATGGCTACGTAGCATGCCAGCGTCCGTGCGTACCATTACTTATGGCTCAGGTTTTTTGTTATAATAAATAACGCTACAGCGAATGCCCTTGTATACACGCCTTTTTATGCTTGCGGCTTTATCTTCTCATGGTGAGTTCTTCGATGGCTGGGTCCGAGGGTATGCACGCTTCACACTTAGGAGAATGGTACCGAACCCTCTCAGAGGGTTACTCCACCCTGAGACAATCTGCTCTGCCAGGTAATGGCGTACGTCAGTCAGGCTCTCCTGGCATCAGCCAGTTTGGGATTGAAGCCATAAAACACATGTACACATGTTTGTACATGGCTCCCGCTGAAAAAAACGAGCCCGTTTGCTAATTGACAGTCTTCGCCAAGTAAACCTGAGAATGTTTAAAAACATCAAAGCCTAAAAAAAACAAAGTTTAAAAATTACTTTGGAGAAAAATAAGCGGAGAAAGCAACCTGCTTTTTTAATTTGAAGGAGAGCTTTTCCTTTCAGTGATGACAAATAACTCAATTTGCGTTATTCCAATAAATTCTCTTCACAGTTTTTTAAAAATAATTTTTAAATTTTGGAATAATTTTAGGCGTTCGGGAAAATTGTGGAAAGAGTGTTTGTATACTCCTCACGCAGTTCCCTTTATCGTTAAATTCATACATAACCACGTTAACGTCTGACGCGAACTAAGGAAACAACATTGGGATGTTCCCGTGGACTCCGTGTGCAGTTCAGCGCTCACGGGTTCTTCCCCGACCTTCCTTTTTCTGTCTGGAAACATCCTAAATCAGGCTTTTAAACTCTGTGCTTCAACGGGCTTGACTATCTATTCCTAGATGAATTTTAGTCATACGGCGTATGCACCATACGTCACGTGTCCGGGTCTGTCTTTAGACAAGTTTAAGTTGTCTTTAGCGTTAATATCTCTGAAAGTTATCCTTTGACAAATGTCAAAGAACAGACAGTTCTGCCCAAGGCCATTTTAGGGTAAACTTGAAGATTTTTTCTCTACCTCTCTGTGTTCCATATAGAAATAATGGGGCACCTGGGTTGCTCAGTCGGTTAAGCGTCCGACTCTTGATCTCGGCTCAGGCCATGATCTCGCAGTCTGTGAGTTCCAGCCCCGCCTCGGGCTTGTGCTGACAGTGCGGAGTCTGCTTGGGATTCTCTCTCTGTCCTCTCTCTCTGCCCTTACCCTACTCTTGCGCGCGCACGCTCTCTCTTTCTCTCTGTCTCTCTCAAATTAAATAAACTTAAAAAAAGAAAAATAAAAAAAGAAATGTCTGTAACACAGATGAGTGTGACTCTTGCCCAGCGGTGCCCTTTCCAATACAATTACGAGTTGCTGCCTCCAGGAGCACGTGAAAAACAGCCACGTTGTGTCCCGGGACGCTAACTTGTCTCCTAGTCACAAGTAGTGGCCACCAGTCTGCTCTGCCTGTAACATCTGTGATGACTGGCTCTGAGAGAATTGCGAGTATTAGGTGGTTCTTGAAGGAGGAGAAGGTGCTGGCCTGGAGGCAGAATGCTGTTGTGAATAGGGAGGTGCTTGGGTAGCCTTGACTCCCCGCTTGCCACTGCAGGGACTCCCTCCTGAGGCCAGCCGTGGCCCCTAAGCTCCTATTAATTTGAATCACTCCTTGAAACCGTTGGGTTTATGGAAGAGGAGGAAGGAATTGGCAACATTAAAACAGATGTGGATTTTTAGAAATCACTTTTCTTCCAGAATAAGTGGAATTCTTGAGTGTTCCCCCCATCAACATGCCACGTTTTTTGTTTTGTTTTGTTTTGTTTTATGAAAAGAAAACAAAGCCTCTGAAACATTCTAGGAAACAAAAATGTGGTCAAGGAACTCTTCAAGAAGAAGGTGCCTTTGAGCTAGGCCTTCAGAGTTGGCTGGGACTTTATAATTGAACGGTGGGGGGTGTTTTCGGTGGATGGGAAAAACGACGGAATGGAAGGTTTAGAGGTCGGAAAAGGCAGGGCGTGTTTGAGGAATAGCGCAGGGATGCTGGGTGGGAGAGGAGGCCTTCGGAGCTGAAACCGGAGCGGGCGGCGCGGCTCCGGGCTTTTGGATCGGCGTGCCGGGGCCCTGCCGTCTAGGCCCAGGCTTTGGAGACCAGCAAAGGTTTTGTAGCTGGGGAGCTACGACCCACGGTCTGCAGGGAAACGTGCCTCAGAAGATCTCCGGGGA